>JAJOZX010003275.1:490000-521975 GCA_023014485.1 Bathynomus jamesi
TGACTTTAGCAGGAACTCCGGCGGGATGGAGGACATGACTTCCCGAATTCGGTCCTCCAGTTCTTCCAATGTCCTCGGTTTGGTGCGGTAGACTGCTTCCTTTACCCACCCCCAAAGAAAGAAGTCGCACGGTGTCAAGTCGGGGCTCCTGGCTGGCCATTGATGTGGACCACGACGACCCATCCAACGCCCAGGGAAGTGGGCATCCAGCCACTCACGGACAACAAGAGCGAAGTGCGGAGGGGCGCCATCTTGCATAAATATCAGATCTTTGGGGGTGGGTAAAGGAAGAAGTTACCGCACCAAACCGAGGACATTGGAAGAACTGGAGGACCGAATTCGGGAAGTCATGTCCTCCATCCCGCCGGAGTTCCTGCTAAAGTCAGTGGACGCCATTCCTGGGCGGCTCCAGAAGCTGGTGGAAAGAGTTGGAGCTCACATTGAATTTTAGAGGAAACCTACCATGTATACCTACCTTTTCATATTATTTCTTCTGAAATAAATGGATAATATACGTATTTTTTTACCAATCCAAAATAGGGAGCTACTTTCCGCCCACCCTGTATATATATATATATATATTGTGCCTCATTTAATTTATAGGCGACATCAACAAATTTAATCAACGTAATTTACTTGAAAAGAAGAAAAAGAAAGTTTCCACATATTTTATAATTATTAATTACATTACATTCGCCATTTCTGAATTGTTTCTTTAGCTTTATCTCATTTATAGATAAGTTTTCCTATCATATATATGATAATGATAACGTTTATTGGCAGGAGGCAAATTCTGTAAATTACAGTATCCATTAACGAAATAGTCGATACAACTAATTAAACAGTAAACTAAAAGGAGGACTACAGTAATAAAGAAATAACAGTAATACACGTAATAAAATCAGTAATAATAAAAAATGTGGAATGACAAGCTTGGCCTTCGTCAGAGTGAACAATTCAGAAGCAAAAACCAAGGTTAACCAAGGTTAACCAAGGTAATAACATTAATAATAACAGCTACCCAAAGCTAGTATTAAAAAATTAATAAATTAAATTACATGTAATAGAAAAACCACTGTAGGAGTTAGTGGAACTATAGACAAACACTTTCATACCAAGAAGTCCATAGTCTAGAACAGTGGTTCTCAACCTCTTTTGTATGGTTACCCAAAACCTAATTCTAATGCAGCTCCATTACCCCAATCATTAGATATTATTTTTTATAACTTCTCGATTATCACAATATTATTTTTTTATAATTTCTGGATCGCGCGTCATTACCCCATAAAATAGTTGTCATTACCCCAATTGGGTAATTTGTCCCTAGGTTGAGAACCACTGGACTCTAGAAGACATAAAGCAGGAGTGATGAGTAAGTTTTGACTATTGATTTGTCTGAGTTTTGAATTCTTCACTTTAGACTGTACTGATAACGTCTTGTCACCTCAGGGAGGCTCGGAACGTTGCGGGTAGCGAACATTTGAGAGGCTGAGCATCTTGGAGGTAACTTTTGCAGCCAGTCTATAGGATCTATTATAAAGTAAATTGAGGGTTCTACAAGACCCTTTTTTATAATTAACCCGCAGTTGCTGCCCATAAATATTAGTGCAAAATGTACGAAAAAGAGTGTCTTTAGCTTCTTTTGTACAGAATTTGAAGTTCTTTATAAGCATTTTTTGCTTTAGTACAGTAACTTCGATACTGTTTCCTTATATTTGATTCGTCACTGAAGGAACTGGTGATAGTTTTACCCAGATACTTAAATTCTTGTACTTCCTTTATTGATTCGTTTGAAAATAATATTAGCTTTTTGGTTTGAGCTTCTAGGGTGGAACTGCATCACCTTACTTTAAGTAACATTAAAATTAATGTCATGGTTCTGTGAACACAATTCGCAAATTTTTATAAGATGATCCAGACCTTTAAATGAAGGTCTTATTAATACCATATCATCGGCATAGACCAAGTTATTTATCCTTATGTTATCTATACAAAATACCACACTTGCCTTATTAAGAGAAGTAATTTAAACATTCGGATAATACATTGTCCTATCTAACAATAAAAGTTTGATGTGTCTACCAAACGTCCAATATATTTAAGACAAACCGTGGAACATTCCTATCTTCTAATTTTTTAAATAGAACATTGGAATTCACTCTATCATATGCTTTGCTTATATCCAAAAACAACAATTATAAATAGTTGAATTACTCTCAGTATGTTTAAATACCATCTCCTTCAAAACATAAATACAAAGGTCAGTTGAATGGGTCCATTTTAAAAAGGAAACGTCCATAAATAATTATTTAATCGGCGTAGCAAAAGTTTCTAAAGTAGTTTTGAGAAGCGAGAGGCAACAACAATTGGCCTGTAGTTATCGCTAAATAAATGTTCCCATATTTATTTTTTATAAAAGGTGTGATGTAAATCCTTTTATATATATATATATATATATATATTAATATATATATATAATCGTAGCTAAGATTCTGAAACTAGTTTCAGCATTGTTGGTTATGAATAAAATACCCAACTTTAATATAGTTTTTGTGGAAGTCGAAGACAATACCTTTTGAGCTTTGAATCTTTAACATCACTGAGAGAAAAAAAAAACACCAACAGACTGGATGACATCTTTTGTCATTGTTTACAAGGGGAAATACGTAAGAAGAAAGGTTATCAATAATACAGAAGGAGCTTCCCTTTGAAGTACGTTGTAAAAAAATTATTCATATATTTACAGACCACCGTTTCTAAAAAAAATAATTGTTCCACTTGACCGAATATGGAACGATTTTGAATCATTTTTATTTTGCAATGTCAATATAATTGGTTCAAAATTGGTCTAGAAAAGAAATTGTTCCAAGCAGAATACCGTTTCTAAAAATTTAGTTGTTCCATTTGCAGTATGAATCTATTACGGAGCGATTTCTTTGTAAAACGATGGTCCATCATTGAAGCCGCTTGGAAACTTTCTTTTCTGGACCGATTTTGAACCAATTATATCGACATTAATTAAAAGGAAAATTGATTCAGAATCGTTCCATATTCGGTAAGTTTTTATCAGTAAATTTGAAGTCGTTACCGTTAGCAAAGTATAAAACAACAACAACATAAATTCGGATAGATAACCAATAGTTGAAGAAATTTGAAGCACTTAGTCGTAGATATCTAGTTGCGGATATCCAAAGTTTATCTTGTTAATCCAGATTCAAGAAGTATAAATAGTTGATACACTCAAAATCCCTATGCATAATCAAAAGAAATCTTTAATCTTTCTACTCCGCAACCAATAACACATTATCCAAGTTGTATCCGAAAGATTACAGTAGTACCAATCACAAAGATAGTTCTGCCAGCCATCATATATATATATATATATATATATATATATATATATATATAGTGGTGTGTGTGTGTGTGTGTGTGTGTGTGTGTGGTGTGTGTATAGAAAAGAGAAGCCAAAGGCGAGAGTCCGCAGCAAAAATGCTCCCTCCCACTATATAAGAGAGAGCTAAAATCAAGGTCCCTGAGGCTCACGATGCTATTTTTTTTAAATTTCAAAAGATTGTGTAGTGTGTAAAATGCATTATATGTAGTGAAGAATAGAGGGAAAAGTGTGTGTTTGAGAGCATGCTGGGCTGCTCACGGGGTAGATGAGACACGAAAAGATCAGCTAAGGAGGACAGTGACAGGAAACGGGAGTTCCAGCACTTCCTGTCTCCTGCCTAACGTCCCCACGGAGTGCTTCCTGGTCGATTGGTGTCTAGTCTATATATATATATATATATATATATATATTATATAATATATATATATATATATATATATATACTGTATACGCTTTCTTTGCAGTTTGGCATTTCCATGGATTTTAATTTAAGAAGTAGGGTGGTACCTCCTTAAAATTAAGTAAACATCAACTTTATGGAATAACAATTCAAAGTGTTTTGAATAACATATGTGATGTAATTTCCAAAAAGTATATTAATTTTACACTGATTATATTCGAGGTTTTAATTAAAATTTCCAGGTTTTCACTTAATTTTAGGGAGGTACTAACCTGCTTCTTGAATTAAAATCCCTGCAAATTCCAAACTGCTAAGAAAGTGTGACACCCAAACTGAAAAACAGTTCATCTCACTCTCTTTCTGTATGTCGTTCTCTCTCTCTCTCTCTCTCTCTCTCTCTTCTCTCTCTCTCTCTCTCTCTCTTTCTGCCTTCACCTCATTTCCACCTTCATAATTCTCGTGGCTTCTGAATACGCATTCGCTTCTTGGAAATTGACTGTGGAAGTTCAGGTCTTAATGAAGCCGCAGTTGTTTACGGTTCTGTTCAAGTAAAGATGATAAGAGGCCGATGAAGCCTCAGTCCTAAATCCGACTGAACTGTGAGCAGAGAGCGAGAACAACCAGACTCATCCTTTTAGTAAACCTTAATTTCTATTAAAATAAATATTTGGGATGATTTCGTAAATTCTATTATATTTATATATATATATATATATATATATATATATAACGTAAAGAACGACGCTTGTATAGGAGAATATTCCGCCCAATACGAGATAGAAAGAACGAAACAAATGAAAAAATGAGGTAACCACCCGGGAATCGAACCCGGGGTCTTCCGTTTGCCGGTCAGATATGATACCACTACACCACAAGCGTCGTTCTTTACGTTAATTATACTGCGTGTTTGCAGTTAAATGTATATATATATATATATATATATATATATATATATATTTTTTTTTTTTAAGTTTGATGGATAAGGACAATCATCTGTTAAGTACACTTGACAAGCAGCAGGTTCGGTACCAATTTGCTGTGCCAATTCACAACAAATCATCTCGACGAGAAACCTATAAAATCAATGATATAAAACAGCAACCATTTTCTTAGACAGGGGAATACCACACTTTAAATGAGAGAATAAACGCTAAAATATATATAAATATATACGAGTATATATGTATATATATATATATATGTTACAGGGAATCTGTGTTTTTAGGGATTTCATGAAATCCCTTGTTATACAGATTCCCTGTAACACACACACACACCACGCACACACACACACACACACACACACACATATATATATATATATATATATATATATATATATATATATATATATATATATAAAATTGGTGTCTTGAAAGTTTTTGTCGAATTTTATCCTCTACGAAATTTTCAATATTCATGTTTGTATATAAAAATGAGGGTTCGAACACTCGTTAAGGAGGTCCAGAAACTAGTACAGCGCTTAGATCAATGAATATGCGTCCGATTGCGGTATCTCCTATACTCCTTGGGGGGATCGAACCTTCTTTTATGTTAACTAATTTACTTTAGTCTCCTTATAAGTAATTTATGTTAAATAATATTAGTAATAACAACTGATACTTAAAAGTAAAGGGTATGTGTGGAAATTTGCATATCCTCCTATCCGTGCGACGCAGTGGGAAGACCTTCTCCAATGCGTTATCCCAACCGTCTGTAAAACCTCGTCTTGCTTCCGTAAGTCCGTAAGTACAGAGTGGCCCAAAAGTCTGCTGCCCTGACGCATTCTAAACTAATTTTTTTTTTCGGGGCAACAAACTTTTGGGATACCCTGTACATGTCTGAATATAGAGTATGGCGTTACTTTTCAACATATTATCTCTCTCTCTCTCTCTCTCTCTCTCTCTCTCTATATATATATATATGTGTGTGTGTGTGTATATGAAAAGTAAATCGAAGACGATGGATAAGAGCTTCATATATTTCAGACCTTTCGAGACTAAACAAAAATTTAAAACCGAAATTTCAAATAAAATTCATGAAATTGAAAAGACAAATATAAAATATATATATATATATATATATATATATATATATATAATATATATATATATATATATATATATATATAAAACGTCTGCCAAAAAAAAGGGTTCATTCTAAAAACATCCATGGAATCAATATTTCTCAAACAATCAGTGTGAAACTGATACATGTAAAAGATATATAAAACATCTACCTGTAAACCAAATTTCAGTTCGAAGCGATCAAAAATAACGATTTATTAAATATTTCTCTAATAATACAACAACTGATGCTCGACAAACTAATCAAGAATCTTTATTTCCATTTACACTTTTGTAAATTCTAATATACGATTTTTTTTTTTTGCAGGGTTATAAAATATAGTGAATATGCCATTTTCAGAGGAAGATAAGATTATAATTAAGCATTATAGACTAGAAAAGGGATATGGACGAACGAAACTACTTTCCGAATTCTCCAACAAAGGATGGACTCTTGGTGGTTTGGGAAAGCTTCTTAAGAAAATTGACGAGACTGTGGATATCAAAAGAAGAGAGGGAAGTGGGCGACCAAAAACTGTTCGCATACGAGACAATATTGACGACGTCGAAGAACGTATATTAAGTCAGGAAAACCAGCCAGGAACCCATATGACACCAGCTCGCATTTCAAAAGAGTTACGATTATCAGAAACTAGTGTGAGACAAGATCTTCAACTAGATCTTCAACTAAAACCTTTCAAAAGAGTGCACGGGCAAAAGATTACTCAAACTGATGAGCAGAAACGAGTTCAAAGATCAAAACAAATCTTACGGCGAGTAACATGTGATAAACTTTCAAAGGCTTTTTTCACTGATGAAAAGAGATTCACTGTGGAGCCACCTCGGAACAGTCAGAATGACAGAGTTTACTCGCACGTCCAATGTAAGAATGAAATACCTGATAGCAGACTTTTTGCAACCAGAAGTCATTTCTCAGCTAGTGTCATGGTGTCAGTGGCATATGAAAATTAGGAAAAACATCCATTCATTTTATTGAGCCTGGTGTAAAAGTCAATGCCGAGTACTATCGAAATACTCTGCTGCGAAACATTCTTCCCGAAATGCAAAATCTGGCCAACGGTGGTTATTATCTTTTTCAGCAAGACGGAGCAACGTCCCATACAGCAATAGCAACTGTGGAATACTTAAAAAATAATGTCCAGAATTACTTGAACCCCAAAATTGGCCACCTAACAGTCCTGACTTGAACCCTGTTGACTACGGACTCTGAGAAAATTTGGCACAGAGAGTTTACAGGAGCAGGGTGAGAAATGTTGATCACTTGCGTCAACTTCTTGTGGAGAAGTGGGAAGATACACCACAGGAGCAGATCGATCGAACCATTGATGAATTTCGTTCAAGATTGAAAAAAATTGTTGAAACAGAAGAAAAACACATTGAGCAATTTTTTTAATAGAAATTCCAAAAGAGTAACATGTTAATTTGATTTCTTTTGTAAACTTAGGATTTAAGTTTTGTTTCGAAATTCAAAATCCTTTTTTTATTTTCATGGTTTTTTAATGGAGGCATTTCCTATATTTTATAAATGTTAAGATGTATTTTATAACTAAAATGAGAAATAAAAATGTTATTACCAAAGTTTTACCGCCTTTGTGGACTCCCAGAATTCAAAACTGGAGTGATGTTCACCAACAAAATTTGTTGAACATAAACAATCCTCATTAAATCATTAATTTTTAATATAATAATCTGAAAATTGATATACATATATACTGTTTAAATAGTTTTGCTCTGTATGAGTTTCATTATGATTGGTTAATAAATGTTGATTTCATGGCTGTTTTTATGGCTGTTTTCAGAGTGAACCCTTTTTTTGGGCAGACGGTATATATATATATATATATACCGTATGTATATATCTGTTTTATAGCCATACTTGCAAAAATCATAAAAATCCAATTTGGTATGTAATCCGAACCGCCTGTTCATTGTTGCGAGGTATATAACTTTGGTTAACCTTGGTTTTACTTCCCCCCTGAATTGTTCATTCTGGCAAAGGCAAACTTATTGCGCCACCTTGGACCTACAGCTTAACGTGGAATCCGAACCAATATCCACCACGAGTGGTCAGAAATTACATAGTTCTTGCCCGGACTCGATCTCACGACTTCCCGATCACCAGCCCAGCGTCTTAACCACTAGGCCACCCACCCTCGTGTACATATTATATTAGATTTATATATATAATATATATATATATATATATATATATATATATATATATATATATATATATATACACAGGATGTCCCATAAGTTGCGTTATTCTACCTGCAACAAAAATAAAAGGTCCCAAAACATGACATCAATTTGAACATCTGTTTTAGTTCTAATGAATTACTGTGGTAAATTTAATTTAAAATAAATTTTCCTATGAGACCGGACTTATGAGACACCCTGTATATAGGAGGATTTCCCCTTTAATTCCAATTTAGGCATTGAATGCAACACATCAATTACACCAGTCTGCGTGAAAATCGATTTCTTTATTTTGAGTTGTGATTCTGAAGCAGTTCGCTGCGCTGAATTAAAAAATGCTACCAGTTTTTTTCTATCACCCACAGTTTTAAAGTTATTAGCAAAACAATTTTGGGGCGTTTTGTAATTTTTTACCTTTTTTATCTTTAATTAATTTCGTTTTTTCATATTTTTCAGATAGATAATTCTAACATTACGTCTTTAAAATTTTAATAATGGCTTCTAGAAGATGTACCCATAGTCCAGACATATTTTGTTATATTTGTGGTCGGTATGTTGTAAAACAAAGGACAAATGTAACGACCTTCATTAAGGGAGCTTATCATGCTTACTTTGGAATTAAATTAGGAGATCAAGACAAAAGTTGGGCTCCACACAAGGTTTGTCTTACGTGTGTTGCGGCACTAAGGAATTGGAGCAAAGGTAAAAAGAAAAGTTTGCCATTTGGGATCCCTATGGTATGGCGCGAGCCTAGAAACCATACCGACGACTGCTACTTCTGTTCTTGCAATGTTAAAGGTTATAATGCAAAGAATAAAGAGAGCCTTCAATACCCAAGTCTTCCATCTGCAATAAGGCCGGTACCCCATGGTCAGAAGTTCCTATTCCGCCCACCCGAGAGTCTGGATCAATACAATTCAGATTCTGATTCAGCTCCAAATCCAGACAATGATGTTTATGAACAGCCAACAGCTGACCGAGATCCTCCTAAACCATTAACCCAAGCCGAACTAAATGACTTAGTCAGGGATTTGAATCTGCCTAAGGACTCTGCAGAACTTTTGGGGTCTAGATTGCAGGAGAACAATTTATTGGCATCCGACACATACTTCGCTTGGTACAGAAATCGTGAGAAAGACTTCGTGCCTTTTTTCGAAGAAGATGGTCCCTTGGTATTTTGCAAGGACATCACAGGATTAGTGTGCAAGCTAGGCATCGAATACCAAACCAGTGACTGGAGGTTGTTTATAGATTCCTCTAAAACCAGTCTAAAAGGAGTGTTACTGCACAACGGTAACAAATATGCATCAATCCCAGTGGCCCATTCTACTCATTTAAAAGAGACCTATGATAACATGAAACTGCTTCTGGAAAAAATTCAGTATCAAAATCACAGATGGATATTGTGTGGGGATCTCAAAGTCATTTGCATGTTACTTGGGCAGCAATCAGGATACACTAAGATGCCATGTTTCATCTGCGAATGGGATAGTCGAGCACGTGACCAGCACTGGAAGAGGAAAACTTGGCCTCCTAGAGAGAATCTTACCCCAGGATCAAAGAACATTTTACATGAACATCTAGTTGAACCAAATAAAATCCTCCTACCACCCTTGCACATTAAGTTAGGATTGATGAAGCAGTATGTCAAAGCATTGAATAGAGAAGGTGAGTGTTTCAAGTACATTTGTTCAAAATATCCAAAGATTAGCTACTAGAAAATAAAGGAAGGTGTTTTTATAGGTCCTCAGATTAGAAAGTTATTGACAGACGATCATTTCCTGAACACAATGACCAATAAAGAAAAAGAAGCATGGCTTGGTTTCAAAGATGTTGTTGAAAACTTCTTGGGAAATTACAAAAGCCAAAATTATGAAAGACTGTGGAAAACTATGCTTAAAAAGTTTTGCGCCTTAGGCTGCAACATGAGCCTGAAAGTTACTTCTTATTTTCGCATCTTGACCGTTTTCCCGAAAATCTCGGAGATGTCAGTGAGGAGCAAAGGGAACGATTTCACCAGGACATCAAAACCATGGAAAGAAGATATCAAGGAAGATGGCATACAAATATGATGGCGGATTACTGCTGGTGTCTGCAACGAAATCAGCCTAACGCACAGCATAAGAAAACATCAAAGAAGCACCGGCTTAGTCGTCATTAGTCAGATCTACCTTCGTAGTCTTAAGTCTTTGGAATAAGTCCTGAAATGTTTGCAAGTAAAGAAGGTAAATATATTTTGTTTCTTTCAGTTATTTTTTTATTCTTTCATAAACAAGCAATATGCTTGTCCAAGAGTTAGGAGCTATTTAATTCTGCTTTAATTAGGTTTTACTCTATCACCTAAAGATTTCGTGCTACAAGGGGTGTTGTAATACCTCATCTGTCCCCAAATGTTAACTACCCATTGATGGGAGGGGAGAGAGTATTTTGCTGGGAACGGACTGGTTGTTATATATATTTACCCTACATTATTATGTAAGCGTTACTGTAGTCTATAACAACAAAATTTATGGTTTAGCATGTGATGTGCAATCCAATGTTGGTCTCTATAAGATGGTTCACATTTGGGGATAAATGGGGATTTATGACACACCCTGTGGTAAGAAAACCATACTTGATAGGGAAAAACTAACTATATTTTTGAGATCAGCGCACTCAAATTATATAGAATCACCAACTAGTTTGTAAAAATCGATCGACAAGTTTTCAAATGTGTACTGGTGTTATCGCTAAAAATAATTTAGCCTAAAAAGATAAGCAATTAATGATAATTTCTAAAAGGAATATTGTAGTAATGTCTAATTAAGCTTTAAATGTTTTGTTTATAAGAATTTAATAATGTTTAATTAAATGTTTTGTTAATAAGAGTGTAGTAATGTCAAATTAAGAATGAAATGTTTGTTTATAAGAATTTAAGAATGTTTAATTAAATGTTTTGTTATAATAGGAAATTAAAAAAAGATAAGAATACAAGTGGGCAACACTAAAAAACGGCCCCAATGGTATTGGCCGTCTGATGACTCATTTCTTCTTGTTTCGTTCCTTCCACTTTTATTACTCCTGTTTACAGCCTGCCTATTTTGTGTTTAAAGT
This sequence comes from Bathynomus jamesi, assembly GCA_023014485.1. Classification (NCBI taxonomy): domain Eukaryota; kingdom Metazoa; phylum Arthropoda; class Malacostraca; order Isopoda; family Cirolanidae; genus Bathynomus; species Bathynomus jamesi. The sequence continues at coordinate 501,174 of JAJOZX010003275.1, forward strand.
CTTTTTTGTGTTTATATTTTCGGAATTAGTAATAATTGTGATAATAATAATAATAATAATAATAATGACGAGTAAATAAATTTTACACTTACTTATATGAATTAAATTATTTTAGTTGTAATGACATTGTGACATGCATTTTTATACGGTAAGGTTTAAAATGTTTGAGCGTATAGGTGACGCATTTCTAGGTATATATTATATGTATATAGTAGCGAATTGTTAAAGAATGACAAGTAACAAAATTTTCCAGAATATAGTAGGCAGTTTTTAAGATTATTATTTGACTGGATGTGTCGCCTGTAAATCCTTTAGGCACATCAACATCATATGTGTATACTTTTAAGGATCGCTTCGTAGTTTTAGTTCGCTTTATAATTTTAAGTTAATTTTAAGGTTTAAAGTCGAAAAATAATCGTTAAAGACACTAATTTATATTGGGTCAAATTCGGACGCTGTAAGATATATGTTTGCCGTATATAAATTGTGTGAGACCACAAGGAAGCTAAATTTGTTATACAAAGATAAAAATTTGTTTAATTGAAATAGAGAAATTGTTTTCGTAAATTCTTTTGATAAATTAATTTATGTTTTTTATTTTTTTTATATATATTCATCAATTTTTTATATTTTTATAGGTGGGCTGATTGTTGTTGTCTATTTTTTCTTTCTTTCATTTTCAGGACAATTCCGTGTGATATTTTGTATGTTTAGGCTGTTTAAATTCATTTTTATTCTGAAATTAGATTTTATTGTGATGAGTGTTTTTGTTTAACATTGTAAGTGCGTATAAATAATGAAAAATGTTTTTTTTACGTTCACGCGTTTGCATAGAGAATATTACAAAATTAGGTCCGGATGTAAATGCAGTTTGTTCGGTCAGGAATATTTTTATAGAGGCTCGCTTACAAACAAAGCGAACACGCTTCATTATGCAATGGTTTGTTTTAATTTTTGTTTACGTAATAGGTTCTGCTGTAAGTTTTAGGTTCATAATATCTGTTCATAATTAGAATGACGATGTAAATTTGTATTAGTTTCACTTGGAAACGATAAATTACTGGAATTCTTGTGATTTACAAACCATACTAGGTTTTGTGTTGAAGGAGAGAGTTGTCTCTCAGATGTAATTTGTGAATTACGTGTTTTCCTCCTATGAAATTTAGCGTTTCAAGTTGGAATTAATGTATTAAAGTAACTCTTCGGTATTGATATTTAAATTTTTTATTTAATGACTGTTTTGGAAAATTGTGTTATTTTTTTAAACTTCATTTGGGTTTACTCGTGCAACTGAAACATTAGCTTGACTGTTCACCCGGAAATGGAGCCTTTTAGATGGCCAGTAACGTTTTCGTGGTATCTATGTGTGCTCCCCCCAAAGTGTAAGAGGGTTCGTGATTTTCGGGAATCGATGACATGAAGTTTCTGGATTTCATTTTTGTCTTTTGTATTTAAATGTATCGATGTAATTTCTGAAGGTAGTTTGAATAATAATATTTTTAAAATTATAATTACGGTTCCTATGTAGGGGCGCTTTTATATTTCTACTATGTAGTATTGTTTCGTTGCGTTTCATGATTTTTTTTATTATCTTCTCCGATGTAACTGCCATAAGTGATCTTATTGGTCGCTAGGCGTGATTAAATTTTTGCGAAATTTTGAGAGATTTGTCATATTCTTCCGTGAATTTGGCCAGAGCAAATTATAATTATTGTTTCGAATTGAAATGTCACGAAAATTCGGTAAATTAAATATGAAGTGTGATAATCAGTAGCAGTACAAACGTTTCGAATAATTTTTTTTTCAAAATTTCGAGAGGCTCGATTTGGAAGCAACTAAGTTGGATCCGAACTCCATCCATTGAGTTTAGTTGACCCGATAGGTGATCGATCACCGATGAGAGAGAGAGAAGAGAAGGGAAGAGAAACCGAATGTGCAGGGACTTGGCGCAGGACAGTTTCGGTCGAAGATGGTCTCCTGGTATTTTTCGTGCAGTAGCAGTAGCTGGTCACGCTGCTCGATGTTTAAGGCTTTCCTGTCCATACAGAGATACAGTAGGTTCGTTGTGAAACTGCTTATGGCGAAGTGATCGTTTGATTATTGCCAGTAAGAGTATTTCAGCTGGACGTAGGAAGAGCAGCGTTCACTGACAAAAGTTGAGATGAGAGAGGAGAGTTTCTTCGTCGACTTCTAGAATCGCAAATTCCGTCCAATTCCAGTGCGTGGTTCCACTTTCAGTATATCTTCACCCCTGATCCTCTTAGAATTGGACGTCTCTCTTGTTTTTTTTTTCGCCATTTGGAGAGAGAGCGGAACCAACCTCAAACGTGCTGACCTTTTGCATGGTGATGCAACCCCTTGCATTCTAGCGAAGTGAGCAGGAGAGCTGCGATTGAAAATTGAAGAAGTCCGTTGTCAGCTTGCGGATTGTGAGCTAAACAACGTCCAGCTATTAATGTACTGATTATTATGTAATAAAATTATAAGTGAAAGGGTACGATTATTGCCCATATTTGTTTTGTATTTCTTGAATAGTATGTGCTCTCTGGTCAGTATTTTATGTAAACGTTTTCTTGTTTTTTCTATGTTGCCCTGATAGTAACTGTATAAATAATTGTTTCGAATGTAAAGCGATCTTTGATGAGGAATCGATGGAATAGATTGTGAACTTGAAATTTGTGTAACCAGTGTTAAGAAAATTATCCGTTATTTTTCACGTAACAGATGCGTTACATATTATAAATTGATTATTAGTGTGAAATGTTATTTTTATGCAAATGTTGTGAAAATTAGGGGTTTTTTTCGATTTTTATAAAATGATACAAAATATCTGACGTGTGGAATTTGTCATTCTAATGATTTCTTCTCTATTCAACTTTGAACTTGTTAAAGTAAAAAAAACTGCAAAATAAATAACTGTTGAATAAACAAATAAATTTGTTAAAAGATATTAATAAGTTTTCCTAGTGTAAAACTTATTTTCAAAGGGGTGATGCGAGTGTAGTAATGTCTAATTAAGCATTAAATGTTTTGTTTATAAGAATTTAATAATGTTTAATTAAATGTTTTGTTATAATAGGAAATTAAAAAAATATAAGAATACAAGCGGGCAACACTAAAAAGCGGCCCCAAGCGGAGGCTGAGAGAGAAAAATGCCCAAGAGCTCCAGTTATCGGATGGCTTTGGGCTTAAGAAGGTGTTTTTTGGTATTAAGATGTTTTTGTGAATTTAGAATAGTATTTCATGTCTCTCTCCGACTAAAATGTTAACGTTAATTCCCCCTTCGCATTACCCCGTTTATCTAAAAGTGTTTTGGTATAATAAAGGTCAATAAAGTGTAATTAAGTGTATAATTACCCCCCCCCCCGTCTTCCTCGCCTGTTCGAATTATAATGGCGCCTCCTCACGGCCACGTCCTACCCGTTTTTTATATACAGCGAAGCGAGTGTAAAGAGTATGATAAAAGATAAACAGAAATTGAATAGAAAGTAAAGTAAATAATGAATTATAAATGAAGGAATGGGCCCTTTAATAAACAAATCACTACACTATAACTGCAGAAATAACTGACTTTATGATAGTTAAAAAGCCTTTTAATTATCGTAAACAGCTGTCAAATAAAGAAGATAACAATATTTAATTTGTACATTCATTCAAAAGGTAATTAATAGCGCATGACTCATACAAATAAATTGGTTATGATAAGCACCTTTTTATATATGTATATACAGAGGGTGTCCCAAAAGCGTTTATACCCAACGGGAAATACAGTGAAATACTGTACTATATATATATATATAAATGTTTCAAATAATTTCTTTCGCTAATATCTGTCTCTAATTTCCAGGACTATTTGAATGATTAATGAATAAAAGCAAAAAATAAGTTATCTTCTCCTTCGACTTGACATTTAAACTGGATCATGTTAAATAAATAATGTAACCATTTATTACTTTAAGTATATACTGTATATAATATATATGGGATGAATTTTACACTTAAACACGTGAAATGAATGAATGATGCAGACCCACAAGGAAAAGGGAAAAAAAGAAGAAAAACTGATTCCAAGTCCTTTTGTGTATTCAGCAATACACCTCGTCAGGGTGTTATTCCCTGACGAAGTGTATTGCTAAATACACGAAAAACCTTGGAATAATTTGTTTCTTTTTTCTTGTGGGTTTGTATTAGGGTATGGTTAATTAATCATTTTTAGGAAAAACGTGATGAATGATGAAATTTTCTAATTAATCAATGATTAACTGATTAAAAATGATTACAAATTAAATACTTCTGAAAAGAGTTAGAAAGAGCTTTATTGTTTCTGTTGCGTGAGCTAAGACCGAAGAAAACATTTTGCTCAAACATTTAGTTTGCTTTAGTTTAAGAAATCAGGCATGGGCGGATTAGACAGTTTATACACGCCAAAAAGGTGCCAAATTCAAATGATACATTACAAAACTTAAGATAAAATGATGGTGAAATTATGAGGAAAATTAATCATTTCCCGTCATTTTCTAAAAATACTTTTTTATTAATTAATGATTAAATTCGAAACAATGATTAACTGATTAACTGATTAATCGGAACCATGCCCTAGTTTGCATTTTATATATATAATATATATATATATATATATATATATATATATATATATATATATATTGATAACGTAAAATTAGAGAAGCTTTTTAGATAAGTCGGTAATTGTTTGCTGATGGAACACAATTTCGGAAGAATTGAAAATCCACACATTTTCTTATTCATCTCAGTTTATTCATTTTCAAACACCGTAACGTAAATCAGAATTAATTCATAGAGTAAATTTTCTTTTTTAATCTTTAATCTACACTTTTGGGAAAAAGTTCGCCTAGATATATAAAATGTCTTTAAAAAAACAAAAAAAAAATTCCAACTCCGGAATGACTGGATTTTAATTTTGGAATTTTATTACGGCCATGAAAAAAAAAAACTCACCCAATTAGTAATTTTTTTATGATATTTTCCAAAAATGCATCTAAACATAAAAGATATTTGAGTCCATTATTTGTAGAAGGTAAGACCAATAAACGCTTATTAATCTAAGGAAATTCTTTAAATTCTTTTTTAATTTCAATACAAATAAGTGTTCCCCTCAAATTACTGTAATTTATTAATGGATTTTATGGGAAAAATAACATAATTTGGTACGCATGCCCAGTAAGTTTTCCTTATTTATTGTTTGATGTACGGCTGACTTTATACTTTATAGTTGTTCAGACCTGACGAAGGAGGGAGTTGTAACTATGAAGTGCCTCGTTCTTTCACTTTGTAAATTGGGTTTTAAGTTTATTACTCTTCAGCTGTTTTTAATTATTTTTATTACATTTGTTTTTTAAAGTGGTTAATTTTTGGAAATTATATATATATATACAGTATATATATATATATATATATATACATATACATAGCTGTCATTCTCATTGTCGTGTCGTATCTTTGTTTTAATGTTCCTTAATTGGAGAAGGCGACGTTTCATTTCATTAGTTTTTAGTCGTTATTAAAAGAGACTCGTGTGTCATTCTAATTTCAGAAACACCGAGAAAAATATTTTCGCTGAAATATTTCATTATAACTTTTGGAATCACCCTGTTAAAGAGTCAGTAATAGTTAATAGTTTTGTTTTTATGGTCCATAAATGATATTTATGTTTATATATATTATATATATATATATATATATATATATAGTAGACGACTGATTATTATATGCGTAATTATTTTACGCGGTTCGGTTCTACGCGGAAACTAACTGAAACCATTAAAATACAGTAGTGGACAACGGTTATAGTAAACGCGCTTATAGTAAACATTTGGGTACAGTAAACAAAGCGTGGGTAACGTTCCTCGCTATACGGTAAACTCCCACGGTTATAGTAAACATGACGACGGTTATAGTAAACGTGACTGCTATAGACATAGTTTTCTGTAACTAATTATCATGATAATTGTCAATGATTGTCAATGGACAATGGACAAGTGGCGTGACGTCACTAGTGGTGTGATCACTCATGGCTATAGAGTAGTGAAATGTGACGTCATTTACGTCATCAGACGCCTCATTCGCAATCAGTCCATGTGTGGCAGCCGTTTGAGTAACACGCACACTTCTGTTTGTTCCCGTTTTGCCAGTTTGAACGAATGGTTGAGAAACGAGCAGCATTAACACTTGAAAAAAATGTAAAATCATTGAAGAGTTTAAAAAACCTGGACTGACTAAAGTTGCCATCGCTGCAAAATGTGGTGTCCATAAATCAACGATCACCCAGGTTTGGAAGAATCGTGAAAAGTTTGAAACCGGTTTTAGTGAAGGGCAGGCTAAAGGTTCACAAAAACGCAAGCGAGAAGGAAAACACGCGACTCTTGGAGATGCACTCTTTCGTTGGTTTCAAGAGAAACGTGCGCAAAACGTGCTTTCTACTAGTGTGCTAATTAAACATAAAGCTTCTGAATTTGCTGAAAAAATGGACATTAAAGATTTCACACCAAACGATGGTTGGTTTACCCGCTGGAAGAACAGATTTAACTTAAAATTTACAGTAGAACACGGCGAAGGAAAATCTGCAGATTTTACAGCTTCCAAACAATGGATTAAAAATAAGCTACCAAACATACTTGAAACGTATGCTGCAGACGATATCTTTAATGCAGACGAAACTGGGCTTTTCTACAAGCTACGTGACTCACGTGGTTACGTCGAGGCCTCGGAAATTAAAACTCTTGGTAGTAAACAACCAAAAGATAGAATAACCGTCTTAGCATGCGCTAACATGACTGGTACAGAGAAACGACCTCTCTTTGTTATTGGAAAGCAAAAAAAAACCACGATGCTTTCCAAAAGACCTATCTAAATTACCACTCGACTGCAGCAATTCAGGCAATGCGTGGATGACCAGCTTTCTATTTGAAAAGTGGCTTAATACGTGGGATGTAGAGCTTCGGCGGCAAAAGAGAAATGTATGTTTGTTGCTCGACAAATGTGCTGCGCACCCAGTTTGCCTGCAACCTAAGAACATTAAGCTAGAGTTTTTACCCCCAAATACGACGTCATTAATGCAACCTCTCGACATGGACATAATAAAAAATTTAAAGGCACACTATCGTTCAATCCTACTTCGCCGTATCGTTTGTGTTTTAGATGCCGATAATACAGCTTCAATCGCAACTGTGAAGATAGATCTTCTGAATGTTGTGACTACTCTTGCTGAAACGTGGAAGATGGTTCAAGAGGCAACAATAAGAAACTGCTTCCGCAAAGCTGGATTCAAAAATCTGTCGGATCATGATGTTCTGTCGAACGAAGAAAGTTTTGATCATTTATATGATGTTGCCATTCCAGATACCATTACACGTGATGAATTTAACAATCTCTTGGTTGCAGACGCGGCAATGTTCTGACCCCTGAGGAAGTCCTTCAGATGACTGAAGCTGTCGCCGAAGCCGAGGACATGATGACGACGACGTAGCAACGCCCCCAGCCGTAATGCTTTTGTCAACAATGAATAAGTTTGTAGAGTTCATGAGCCTTGGCCTTGCGATTGCTGAGAGTAACTACAATTTCGAACGGGCGTCAGAGGCTATCCTTCACGCGAAGAAAGCCCGTGAAGTTTATCTGCAAGACATTGAGTCTCGATCTCGCTAGAAGAAAATCACAGACTTTTTCGGTTCAGTTCAGTTTAGATTAGTTTATTTTAATAAAAGTTCGTTGTTATTCCTCGTGTTTGTTGTCATTCCTCGTGTTTGTCGTCATCCCTCGTGTTTGTCGTCATTCCTCGTCTTCATTATTTTTATTTAAATCTACAGTACTTGTAAAAATGTACTACATTTGTGATTAAAAAGAGATAATTTGGGTTCTCGTTTTGTTTTTATTTATAAACACTTGGAATATATCTAATGTACTTAGTTTCAAAATACTTGAATCTCTGTACATTAAAACTCGTAGTCCATCTCTTAATTGAACAGACTTAATCTGTTAATCTTTACATGGAATAACTACCCAATTAAATGACCAACCAACTATTTTCCGAGATGTTCTCCCACTTTCTCTTCAACGTGGCTCCAGTCTCTTTCCGGATCTCTTATTGAAGGTGTGTTTTTGTTTTTTATCCAATGTTTATAAACACAATTTTTACATACATATTCTGTATTTATTTTTAATTTGGGGTTTTTACTTCTCTTTTAAATTTTAATTATAATTTTAATTGCAATTATTATTTTTATTTATTAAATTTAGATTACTTCCATTGAAGATGTTTCCAGGAGGGAACGAAACATTGCGTGTATATGTAAAAGAGAGAGAACTCGCTCTATTCTCAAACATAAAACATACATAAAATTATGCACTCCTATACGAGTATGTATATATAATATATATATATATATATATATATATATATATATATATATATATATATATGCAAACAATTCACAAACAGCACGTGATCTTTTTTAATAAGCAAGGAACCACAGGAAAACGGAAAATAAAACACGAAGTCCAAGCGCTTTCGTGATGTATTCACATCTTCAGGGACGAGGGAAAGATAGGCAGAATTTAGAAAGTACATGAGTTTAAATACACAAGCGAAAAATTCTCCAATAGGCAATTCAGTCTAAAAATATGATCATCAAAACACTCTAAAACTTCCCCAATAGACAACTTAATCTAAAGGCTACTAAAATATTGAATACATAAAAAACTATATAAAATAAATTATACAATTAAAAAGTACACATAAAAATGATAACAGTTATTAAAAATAATATTTAATTAAAACAGGCAATTAAGTGGTAAGAATGCGGTAGTCTAGGGAAAAAAGAGACGTGGCGCAATCATCGGCACGCGCTGCTTCCAGAATATTCCACCATCTATTGGGGAAGCGAAAAAATTCTCCAATAGGCAACTCAATCTAAAAACATAATCTAAAAACAATCTGAAACTTCTCCAATAGATAACTTAATCTAAAGGCTACTAAAAGAACGAATACATAAAAAACTATATAAAAGAAATTATATAATTAAAGTATACACATAAAAATTATAAGTTATTAAAAATAATATTGATTCAATTAAAACAAGGAATTAAGTGGCAAGAATGCAGTAGTCTAAGGAAAAAAGAAAAAAAAGACGTGGCGCAATCATCGACACGCGCTGCTTCCAGAATATTCCACCACCTTTCCGACAATTTATGAATCTAATTTGTAAAGGACAGGACTAATATTAGGACTAATATTACTAATATTACACTCGATTCAATTATATTTCTACTAACAAAAGATTTACTAAAAATTAATTTGGAGGCATTTTTCCAGTCAATGGGATGGTTAGTATCTCTTACGTGAATGAAAATGGCGTTAGATTCCTGGCCGGTTCTTATGCTGTATTTATGCTGCTTAATACGTAATTCTAGGGTCTTGCCAGTTTAACCAATGTAAAATTTATTACATAATGTGCATGGAATTTTATATACACAACCCTGTTCATTTAAAGGAGAGTTTTTAATCAATATATTCTTAATTACATCTAAATTTCTGAATGCGATATTTACGTTAAAAGTCCTCAGCAATTCCGCGGTTCAAGGAAATTTTCATTAAATGGTAATATTAAGACGTTTTTAGTGTTAAAAGGAGTCTTGTCTTTTACATCGTAGAAGGTTTCCTTTGCCATTTTGCCATTTTTTTCCTGAGACTACTGCATTCTTGCCACTTAATTCCTTGTTTTAATTAAATAAATATTATTTTTAATAATTATAATCATTTTTATGTGTACACTTTAATTTTATAATTTCTTTTATATAATTTTTTATGTATTCGATGTTTTAGTAGCCCTTATATTACGTTATCTATTGGGGAAGTTTTAGATTGTTTTTAGATTATGTTTTTAGATTGAGTTGCCTATTGGGGAGTTTTTCGCTTGTGTATTTAAACTCGTGTACTTTGTAAATTCTGCCTCTCTCTCCCTTGTCCCTGAAGATGTGAATATATCACGAAAACGCTTGGACTTCGTGTTTTATTTTCCGTTTCCCTGTGGTTCCTTGCTTATATATATATATATATAATATATATATATATAATATATATACAGGGTGGGCCGAAAGTCTGGATCCATAGGAAAATATTTATTTTAATACATAAATTACAACAAATGGTAAATACTTAAAATGAATATCAACTTTAACTCGTAAATGCGTATCCGTGATACTGTACAGTAGTTCGTACTCCAGTATAAATACTCAAATACTTTTTTTATTTCAGCCCAGAAATGACTTCGAATCTAACAACAGAAGACCGGGTAGAACTTGTGCTCATGTACGCAAGACAGGGCGCTACACACAGAGAAGTTGCTACCGAATTCAATAGAAATCATCCTGATAAGCATCCAGTAACACATGCGACTGTTGGCAAGTTGTTTAAACGTTTCAAAGAAACAGGAAGTGTACATGATCGACGGCGTTCTGGTCGTCCAAAAACTGCAACTGATGAAAATACCTCTGCAATGGTATGTGAAACTTTAACGAATAGTCCATAAAGTCAACAAGAAGATTATCAAATGAAACACGCATCTCGAGAACGTCAATTCGAAGAATTATTAAAAATCATAAATTCCATCCCTAAGTGTCTCGATGTCAGAGGCCGCCAATTTGAGCATTTGTTATAATTTGTTGTTTATACTGGAGTACGAACCACTGTACAGTATCACGGATACGCATTTACGAGTTAAAGTTGATATTCATTTTAAGTATTTACCATTTGTTGTAATTTATGTATTAAAATAAATATTTTCCTATGGATCCAGACTTTCGGCACACCCTCTATATATATATATATACACGGTGAACCAAAAGTAGGTGGACAGTAGGTTGAATACGGTTTGTGTTATATTATATTATAACTATGGTGTTCATTATAACTATGGTGTTTGTGTTATATTATATTAAATATTATAACTAAATTTATTTAAATTTATTTTGTATTATAGTATACAAAAAAATTAAATATGTATTCTCAAATAAACGTTATCATTTACTGTCCACCTACATTTGGTTCACCCTATATATATATATATATATATATATATATATATATATATATATATATATATATACACAGTATATATATATATATATATATATAACGTATTTTTGCAGTAATATAATTTATATGTAAAAGATGGTATAAAAATAGACAAAATAAATAGCTGGAGTTGACCCAAAATATCTCTGTTTGGTTTACTTATAACTCTGAGCTGTAAGTGGTAAGGATAAAAAACCTTATGAGGTCTTTCCATTATATATATATATATATATGTGTGTGTGTGTGTGTGTGTGTGTGTGTGTGTGTGTGTGTGTGTGTTGTACCAAGATAGTATAGACCGGAATTTAAACTGGATTTCAAAATTTATTTATTTATTTATTATTATTATTATTATTATTATTGATATTTACAACGCTCAAGCCAGACGAATGCAGCCCATTGCACTGACTTCTACATTATTATTAACTGGCACCATCGGGAATCGAACCCCCGACCTCAGTGTATACTCCCGACCTCAATGTATTTGTTATTAGTTACTGATTTTTATAATCAAATAAAAAAACTAAGGGGAAAAACAAAGATGTCTATTTACTTTTGTCAACTCTCTCTCTCTCTCTCTCTCTCTCTCTCTCTCTCTCTCTCTCTCTCTCTCTCTCTATATATATATATATATATATATATATATATATATATATACACTATATATATATATATATATATATATATATATATATATATATATATATGAAATATTACGCATAAACGCCAATGCCCATAGTTCAGTGGGTAGCACCACCGTTTTCCTATAAGCGAAGTGAAGACACTGAGGTCGGGGGTTCGAATCCCGATGGTACTGGTAAATAATAATCCAGAAGTTGACACAATGGGCCAAATTGGTTGACCTGATCGCTGTGCCAGTTTCTGGCCCTCCTGACTCTATTATTCGAAATTAATTACAAAAAATTAACCTGAAATTAATACAAGGATACAGTCCATAAACTTTAGAAATTATTATTATTATTATTATTATTATTATTGTTATTATTATTTTTATTATTATTATTATATGTAAAATATTTACATTGAAAACCATAACGCGACTTTATAGACACCATATATATATATATATATTAGTGATGTAGCGGGTGTCATTTTTTTCACATCCGCGGATGCGGATGAGGATGTTTGATTCCAACATCCGCGGATGCGGATGCGGATGTCTACATTTTCGTTATTTTTTAGGATATATTCGAGATTTGTTGTGTTTAACGTATATAATAAGTTATTATATATAGAGAGCTGTAGCTATAATGTAGTATATTTGATTAATTGTACAATAATTGCTGTACTTTTCTCTGAACATATAAAATAATATCAAGCATCTAACTAATATAGAAATCAATTAGTGAATTCGTCTGCAAATAAATTCGTTATATTTTGTTGAGTTTCAGCCACAATTAGAAACCATAATTGTGTTACCAGGATGCGGGACGTGAACCCAACTCAAATGCACCCACCGACCTCTTTCCCCAACCTCCACCCTTATAGAAAGAGATCTTTAATTAGCTTGATAACTATTTATATTAAGTTTAAAGTTTTATTAGGCATATTTATAAATGAGTAATTAAAATAAAGTAAACTAAGATGTTCATCGTTTAATGTTCAAACTTAATTATAGGAAGGTTATGCTTAAGGAACATTAATTTTTCTGCCTTTTCTGCTGCAGTCTGTTTCTCTTTTCATCATATATTAATCCAGCACTGCTAAATAATCTCTCGCTTGGTACGTTTGTTGGAGGACAGGCTAAATGTTTCCTTGCAAGTTTACTCAAGTATGGATAGATATTCTGCGTATTTTTCCGCCAACTAATAGGATTGTCACATGCAGCCAGGCGTTTTTCTTGGTGATAGCTCTCGATCATTTTTACTACATCTTTTGACATCGCGTAGGTCTCGTCATTGCTGCTTGACTCAAGAAACTGAGAGACAGATTCTGTGATAGATTTGCTTGTTGAAGGTGTTGGTTCTGTCACTGAAACTTTATTCTTTTGGTGGGTGGCGAAGCGACAGATTCAAGGATTGAAGCTCTTCAACTGCTTTGCCAAGTGATGATTTAACTCGTTCTAATGTACTAGGTGAAAATAACTTAGCTTTGTAACGTGGATCTAAGTAGGTTGCAAGAGAGTAACTTCATACAAGAACAGCCTCTCGTCTTGTCGCTTGCATCACTTTTGCGCACAATGAACTAGTTCTATTAATATAGTAGAATTTGATAATTTCCGCTTATTAATGACATTTTATCTCAACGGTCCACATCCGCACGACATCCGCAGTCCAAAGTGCGGATGCGGGTGCGGATGCGGATGCGAGAAAATGTGCGGATGTTCCGCGGATGCGGATGTGACCTACATCACTAATATATATATATATATATATATATATATATATATATATATATATATATATATATATATATATATATGATGGAAAGAACCACGTAGGAAAGGAAACACAGAATGGTGCTCAAGCGCTTTCGTCTAATGACAGCCTCAGGAACACGAAAGCGCTTGAGCACCATTCTGTGTTTCCTTTCCTTCGTGGTTCTTTTCATCATAAATATTTTTCACGTGTTACTTTCGTGAAATAATTTATATATTTATATATATATATATATATATATATATATATATATATATATATCAGGTTGTAACATAAATTCTGCTCAATTCGAAAACGGACGATAGATAATAGAATAACCTCAAGATATGTGAAATAGTTTTAGAAATGTTGCAAAATATACGCGGCGACAGGTTCGCACAGGTTTTTATCACGATACAGAATGATGCAGAATGACTTAGGCTAATGTAGGCTTGGCTAATGAATATTTTCTCTGGTGTTTTTCAGACAGTTAAAACGCCACCCCTACGATATTACAGTAATTGAAAAAAACATGGAGCCCACGAAAGAGCATATTCGACATGTGATGCTGTATGAGTTCCATAGAGGATCTAACACTAGTGAATTCGCAAAAAATATTCAAATAGTTTATGGAAATGATGTTGTGAGCAAATGGATGTGTAGGAGATGGTTTGAGAAGTTCAGAAATGGAGACTTCAGTCTGAAAGATTATCAACGAACAGGACGACCAAATGAGTTAGATGAAGAGCTGCTGAAAGCAACAGTGGAGGAAAACCCAATGGTAACTGTGAGAGAACTTGGCCTGCAACTCGGCGTTAGCCATATGACCATTCATCGTCATTTGAAGTTGTTAGGAAAAGTAGTGAAGGTTGGAAAATGGGTTCCGCATGATTTGTCACAAGCGAATCTTCAACTTCGAATCGATATTTGCACAGCACTGCATTCTCGGCAACTGCAGGCACAGTTTTTGAATCGGATCGTCACTGGGGATGAAAAATGGGTCCTCTGTAACAATATTAAGCGTCGACATCAGTGGCTTAGCCGTGAAACAAAGCCTGAACCTCAGCCAAGGAATGGATCCCATCCAAAGAAAATTTTGCTATGCGTTTGGTGGGATATGCGAGGAATTATTCATTTTGAGCTTCTGCCAGATAACCAGACAATCACAGCTGAAGTCTACTGCCAACAACTCCAACGATTGAAGATGGCATTACAAAAAAACCGTCCTGCATTAATTAATCGCAGAGGTGTTCTATTCCACCAGGATAACGCGCGCCCTCACACTGCCCGAATCACCACTGCCCAATTGGAGGCATTTGGTTGGGAAAAAATGCCTCATCCACCTTATTCTCCGGACATCGCACCTTCAGACTACCATTTATTCAGAAGTCTGCAACACCACCTAGATAGACAAAAGTTGCAATCCAGGGAAGCTATCGAAAACGAAGTGATCGCTTTTTTTTTAACTCGAAACCAAGGGATTTCTTCGAACGTGGCATAAATTTTTTTTTCTACAGTGGGAGGAGGTTATAGAAAAAGAAGAGAATTATATTGATGGTTAATTTGTCATTATATCATTTAATTTTCGTTCTGAATGAACTAAAAATCGGGCAGAAATATATGTTAGAACCTTATATATATAAAGGGTGTCAGGAAATGATTGCCCCCCCCTGTACAGAAGAAACTGAAAGGAATAGAAAAAAACAGACAAAACCACGCGAAAGAGCGTTTAATTTTGAATAAAAAACACTTGTTTTAATATCGGGTGTTGCTCCCATTTGCAGCTCTGACGGTCATTAATCGACGGGGTATGATCCCAGAAGTGTCTCAAAGAGATCGGTATCATGACTCATTTCTTCAAGGACTTCGTTGATCTTTGCAGTCATAATTTCTGTTGAATACCGATTCTGAATGGGTTGTTCCAACATTAAGGACTCCACCCGATCCTTCATGATGGATCCGACATGTTCACAGACATTAAGATCGGGAGAATTGCCAGGCCATTCATTATTTCCGAAAAAATCAATGTTATTGTCCTTAAGCAGTTGTTGAGTCGCAAGTGCTTTCATACAGGGGGCTTTGTCGTGAAGAAAGGTTGCCTGTTCAACATCCAAAACACACTCGGGGTCTTTCAAAAACGGAATTACATGTTGGGCTAAAATTACATTTCGAAAATAAGGCCCATCCCAACTGGTTCCTCTTGGTTTGATAACCCAGATGAGCTTCCGAATAGAGAACATAATGAAAACACCCACACATGCTGGATTTTTTACTATTTCTCGATACTTCTGGTCGTCTGGGACTTCATCGGAAGTTGTTGCCCAAACCCGATCATTCTGAAAATTTGGTTTTCTGGAGACATAAACGAAGAATTCATCGCTGACAACCAAGTGATGGAAATCGTCTTCCGTCCATTCCTCAAGATAATCACAAAACCATAGCCGATCTTCAATATTAAGATCACTCTTCCGTGGCTTAGCTATTCATGCCAAGCACTCAAGCCTTGGCGAACTCGAAATTGATGCACAAGTTGCCGATTGACTATCTTACCACGACGGATAAGTATCTCTTTCGCTACCTCAGAGCAGCTCCTTCTTTCGGCGCCGTGATGCAGCAAGCACAATGTCTTTCGATTCTTGAGATAATTTCTCCGGTCTTCCTCCTCGAAATTCTGTTTCACAATCTTCAGGATTCTTATTCCAATTCCTTCTGACAAAGTCTTCTGATCTTTTTAATCTCTCAGCCACCCAGTGTCGAGTTATGAAAGTTGCACCAGCTTCCTTTGCTTCACGAAATGTGACAGCTGGAATGCGGCCAAGAACTCGCTTTTTTCTCTGAATCGTTCAAAATAGATGATGCCATGGTTTTCTGTGGGGAAAAAAAATGGTAAGAATTAATATCACAGGAATAGAATATAATGGTTTTTTATCAGATTTTAACACTCTTTCAAGTGGTCTCGCCGGTTTTTATCTATCTCTTCTAGTTTTGCTCTACAGGGGGGGGGCAATCATTTCCTGACACCCGTATATATTATATATATATACAACGTAAAGAACGACGCTTTTGTATAGGAGAATTATCCGCGCAAGATGAGAGCGAAAGAACGAAACAAATGAAAAAATGAGGTACCCACCCGGAATCGAACCCGGGATCTTCCGATTGCCGGTCAGATATGATAACCACTACACAATCGGCAATCGGAAGATCCCGGGTTCGATTCCCGGGTGGGTACCTCATTTTTTCATTTGTTTCGTTCTTTCGCTCTCATCTTGCGCGGATAATTCTCTATACAAAGCGTCGTTCTTTACGTTAATTATACTGCGTGTTTGCAGTTATAATGTATATATATATATATATACATATATATATATATATATACACACTTTTGTTTATTTTATCGTTTCAAATAAACAAAGATTCAGGTCATCCCTGAACAGTCCTTCCTGCAACATTCCTCGTTATCTGTGAAGCTGATAAACGAGCGAATTCTTTCTACTCTCATCCTGCTTTGGAATCTACCATGCATGACTGGTCTGGGACTTTGTGCTCAGGAATTATTCAAGAAGTTTTGGTAATATTAACTGAATAAATATTGATTATTTATTTCTTTTGTTAATATAATGCACAAGTTTGAACCAGTTTCCCAAGTTTGTGAACAAGTATTTCACGACCACATTTACTGAAGGACTTAGCAAACTATGTATAAATTGCGGGTTTCTTTGAATTTTTTCACAAAACTTCTTGAACTCTTCTTTGGAGATAAAATATTTGCGATAAACACGACCACCCAGCTCTAAAATATTGGTACTTTGGGTTATAGTGTAGGCTTTATAACTCTTAATTTTTTAGCCAAATACTGTGCCGTTATTATATCGCTAAGGGCGAGTTCAAGAAACTTTATACGAGGGAAAAACCTACAATTTATATATATACTTTGTGTACTATTGTTTGAAAAATTTATGTGGTGTGGCGTGAGTGCTATTGGTCAAAAGTTTTTTCTTTTTGACAAGGATTTGTTTGTTTCCTTTAGTAAATGAGAGCCGCCACGTTTGCATTTTTAAAGAGTACTCGTGTTCGGTGATGCCCTCTGCAGCAAACGTAAAGTAAAAAAAAAATTGTAAAAAATAAAAAATCGTCTTGTGAATAGTAATAAATAATTTTCCATGCCACGGGACATTTGGGCAAGATTATATATTTGGGACAATAGTATATATATTGGGACAATAGTAATAAATAATTTCCATATCACGGACATTTGGGACAATATATGATATTAGTTTGTTTTGCCGATGTGACAGTTACACGTGTTTCAATCAAAGTCCGAATAAAAGCGGTATTACAGTAAAAATCCTGAAGTTAATTAGTTTTAAACGGTGCCGATATTATGAGTTAATTGATAGTGCATAGTGGTATTTCTCTTTAAATAGTAAAAATCGCGGCATATATAAAAAAAAGTAAATAAAACGAAGCGGATTAATCTATACAGCATTTTTCCGAGTGTTTCTTTGTGAAGAAAATTAGCTGCCTATCGAAATTCCGACAAATACCCAACCTCATTATCCTCCGCGGCCACAGTCGCAAGCACCAATCAGTGAGAAGTATACAGCGTGCCACATCCCCCATCCCCCGGAGTAACGGAGAATACTTTCCCTCACTCAGCTTGAGTCAAGCCCTACTCAGTACTTCCCATAATACCCTTTTTGAGTCAATTTTGAGTCAACTTTGTGCAACAGCGGCTACCCTCTATCAGTAACATGGAAATAGTAAATAAATATAACGACAACAGATAGTATAAGGGCAACGAAGGACATTAACACAAATAACAGAAATAGGAAAAGACAAGAGGGCAATCACGAAAACGGAGTGAAACTGTCCCCCAATAAGGAGCAAAAAACAAAGGTCACGAGTAAATATGGGAAGGAATTATATGCAGATATTATATAAAAGATATTTGCAGATTTAAAAGAGGACAATGTGTATATATATGAACATCCCCCAATATGCAATTTCTTCTATAATAATGGTCATTGTAAATTTGGAGACAGATTGGAAATCTGCAGGATTTACGCGAAATATAGAACCTGCAAATACGGGAAAAAATGCTACTATCAACATCTCCCGACGAACCCAAAGGACAAAGTTTAAATGGCAATATGAATAACAATAACAATAGGAATAACAATAGGAACACAATAAGCGAACAAAAAAAATTTCAACATCGCAGACACGATACGGCTGCTAAATGTCATCCAACGCATGCAGTTGACACAGCTGGAAACCTCCGAGCCAAACCGCTTCGGGGCAAGAAGCTACCAGAACAAGTAGGTGAAAACGGATTTCTCTCGGAAGACCATAGGGCAACAAAACAAGCGACACCGAAGGAAAACGAACTTGAAATGCACAAGGGGCAACGAAAAACAAAGAACATAAATATTGTTCTGGTTAATATTCAAGGAATAAGACCAAACCAATCACTCAACAAAGTTTCGTACCTGAAAGGATTTATGGACGAAACAAGGACGGACATCGAACGCCTCACAGAAACTCATCTTAAGGATTGCCAAGGAAATTGTGAAAACTGCGAACATTGTATTGATAAGAAAGAGATAAATATAGAGGGCTTCAACTTACTAAGAGCGGATAGATCAACGAGACGTAAAGGTGGCTGTCGTATATATGTACATGAAGCAGTGATGTAGGTCTCGAGATCGGTCTCGGTCTCGAGACCGATCTCGAGACCCAATTTGCAAATCTCGATCTCTGTCTCCGCTATTTAGATCTCGGTCTCGATCTCGGTCTCGACAGACGCGGTCTCGGTTTTTCTCCACGAGACCTTTCGAGACCTCTCGAGACCGTAATGAAAAATACATGTTATTGGCATACTCATGATGGTGGCTTGGTTGAACAGACACAATTCAAAATGTTTATGAAAGTTTGTAAAAGTAAGGGACTCTAGGTATTCACTAATCAGTCACCCTGTTTTGAGTTGCCACGTTTGTCTTGCAGGGGGGTGTGCGTCTGGATTTTTTAGGTTAGCGCTACAAAAAAATTTGCCCCCCTCGCCCCCGTCAGATTAACTGGGAAGGTTTTGAACCGCAGGGAACAGTTTGCGGCGGTACCTCTTAGAGATCGATGAATCTCATATTTTAGACAACTGCTTTCCAATAAAGTTTTGGCACCAGAAAAGGATAAATTCCCATCACTGGCCAATATTGCCATGACTGTTTTAACAGTGCCTGCCTCTAGTGCTCCAATTGAGCGTGTATTTAGCCATGGAGGCATAATAATGAGGCCCACAGAAGTTGAACTTCAGCAGATCTTCTGAGCATGCTGATGTTCCTTAAGTGTAATGAGCACCTATCATGCTTTAAATAAATGCACAAGTCAAACTGGGTAGTGGGTACGTTCATTAAACCTTCTGTAACAGATATAAAAGAAGTAAATAAATAAAAAGTACATATATATATATATATATATATATATACAGGGCTCCCAAAAAATGTATACACACTTTAACAGCTGATAGCTCAATTGATGTTTCTTTCTTTCCAAGTTAAACCCATTAGAATTATAATGGCAGTCAGACTAAGCTTTGAACAAAGGAAATTCATTCTAAAATGCTACTGGAAGTGTGAAAACGCAGTTGAAGTGCAAAGACAGTTTAGGAGGGAGTTTCAAACAGATCCACCAACGCGACTTACCATCACTCGAATTAGAGATAAGTTTGAAGCCGATGGAACTGTTCAGAATGTCCACAAGAAGTGTTCCGGAGACCACGGACATCGACAAGCCCCACAAAGCAAGAAAGAGTACTGGAAACGTATCACCAAAGTCCAAGAAAATCTGTGCGGCAAGCGAGTCGTGAGGTAGGAATTTCAGAATCGTCTGTCCAACGCATTTTGAAGCGCTGTCAATGGAAAAGTTACATTCCAAGATTAGTCCATGCTAGTAATGAAGATGATCCGGACCGAAGAGTGGAGTATTGCGAGTGGTACTTGGCACGATGTGGATGTGGATTGGACGAAGGGGTTTCGTAGAATACCCTCCGCGTTCACACAGACTCACACCACTAGACTTTTTTTTATGGGGATACTTAAAAGACAAGTCTACGCTATAAAACCTGCAACAGTCGCTGAATTGAGAGCAGCCATTGAACGAGAATGCACACAAATACCAAACGAAATGTTTCGTGATGTTTGCGATTCCATTGCTTCGCGTTATCAGCAGTGCCTGACCAGAACGGACGTCAGTTTGAAAACAGGCGTTGACAAAACAATTAAATAATGTCTGTAGATTCTATTACATTTTGAAAATGAA
>JAJOZX010003276.1:0-506360 GCA_023014485.1 Bathynomus jamesi
TATATATATATATATTATATATATATAGATATGTATGTATATATATATATATGTGTATATATATATAATATATATGTATGTATATGTATATATTATATGTATGTATATGTATATGTATGTATATGTATATATATATATGTATGTATGTATATCTATGTATGTATATGTATATATATATATATGTATGTATATGTATATATATATATGTATGTATATGTATATATATATATATGTATATATATATATATGTATGTATATATATATATATGTATGTATATGTATATATATATGTATATGTATGTATATATATATAATATATATTATATATATATGTATGTTATATATATATATATAATATATATGTATGTATATATATATATATATATATATATATGTATGTAGTATATATATATATATATGTATGTATATATATAGTATGTATAATATATATATATATATATATATGTATATATATATATATATATATATATAATATATGTTATATATATATATATATATATATATATATATATATATATATATATGTATGTATATGTATATATATTATATATGTATGTATATGTATATATATATATATATATATGTATGTATATGTATATATATATGTATGTATATATATATATATATGTATGTATATGTATATATATATATGTATGTATATGTATATATATATATATATATATATGTATGTATATGTATATATATATATATATGTATGAATATATATATGTATATATGTAGTGTGTATGTATGTATATATATATATATATATGTATGTATGTATATGTGTGTGTATATATATATGTATGTGTGATGTATGTATATATATATATATATATTATGTATGTATATGTGTGTGTATATATATATATGTATATATATATATATATATATATGATGTATGTATGTGTGTATATATATGTATGTATATATATATATATATATATTAGGGTGTCCCAAACTCATAGGGGGCCAAATTCTTTTTCGGGATACAAATCCGCTCGTGTTGCGCTCTTTTGATGTTTCCCATTAGAAGTCTTCCTGTAAAATTTCAGAGAGATCGAAGGAAATTTAATGGTCCCGAACTTTGAACACTTATTTCTCCTCTTAACTGAAAGGCAAATTAACTGAAATATTTCTCTCAAAAGTTCCATCACAAAGATGATTATACAAAATAAACATGTATTTAATCTTAACACACAAACAACAATTTCAAAGCATCACATTTATGCATTTTAACTAAACACGTGTTTCATGAGATCCGTTTTTGTTCCCTTCCGGCTCACATTCCGTCGGTGTGAGTGGACAGTTCGAAGGAGGAACTGGAGGTCTTCTTCATCACGGAACAGAGGTTGCTTGTGTATTTCTCAATGAGGGCGATGCCTCGCTCTGCTGTATCATTGACCACCATCAGTTCTTCAGCTCGGCTCTTTGCCAGACGGTAGTTTTCGTCAGTAGGCCATGTTTCAGGGTCTTTGGTGAGGAACGTGGGCTCAACTTGGAGAAACTGGAAGAGTGTGGTGGATCGACTCGTCACCCACGGACTTAAACGGCCATCCACTTGCAGTCCCTTGCCTTGGACCCGTTTGAGTCCTTTCCCAGGGCGCTTTTTCAGGTTAGCCGTCATGTTACGCTTTTCATTGTCGTCAACTCTGTCATCAAACAGTGCAAGACAGATTAAGTCCTCCGAGATATATCACAGATGACGGAGCACAGCCCGGTAAGCTGTGTTTCCAACGTCCTTGTCAGGGTAACCTACAAGAAGATTGCACAGCCTAACGTCATTTTTGGGAGATTTGATGGCGATGGGAGCCTCGTGCCAGTGACGCACGTATACAGGGCTCACGAAGAGAGCCATACGGCGAACCCCTTGCAGTTCTTGGAGACGAAGTTCGGAGAAACTGGGACTGCAGTAATGCTATTTTCAGGTAGTAAATAGCTTTGGCCATCCATCTGGCCTGATGTTAAGCCCCTGGAGGCCGAAGCTTGTAACGTCCTACGTCGTCTCCGAGGTACAAGAGGCTCAGTCGAAGAAGTTCTTCATAATCTCTCGAGGATGATTACCACTTATTAGGGCATCGCGGAGATAGTCTATTACCTCAAGTCGCATTTGTGAAAGGCAAGCATTGTCATTTATGAAGGCTTTAGCCACCTCGTCCTTGTCAAATGCATCCAACTGACAGTGGTTCATTGATGGCCAGGCCTCCTTGAATCTCCTGAAAAGTGGGATTGAGGACTTGGTGGTGTTCCTAGGCACACGACGAAGACATCCTTGAGAATCACTTCGTGAACGTGATGACGGCAAGCAAACCATAAAAGAGATCTTCCCAATGCGCTTCCAAACGCGCACACGCACCTTGCACTATCCCTGTGTTTGATGCCGTCGTGTCAAACACCATGCCTATGATCTTGTCCTCAATTCCGACTAGGGTGAGCGCTTGATGGACTGCGCTTGCCATTGCTGTCCTGTGCCGTCTTATTTTTCGGTGCTCCTAATAGCTTCCACACCATCCCCAGTCACCACAACAGCAATCCGATCGACTGACTTACCCTCCTGTTCGATGTCAGTGAGTATCTTTGTGTCCCAGTGGATCTGCAGTCGAGGTGGAAGCTGCTCGAGGTGGCCAATAACATTGGTCCCTATCATGTACGGGCCTTTTGTCGGAAGCGGTGAACCGTCCTTTGATGGAACACTGTCAGGACCGAGAGCTAGGGATTTTGCAGTCGCAGCAAACGCTGATGTTGCCTGTCGAACAGAAAGGCCCTCGCGATCCCAAGTTGCTGCCAGGTCAAGATCACTCAGACTTTCTTTAGTCTGTCATGTTTGGGAGCTTTCGAAAGTTAAGTCCACAAGTGACGGCTTCGTTTCCACTGTCAGCTGACGATGTGCTAGAACTGCTGTCGGTAGCCTCTTCTGTGACTCCTACAGCTAGAGCCTCCTCCGTTTGACGCCGGTGTGCCCGCTCAAGAGCTCTTTCCCTTTCCTGTCTTTCATTGTGGCTGCATTATATTTTCTATCTTCACCTCCCATGTAACTCGTATGTCGATCTGCCCTTTGGGAAATGAGGAATTCCTTGTCTTCAAGAGGGATATCTCCCCGATCCAGAACTTCTGAGCGGGCGACATCAAAAATATCCTCCATATCAGCAAGAATACATCCCGCTGCATATTGTAAGTCATTCCAGTCTTGTTCTTGTTTTTATGCAAATTTCGATACCTCTGAACCAAAGCTTTCAGTTTAGTCGAGGCATGAACGGAGGTTGTTGCCAGATTCGAGTTGGCTCTAGCCCAGATTTCTAATACAGCCGATATTACAGCCTTGGACACTGTTGGAATCTGTCTTCTTTTGGTCGCGGTGATGGTAGAAGAAAAGGAGCAACACGTCCATATTACTTGGTAATCGAGATTTAGCCAGCTCTGCTATCGGAGACCTCTCAAGAAGCCACAACTTGATGTTTGATATTGTCAACGCCATAATGATCAATTCTGAAAACCAAAAAAAAGTCATCAAACGTCGGGACCTCTAAATATCATCTGATCGAGTTAACAATCACACAGCCAATGCTTTAGCCCAAACCACATCCGGGCATGACACGAGTGGTCAGTTTGTGTTAAGAAAGAAAATTGGGACACCCTAATATATATATATATATATATATGTATGTATATGTATATATAATGTATATATACACTATATGATCAAAAGAATTCGGACACCCCGGAAAATCCGCATTTCTGCAAATATCACCTTCGCCGAAAGGTATGCTGGGAAAAAGCGTGGCGAAACTATAATGCTGAGGTGTTCTGTTAAGTTATCAGTAACTGTTGTGAAGCCATGCCGCGCGGACGTGAACTCTCCGAGTTCCAACGTGGACTCGTCATCGGATGTTATTTAAGTAACGTTTCTATACGAAACATTGCAGCCAAACAGGATATACCAAAGTCGACTGTAGCGGATGTTATCATGAGATGGAAGCACGACGGTGCAACTAACGCGAAAAAAACGTTCCGGACGACCACGCAAACTGACGGAACGTGATAGAAGAAGTCTGGTACGACATGTCAAGAAGTCCCGCACGTCCTCTGCCGCTTCCATCGCTGAGGAGGTAGGAAGAGCATCCGGTACCTCCGTTAGTACTGTAACTATCCACAGAGAGATGCAGAGACTCGGTTATTATGGTAGAGCAGCTGTACACAAGCCACTGATTACAAAAGTTAATGCCACGCGTCGTTTGGCCTGGTGTGTCTCCGTCGTTCTGGACCGTGGAGGACTGGAAAACTGTTCTTTGGAGCGACGAGTCGCGGTATTCACTCTTCCAGTCTGATGGGCGTGTTTAGGTGTGGCGACAGCCCGGAGAACGGCTTCTTCCTGACTGTGTACGTCCAACGGTGAAGTTCAGTGGAGGGTCCATCATGGTATGGGGTTGTTTTTCCTGGCTAGGGCTCGGCCCGTTGGTTGTTATACCCACTACCATGAACGCTGACGTTTATCTCGACGTTCTGGACAATTCGGCCCTCCCTACACTGTGGCAATACTACGGAGATGGCCATTGTTTGTTTCAACAGGATCGAGCTCCCTGCCATACTGCAAGGCGTGTGCAGGACTGGTTTCGTGAAAATAAGGTGGATTTGTTAGACTGGCCTGCTCAGAGCCCCGATCTCAACCCAATCGAGCACATGTGGGACGAACTGGAGCGACGGATACGAAACCGCACACCACGCCTGGCTTCACTTGCATCTCTTGCATCAGCTCTGCAAGAGAAATGGCGAGCCATTCATGCACAGACTTACCGAAAACTGGTGGAAAGTATGCCTCGACATGTTGACGCTGTAATAAAAGCAAAGGGTGGACCTACTGGTTACTAAATGCCATAATAAAACCATTTTTCCCAAAACCATGCGGTGTCCGAATACTTTTGATCATATAGTGTATATATGTATGTATATATATATATGTATGTGTATATATATATGTATGTATATATATATATGTATATATATGTATGTATATATATATATGTATGTATATATATATATATGTATGATATATATAATGTATGTATGTATATATATATGTATGTATATATATATATGTATGTATATATATATATATGTATGTATGTATATATATATGTATGTATGTATATATATAGTATGTATGTATATATATATGTATGTATGTATATATATTATGTATATATATATGTATGTATGTATATATATATGTATGTATGTATATATATATGTATGTATGTATATATATATATATGTATGTATATATATATATATATGTATATATATATATCATGCGGGTTGCTTCTACAGAGCTTCAATTTAATATTTAGGAGAAATCCAATGACAAGGAGAAATGTAAATGCCATGAAAAGTCTTCTTTATGCGCAACGTTTCGAGCAATACGCTCATCTTCAGGCTGTTTAATAACAATGTGAAATTAAAATCAATATTGAATGAAAAACAAACAGAAAATTTCTATAACCTATTCGTAAAGACAAATTTTAAAAGACTGAGAAAAGAGGGTTAAATTCTAAGTTATACAGATTTACATATAAAAATTAAGAAGTTATTTTTAAATACATGTAGTAAATGTGAAATTAATACACTGGAAAAATTACCAATAGTACACTGGAACAATGGAGCTATCTACCTTACACAGCAGTATCCGAGGCGACTAATTTGAGCAGAGACAAAGAACGGGAAACACGAAGGATGGGAGGGGATTGGGGAAGGAGGAGGGATCATAGCAAATTGAGAGGGACGGACGATGAGTCAACATTCAGACTAGGGGACAATGCTTTAATGAAAAGGGATTCTAAAATTCTTAGTGAGTTGGGACAAGTATTACAACCAAGAATTTTAAAATTGTCTAAAGTGACATCAATTTTGCATTTAATGCTATGTTCACGAATACTCGAGGCTTCTTAGTTTTTAAAATTTTACCTGTTCGGCCACTTATTCCCATATGCGAATAAAATCTAGCCCTGAGAGAGCGAACAGTGCTGCCGATGTAATTCCCAAGGAGACACCTGGGGCAGGTAAATAAATATACAACACCGCTACGCAACGAGTCAGGGGTTCGATCCTTCGCTGAGAAAAAGCTACCTAAAGACGTTTTATTAATAAATATGATGCGGAAATCAGTATGATAAAAAAATTTCCTTAACAATTTTGTAAATTTAAGCTTAAATTCCTTATTCAAGGACCCATTTCAGGTACCAAGAAATATTTTATATCCTTCGGCACTGTAATACATGGAAGTTGAGGGCTATAAACATTATTTAAGAAGGATCTAATTAGTTTGTCTACATATTGAACAGGAAAACTATTATTAGTAAAGTATGATCTTAGATTATTAAATTCATCATTAAGTAAGGTAAAATTAGAGGTCAAATTATATCCTCTGAACAGGAGAGTTTTAATACAAGACATCTTATAGTTGAAATCAGTAAAACTAAAAAAATTCATGCCCAAACCAGTGAAAGTGGGTTTCCTATAAACTGATGTAGTAATAGAATCACCGTTTTTCGAAATTAAAAGATCTAAGAAGGGGAGGGAGCCATTTTGCTCAGTTTCCATTGTATACGTTATATTGGGGTGCAAAGAATTTAGGAAGTTAAAGAATTGTTGCGCTTGTACCGCATTATCAAAGACTGCTATCGAATCATCAACGAAGCGTCGATAGAAAATTGGCTTGAGATGAGTGGGAGATTGTCTAAAAATTACACTTTCTAAATGAGTCATAAAAAAGTCAGCTGCTAACGGTCCGACTGGTGATCCCATCCCTACCCCATCAATTTGTTGGTAAACCTTATTGTTGAAAGTGAAATAGCATTGTTTGAAGACCAATTCTAAAAGTTCCTTCAAATGAGACAATGAAAAACCATGAAAATTATCAACTGAGCTAAAAACCCTATCTAAAATAATGGCAATAGTTTCAGATACAGGTACATTTGTGAAAAGTGACTTTACATCAAAACTGACAAAAAACTTTTTTGAATCGAAGCTTTTACCAAGGAGGTCTTTTTGGAATTCAAACGAGTTATTTATAGTGTAAGCATTTTTCGCAAAGGGGGACAGGAGACGAACAACAAATTTTCCCCTCGGGAAAAGTTTTTACTGTCACTTGGTTTGCAATTTAAGCTTCCGTTGTTTCAAATATATAAGCCTTCGTTTTTTCTTTACTTTGAAAAATTTTTCAATGGCTTGAAAAATGTTCCCCATGTGGGGGATTTCAATAATTCAAATGTCAGTTCTCAAATTTAACTCAAGAATTTTTTCTTAAACTTAGAAATCTTAAATTTCAATCTTTCATATTTAGGAAGAGTGATTTGCAGTGTATTAAGAATTTGGCAAAGAACCAGGAGATTGTTGTGACTAGACCAGACAAGGGTAACGGAGTGGTTATTTTGAATAAATCGGACTACATAAACAAAACTAATGAAATCCTAAGTGATCTTACTAAATTCAAACAAATTCTAGAACCTGTAAATAAAGTCATTGTAAGGTTAGAAGACCAGGTTAATAGATTTCTGTCACGACTAAAGTCCTTAAAGATAATAAAAAATGATACTTACTCTCAGTTGTTCGCATCTGGTGCTAATCTTGCTCAATTATACTGTCTGCCTAAAATCCATAAAGCTGGAACACCTCTCCGTCCTATTTTAGCTTCGTATAACTTACCCACCTTTCAATTGGCAAAATTTGTTGTTCGTCTCCTGTCCCCCTTTGCGAAAAATGCTTACACTATAAATAACTCGTTTGAATTCCAAAAAGACTCCTGGTAAAAACTTCGATTCAAAAAAGTTTTTTGTCAGTTTTGATGTAAAGTCACTTTTCACAAATGTACCTGTATCTGAAACTATTGCCATTATTTTAGATAGGGTTTTTAGCTCAGTTGATAATTTTCATGGTTTTTCATTGTCTCATTTGAAGGAACTTTTAGAATTGGTCTTCAAACAATGCTATTTCACTTTCAACAATAAGGTTTACCAACAAATTGATGGGGTAGGGATGGGATCACCAGTCGGACCGTTAGCAGCTGACTTTTTTATGACTCATTTAGAAAGTGTAATTTTTAGACAATCTCCCACTCATCTCAAGCCAATTTTCTATCGACGCTTCGTTGATGATTCGATAGCAGTCTTTGATAATGCGGTACAAGCGCAACAATTCTTTAACTTCCTAAATTCTTTGCACCCCAATATAACGTATACAATGGAAACTGAGCAAAATGGCTCCCTCCCCTTCTTAGATCTTTTAATTTCGAAAAACGGTGATTCTATTACTACATCAGTTTATAGGAAACCCACTTTCACTGGTTTGGGCATGAATTTTTTTAGTTTTACTGATTTCAACTATAAGATGTCTTGTATTAAAACTCTCCTGTTCAGAGGATATAATTTGACCTCTAATTTTACCTTACTTAATGATGAATTTAATAATCTAAGATCATACTTTACTAATAATAGTTTTCCTGTTCAATATGTAGACAAACTAATTAGATCCTTCTTAAATAATGTTTATAGCCCTCAACTTCCATGTATTACAGTGCCGAAGGATATAAAATATTTCTTGGTACCTGAAATGGGTCCTTGAATAAGGAATTTAAGCTTAAATTTACAAAATTGTTAAGGAAATTTTTTTATCATACTGATTTCCGCATCATATTTATTAATAAAACGTCTTTAGGTAGCTTTTTCTCAGCGAAGGATCGAACCCCTGACTCGTTGCGTAGCGGTGTTGTATATTTATTTACCTGCCCCAGGTGTCTCCTTGGGAATTACATCGGCAGCACTGTTCGCTCTCTCAGGGCTAGATTTTATTCGCATATGGGAATAAGTGGCCGAACAGGTAAAATTTTAAAAACTAAGAAGCCTCGAGTATTCGTGAACATAGCATTAAATGTAAAATTGATGTCACTTTAGACAATTTTAAAATTCTTGGTTGTAATACTTGTCCCAACTCACTAAGAATTTTAGAATCCCTTTTCATTAAAGCATTGTCCCCTAGTCTGAATGTTGACTCATCGCCGTCCCTCTCAATTTGCTATGATCCCTCCTCCTTCCCCAATTCCTTATAATCCCTCCTTCCCCAATCGCCCTCGCCATCCTTCGTGTTTCCCGTTCTTTGTCTCTGCTCAAATTAGTGCCTCGGATACTGCTGTGTAAGGTAGATAGTTCCATTGTTCCAGTGTACTATTGGTAATTTTTCCAGTGTATTAATTTCACATTTACTACATGTATTTAAAAATAACTTCTTAATTTTATATGTAAATCTGTATAACTTAGAATTTAACCCTCTTTTCTCAGTCTTTTAAAATTTGTCTTTACGAATAGGTTATAGAAATTTCTGTTTGTTTTTCATTCAATATTGATTTTAATTTCACATTGTTATTAAACAGCCTGAAGATGAGCGTATTGCTCGAAACGTTGCGCATTAAAGAAGACTTTTCATGGCATTTACATTTCTCCTTGTCATTGGATTTCTCCTAAATATTGTATATATATATATATATGTATATATATATGTATTATATATATATATATGTATGTATATATATATATATGTATGTATATATATATATGTATGTATATATATATATATATGTATGTATATATATATATATATGTATGTATATATATATATATGTATGTATATATATATATATATGTATATATATATGTATATATATATATATATATATGTATATATATATATGTATATATATGTATGTATGTATATATGTATGTATGTATATGTATATGTTAACCCCTCCGTCTATGGCCCTGAGTCGGTTCGGAATCGACGGGGGTTCTAGTTCGGAGGCAGCAACGGATATTTCTTCTATAACATTCTAATTCTTTTCGGTCGCCTCTTGTTAAACTCTTGACTACAGACTCGCCAGACTGTTATGCCAATATCTTCTATGGTGCTTGGGTTGTCTCTTTCTCTCGCTTTATGGGTCGACGATTATTAATTCTTCTCTTGCTATAATACTCTGATACTTTCTCTTGGTACTAAACTTATCGATTTTTCTTTTATAACTTATCGACGTAACTAAATTCCTGAAGAGAACAAGGCTCGAATGAAAAGATAAAAACTTTTTCTACTGTGGTTTATTTCTCAAAATGTACAGGTAGTGCTCTAAATTTACAGGGGTAGAGGTTCGACCTCTTTCGACCATGGCTCAGGCCGGAATCTAAAAATTAAGGAGGCAAGGGGCCTCTGCCCCCTCCTCGCAGCAAGGCTGCTAACAAAGGAGGCTCGTAATGAAGTGACTTAATCAAGTGTCCTAATTTTACAAATACATGTATAATATAAACCTAAATGTTTGGGGGAAGACAGTTGAAGGTTAAGTTCCCCCCTTTTAAACACATGATCAGATGTTTGAAAAATTCCAAATAAAAATAATTAAAAAAATAAAAATAACAAAAACTAATTTGTATTTTTCGTCGAGTCTACATTTATGAAGGCGATATAATTTCACAGTAGTACATAAGTACAAATTGAGTACATGACTGAGTACGTATTAATTTTGGTTCATTACAATTACGATTACAATTACCAATTAATTCATATTCACTTATTATTGTTTAATTACACTTCTATTAAAGTACATTCTTACATTATATATTAATTCATTACATTCAATTACAGTTTCATTGAAGTACATTACAAGTTATTATTACAGTTTCATTAAAGTACATTACGTCGTTTACCATTCTTAGTGTTTTTATATATGGTTATAATATATGGTTATACTAGATGGCTATACTATATGGTTATTATATTTGGTTATTAGTACAACACAAGTACATGAGACATGACACACATAACATAATATGTTATAATATGTTATAAATTTGAAATCAGAGCGAAAGGAGATATTTTATCTTTGAACGTTCGAATCTGCCAGTCAGCGGAATTTGATCACTTAACGTCAGCATTTTTCGAGTTCATCTCGGGAGGTCATATAATTAAAAATAAAAATGAAAAAAATAATACGAGAACATATTTTTGCGTTTTCGAACGAATGCCTGAAAATTTATATAGGATAATGATCAAGGGAAATTAATGACGGGAAAATGTGACGTATGGATGAATATGGTTGAATAATAATTTTTATACTACATAACACCACAACATTATTACTAAAGAATTTACGATACATTGAATACGGAAGATGTCCAAAACTAAGAACGTGATTCAGTGTACAAAGTATGGGAAACGTAAAGAGAATAAAGTTATTTTATGACGTCATAGTGTATAAGTCATTATTAGAAAAGATGAATTAGAAAAATACAGTAATGAATAAAGAAGTACAAATCGAAATTCTATCCAAAACTCGCTTAGGCGATTTTGGTTTCTTATGTAAAAATGAACATTCAAACATAAAAACTATAAGAACATAAGTACTGCATGAAGATAATGAATCCATATAATGATGGTATAGGAATTGTTCATTGTTCATTTTTACACACACACACACACACATATATATATATATTATATATATATATATATATATATATATATATATATATATATATATATATATATATACACACTATATGATCAAAAGTATTCGGACACCGCATGGTTTTGGGAAAAATGGTTTTATTATGGCATTTAGTAACCAGTAGGTCCACCCTTTGCTTTTATTACAGCGTCAACACGTCGAGGCATACTTTCCACCAGTTTTCGGTAAGTCTGTGCAGGAATGGCTCGCCATTCCTCTTGCAGAGCTGATGCAAGAGATGCAAGTGAAGCCGGGCGTGGTGTGCGGTTTCGTATCCGTCGCTCCAGTTCGTCCCACATGTGCTCGATTGGGTTGAGATCGGGGCTCTGAGCAGGCCAGTCTAACAAATCCACCTTATTTTCACGAAACCAGTCCTGCACACGCCTTGCAGTATGGCAGGGAGCTCAATCCTGTTGAAACAAACAATGGCCATCTCCGTAGTATTGCCACAGTGTAGGGAGGGCCGAATTGTCCAGAACGTCGAGATAAACGTCAGCGTTCATGGTAGTGGTATAACAACCAACGGGCCGAGCCCTAGCCAGGAAAAACAACCCATACCATGATGGACCCTCCACCGAACTTCACCGTTGGACGTACACAGTCAGGAAGAAGCCGTTCTCGGGCTGTCGCCACACCCAAACACGCCCATCAGACTGGAAGAGTGAATACCGCGACTCGTCGCTCCAAAGAACAGTTTTCCAGTCCTCCACGGTCCAGGAACGACGGGAGACACACCAGGCCAAACGACGCGTGGCATTAACTTTTGTAATCAGTGGCTTGTGTACAGCTGCTCTACCATAATAACCGAGTCTGTGCATCTCTCTGCGGATAGTTACAGTACTAACGGAGGTACCGGATGCTCTTCCTACTCCTCAGCGATGGAAGCGGCAGAGGACGTGCGGGACTTCTTGACATGTCGTACCAGACTTCTTCTATCACGTTCCGTCAGTTTGCGTGGTCGTCCGGAACGTTTTTTCGCGTTAGTTGCACCGTCGTGCTTCCATCTCATGATAACATCCGCTACAGTCGACTTTGGTATATCCTGTTTGGCTGCAATGTTTCGTATAGAAACGTTACTTAAATAACATCCGATGACGAGTCCACGTTGGAACTCGGAGAGTTCACGTCCGCGCGGCATGGCTTCACAACAGTTACTGATAACTTAACAGAACACCTCAGCATTATAGTTTCGCCACGCTTTTTCCCAGCATACCTTTCGGCGAAGGTGATATTTGCAGAAATGCGGATTTTCCGGGGTGTCCGAATACTTTTGACATATAGTATATATATATATATATATATATATATATATATATAATAATATGTGTATATGTATATATGTATGTATATATATATATATATATATATATATATATATATATATATATATATATATATATATATATATATATATATGTATGTATAGAACCATTAAGCAATAGCGATCACAATATGGTAGAGTTTGTCCTCTCAGTAAGTCACTCGAAACCAACTAACTCGACTAAAATTCCTAACTTCCAGCATGCAGACTTTAGTAAATTTCGAAATAAATTGTCACACGTCAATTAGGAAAACGTAATGGGGAACTTCAACGCAAAACTAATGTGGGAATCGTTCAAAATGGTATTTAAGACTATAAATGAGGAATGTGTACCATACAAAATTAAGCGTGCGAAAGTAAACAACAAGCCCTTGTGGTTTACTTCTAAAGTAGGAGACATTATAAAGAGTAGAGACAGGGCTTATAGGCTACATAGATGCGATAAAGACAATTTGTGGTTACGAAACAACTACATATCTCTAAGGCGTGAGGCGAAAAGTGTAATAAAAAAGTCCAAGTGCGAATTTGAAATCTCAATAGCTTGTGACGGTAAAGAAAACCACAAGCGATTCTTTCAATACGTCAATAATAGAAATCCAGTAAAAATGTCTTGGGGCCTTTGAAAAATGTAATCAGAGATCTAGTTTCTGAAAACAAGGAAATGGCTACTTTGCTAAACAAATTTTTTACGTCAGTTTTTACTATAGAAGATGTAACGAATATCCCTACGGTCATAGACATAATACCTTTTGATAATGGTAATATTTTGGATAATATCATGGTTAGCAAAGGGGAAGTAATGCGCTATATTGATAAAATGAAAACGCGTAAATCACCGGGTTCGGATTCCATATATCCCATACAACTAAAAGAATTAAAAGATAGAATTGTTGTGCCGCTGACAAAGATTTTTAATGCGTCTATTTCTGAGGGGTGCGTACCAGATAATTTCAAGTTAGCAAACGTAACACCTATCTTTAAGAAAGGCGATAAAGGTGCGGCGGGAAATTATAGGCCAATCAGTTTAACGTCTGTTGTAGGTAAGCTACTGGAATCAATAATTAGGGGTTGTATAGTCGAACACTTAGAAGTGCATAAACTAGTTAGAAATACGCAGCATGGTTTTAGGCGAAACAAATCTTGCTTAACTAATCTTTTAGAATTTTTCCAAAGCGTGGTTGACGTTTACGACAGTCATCGGGCGGTTGATGTAGTGTATTTAGATTTTCAAAAAGCATTTGACACTGTGCCGCACAAAAGACTCATTGAAAAAACTAAGGCTCATGGATTCAAGGGTGTAGTAATAAATTGGATAGAAGAGTGGTTGCGAGGTAGGAAACAGAGGGTGGTCGTTGATGGAGCAGAGTCGTGTTGGGCTAATGTAGCGAGTGGCGTTCCTCAGGGTTCTGTATTGGGCCCCTTGCTTTTTCTTATATA
This sequence comes from Bathynomus jamesi, assembly GCA_023014485.1. NCBI lineage: Eukaryota > Metazoa > Arthropoda > Malacostraca > Isopoda > Cirolanidae > Bathynomus > Bathynomus jamesi. The sequence continues at coordinate 14,316 of JAJOZX010003276.1, forward strand.
TATTAACGATTTAGATGGCCTAGTCAGTACAGTTTCAAAGTTTGTGGATGACACGAAGCTGGGTGGTAGGGCGATTAATGACGAAGATAGAGGTAAAATCCAGGAAGATCTGAATAAAATCGTTGATTGGTCAGTCACATGGCAAATGAGGTTTAACGTTGATAAGTGCAAAATTTTGCATATAGGTTCGTGTAACAGTAATTTTGCGTATAGTATGTCAGGGAAAGATTTAACAAGCGTAGAGCAGGAAAAAGATTTAGGAGTTAAAGTCACTGGTGATTTAAAAGTAGCGAAACAAAGTACAGCAGCAGTCAATAAGGCGAACAAAGTGTTAGGTTTTATAGCTCGAAATTTTGAGTACAAATCGCGCGATATTATAGTTCCTCTTTATAAATCATTAGTTAGACCCCATTTGGAGTACGTGGTCCAATTTTGGAATCCGCATATGCGCAAAGATATAGACAAAATCGAAAGAGTTCAAAGACGAGCAACTAAGATGATTCCGTCGCTTAGGTCAAAGTCATACGAGGATAGGCTTTAGGAGTTAAAATTGACTACACTCGAGACTAGGTGGCTAAAGGGTGATCTAATCCAGTTTTTCAAAATTATGAATGGGTTTGATAACGTAGATAGAGATAGCTTTTTCGAAATATCTCAATATAATAGGACTAGAAATAACGGGTTAAGTTGACAAGTAGAAGGTTCGAGACAGCAGTTGCCAAAAACTTTTTTAAGCATAGAATAGTAAATAGGTGGAATAGTTTGCTGGTAGAAGTAATTAGTAGCACGTGTATAAACATGTTTAAAAATCGATTAGACGCATATGTTGATAGACTGGGTATAGTTTAAGGTAGTAAAATTAAGGCTTTGTGGTGATAGATCCCACAGCTCAACACAAGTGTTGTGGGATATAGGGAGGCAGCATCTTGGGTTAGGGGATATTCTCTGTCCTTACACACCCCATTTAAAGAGATTCCTCCGCCGAGCGGTGCCCCCCATAGTACTGTGAGGTATTGAAAAACTCTTGATCTTCACTTGCCCCACAAACACCTTGAAATGGGAAACCCAAAATGGGTGCACATACATTTCTACATTACTGTACAGTCTTTACAGCCACACTTGCACTTTTCCTCCTAAGTATATATATTATAATGTATATGGTTGTAAATTTTGACTTGGTCCGCAATCAATATGGACCGTGACTTATGTTTCGTTGGCAAGGTACTGGTATTGATGGATACCGTAATCAAATTGACTGGATTCTTTGGATCTGATATATTTGCATGTCGGTTATAAATAGATATAGAGTGTAACATATTTGTGGATAGTAGTCTATTATGACTTGATCCTCTGGATCCAGAGATTCTATCTTTAATTTTAAATTGATAATTAATTAGTTTTAAATTGATAATTATTTAGTTTTGTCAAAATTGGTCGTTGCCAATGTACAGGCAGTTTTTACATAAATTTCTTATGTTCTTGTGGTTCGGAACCCACGTAAAATTGTAGGTCCCCTCCGCCACCACGGAGGACATACACAATACACAATTACGAACACCGTTAGGTAGACCAGCCATGAGTGGATCCTAGGGTCTTTGTTGGTCTGAAACATTGTAACATTATATATATATATATGTATGTATGTATGTATGTATATGTATGTACGTATATATATATATATATATATATATAATATATATATATATATATATATATTTGTATTATATATATGTATATATATCTATGTGTGTGTGTATATATATGTAGCAGACAACTGAGACATTTGTAATCATCTTTGCAATATAACTCATCAAACCAAACTCAACAAAGATGATGTCATACCAAGCGAGCAAAAGATGACGTCACAGCGTGGGAACCTCAAGATGAGTGTCGCAGCATTTTTGCTCTTCGAAGGCAATTCAATTAACTGTATATGTATGAAGAATCTATCAATCTGTCACGCATTATTAATTGTCATATTGTAAGCATCAATTCAAGTGTACACATTACCAGTATTTACAATGTAAACAATCAACAATTCAGTTGCATTCTTAAATCATTCAAATCAATTTATTTTGTATTAAAATAAATGGAAGAAAACTGAATCTATCAATCAACCTAATTAATAATAACATTATTTGATCAGCAAAGATCATGGTGATCCCAGCATTATCATTAACAATTAACCATATCCATTATCATCATTATTATAATAGTGCTTAAAAACATTACACTATAAAGTGGTGACCGAAGGAGTGACAATCGAATATCCAGCCAAAGCATAAGTGAAATTGGTGCAAACATTTTTTTAAGTGACATTATTAACAAACTGTCATTACCGCATAAGGAAATGAACCAAAATTTGAAAACTTTCGACATTTGGAACATTTTTTTCACCCAACGGATCAAGCTGTGCCCAGCATCTTCCCCGTCTTCAAGAAGACAAACCCCCCTTCCCATCTCTCCCCGGCTAACGGCCGACTCTCGACCCACCCCCAAGCTTCTCTCGCTTTGAAGTACGGCACATCGTTTCGTCAAAACCTTGTCCAAATATATTCAACGGACATTTTTCGGCTGCTGTACGGGAAATCATTTGGCAAGACTTCTTCTGACGACATTTTTTTATTTCACCAGCGAATTCTTCATCCAAAACGACGCGTGTTCTTACCCCACCCCTACGACTATGGGAAGGTTTAAAAAGAATTCCTTCAAGTCAACAAGCAGAGTGCACACATGCATTCACGCAACAAAAGGGCTGCACTGCAAAACAGACACTTCAGGCACAGGGTTGGTGATTTCCTGCCTTCATCAGCTGTCTCTTTGCATCATTCCGTGGATTACTTCCTGCTGCTCATGGACTTGAATGACGTTTCTTTTTCTCCCCTTCAGCAGGAGTGAGTGAGTGACCTCAATGAGAACAGCCACGCGACGAGTTATGGGCACTGCATTCGAACTCAAACACAGTTCCCCCTACCCCTCGTTTCCTCCGTTTGCCCCTCCTGCCCCGCATTCTTGCCTTACCCAACTCCATCCCTTGTGGACGAGCTGAGTTATTCCCTCCCCTCCCACAACTCCCCTATTCCCCCCTTCTCAACACCTTGCCTCATGCCACGTCTCTTTCTCCATGCGAGCCTCAGCAGGCACTTCACGCCGCAGAGCGAAACATTTTATCGCTTGCCTCAAACGTCTCTTCTCATCTCGCTCACTTCGTTCTCTGGGGAAGGACTACTTGTAGCGGACAACTGAGACATTTGCAATCATCTTTGCAACTTTCAGCAGCATACTATCAACATTGCGATATAACTCATCAAACCAAACTCAACAAAGATGATGACATACCAAGCGAGCAAAAGATGACGTCACAGCGTGGGAACCTCAAGATGAGCGTTGCAGCATTTTCGCTCTTTGAAGGCAACTCAGTGACCCACGAGCTACCACCATGTGAACATCATTCGTGCAAGGCCCCATTGGCCTTTTAATATCACTCAATTAACTTTATATGTATAAAGAATCTATCAATCTGTCGCGCATTATTAATTGTCATATTGTAAGCATCAATTCAAGTGTACACATTACCAATATTTACAATGTAAACAATCAACCATTCAGTCGCATTCTTAAATCATTTGAATCAATTTATTTTGTATTAAAATAAACGGAAGAAAACTGAATCTATCAATCAACCTAATTAATAACTTAATTAATAACATCATTTGATCAGCAAAGATCATGGTGATCCCAGCCTTATCATTAACAATTAACCATATCCATTATCATCTTTATTATTATAGTGCTAAAAACCTTACCCTATATATATATATATATATATATATATATATATATAAATGTAAAAAGTGAACAATGAACAATTCCTACACCATCATTATATGGATTCATTGTCCATTTTTACATTAAGAAACCAAAAATCGCATAAGCGAGTTTTGGATAGAATTTCGATTTGTACGTCTTTATTCATTCTTGTATTTTTCTAATTCATCTTTCTAATAACGACTTATACACTATGACGTCACAAAATAACTTTATTCTCTTTACGTCTCCCACTCTGTCTCTCTAATTCGTTCTTGTAAATCTTCCTAACAATGATTTGTCCTATACGTAAAAATTCAATAACTATGACGTCACATTTTCCCTTCATCATATATCTAGTATCCAATGTATGAAAATTCTTTAACATCATGCTAAGGACGAAACACTCTATAGAAGTCATTATTTATATGTTATGTAGTATAAACATTATTAATCAACCATACTCATTCTTACATTCATGTTCTTTCTTGACCGCTATCCTTTATTAATTTTATTACTTATTCATTCATCTACCTATTTTCTACTTATGCCCTATCAACTTATCAGTCTATGTTTACTCGTGTCTATATTACGCACACAACCTATTGTGTGACGAATGATATGTGTACACTACTGTGTGCAGTCGTACCTGTCTATCGACGATCATGATTACGTACATGTATTCTTTTTACGTTTTATTTTCTTTTATTATTTCACCTCCCGTCATTGATTTCCCTTGATCATTGTAACTATATAAATTTTATTAAATATTCATTTTTTACTCGTGTCAATTTGTGACGCGCGAAACTTTGGGCGTTCGTCCGAGAACGCGAAAAAACGTTCTCGTATTATTTTTTTCATTTTTATTTTTAATTATATTGACCTCCCGAGGTGAACTCAAAAGAATGCTTAGTAAGATCGAAATTCCGCTCACGACGACGGATTCGAGCGCCTCAAAGATCAGATGCCTCCGTCCGCTCTGATTTCAAATTTATAACATTTATAACATATTATGTTATATTATGTGTGTCATGTCTTATGTACTTGTGTTGTACTAATAACCATCTAGTACAACCATTTAGTATAACCATATATAAATATATAAAAACACTGTAATTAATAATAACTTGTAATGTACTTCAGTGAAACTGTAATTAAATGTAATGATTTAATTTATCATGTAAGAATGTACTTCAAAATGGAAGTGTAATTAAACAAGTGAATATGAATTAATTGGTAATTGTAATCGTAATTGTAATGAACCAAAATTAATACGTACTCAGTCATGTACTAAATTTGTTTTTAGTTGAAATCTGTCAAAAACATCTGATCATGTGTTTAAAAAGGGGGGAAACTTAACCTTCGATTGTCTCCCCCAAACATTTAGGCTATATTATACTGTACTTGTAAAATTACTTTACTTCATCATTGTACTTCGTTTAGACTTCATATTAGCACCTCATTAGGAGGGGGCAGAGGCCCCTTGCCTCCTTAACTTAATATTTTTAGATTCTGGCCTGAGCCATGGTCGAAAGAGGTCGAACCTCTACCCTTGTAAATTCAGAGAACTAACTGTACATTTTTAGAAGTAAAACTAAATGTAAGAGAAAGTTTTTATCTTTTCCTTCGAGCCGTGCTCTCTTCAGGAACTCAGTCAGTAAGTCGACAAGTTATAAAAGAAAAGTCGATAATTTTTAGTATAAGAGAAAGTATCAGAGAATTATAAAAAGAGAAGAATTAATAAGCGAGAGAAAGAGACAACCCAAGCACCATAGAAGATATTGGCATAACAGTCTGGCGAGTCTGTAGCCAAGGGTTTAACAGAGTGGCGACCCACCATTTAAGGCGACCGAAAAGAATTATAGAAAAGTATAAAGAAGAAACATCCGTTGCTTTGCTCCTAACCAGAACCCCCCAGTCGAATCCGAACCGACTCAGGGCCATAAAAGGGGGGGTTAACATATATATATATATATATATATATATATATATATATATATATATATATATATATATCCTAAGAGCGCGGAGAAACATTGAAGAAAATATGGCTTTCTTGATGGGGCTGTAATGTCCAGAGTAAAAGTGTATGTAGGAGAAATTGTTTGTGTTTTCAGATAACTTAAAACCTGGGCTTTCCCTATGTACATGCACGTCTAAAAGCGGGATTGAGTTGTTTTGTTCCGCTTCTAAAGTACTGTAAACTTAATGGAGGTTACTTGATTATTTAACTGAAGGAGGAAGTCATCCAGGTCACGCTTCATGGGCCAGATACACAAAATATCATTGATGTACCGCAACCATGGTATGCCAACCTCCAGGATTCTCAGAATGTCAGTGATTTTGAAAAACTCCATATAAATATTGGAGAGGAGGGGCGACAAGGGATTACCTATGGCCATCCCAAAAACCTGTTGTTAATACTCTCTATTGAAAGAGAATTTACAGTCTTTGATGCAAAGTTTAACAAATTCCAAAATGATGTGTGCTGGTAGTGGCCGGTGATACTTGTGTAATTCTCGAGAAAGTCAAGCATATCGCCAATTGGCACTTTTGTAAACAATGAACAAACATCAAAACTGATCAATCTATTGTTTGTTTCAGTGCGTATAATATTCAGTTTTTCAGTAAGATCCATGGAATTTTTTACATGTGAATCAGAGATAGTTCCAAGAATGGGGGACAAGACTTTGACAAGCCATTTGGAGAGTTTCTAGGTAATAGAACCCACAGAGTCAATAATAGGGCGCATAGGAATACATGGATGCTGAATTAGAAAAAATGAACAGTATTGGAAGTGATTTGTGTTACTCACCTGCTGTTTTGGAATCTTGTCTTAACAAGGCAAAATGAGCTTTCTATCATGTGAATAATAACCCTTACACTTTGTCGAAGAATATTTTAGTACTTCCATTTTTCCAGGCTTTTTAGGCATTGCTAATGTACTTAAACTTTTGAATATTAATGTAGTATTTTCGTATGACAATATTGTGAAAAATATCATAGTAAAAAGTAGCCCTACCAATAATTCAGGCATTATCTATAAAATTGGTTGTAAACAATGTGATTTCTTTTACATTGGACAGATGGGAAAGGATTTGCATATGTGTGTAAAGCAATATCAATATTCTGTTGGAATGGGACAGTCATCCAGTGCCCTTTTCATCCATTTGTCAGAGTTATCCCATTGTATTGATTGGAATAATGCCGCAATTTTGTTTCACTCAAGCAACATTGTTAATAGAACTATTCTTGAGTCTGCCATTATTCAACATACAAATAATTTTAACATTAGCCAGGGCCTTTTTTCATTTGATCCTGTTTTGAATTTGTTCATAACAGATTTAGACAAGAGGGGCAAAGTGCTAAAACGGTTGTATCTTTTCCTTATAAATTTGTATGCTCCTCCTACAATTTTTATTTTTCTATTTTATTTTTTTTTGTGACCTATATATAGTCTCAAACTTGTTATTTATGTCAGTGTTCCTGATGTCATTAGACAAAAACACTTGAGCCCCATTCTGTTTCCTTCGTGGTTCTTTTCATCATAAATATTATTCATATGTTACTTTCGTGAAATAATTTTCATATATATATATATGATGAATAAAACCACGAAGGAAAGGAAACACAGAATGGTGCTCAAGCGCTTTCGTCTAATGACATCGTCAGGAACACTGAAGTACATAAAGAGTTACAGCCTATATATAGGTTACAGAAAAAAACATATATATATATATATATATATATACACAATAAACGGAGAAACAAAATTAAAGGATTGTGGGCGGGGCACACAAATTTATGAGGAAAAACTATCGATTTTTAGCACAAGATTAAATGAATTGTTTCCAACCAATGTTATAGATAAAAAAATATATATATATATACAAATTTATACTGGAAATCTGCCCGGGTTTTAGCACTCTGCTCTTTTTGTATGTAAAAATTGAAAAATTATCGATTTTTAGCACAAGATTAAATGAATTGTTTCCAACCAATGTTATAGATTAAAAAAAAAAATATACTGGAAATCTGGCCGGGTTTTAGCACTCTGCCCTTTTTGTATATAAAAATTGAAAAATAAAAGTTATTAGGGTGGCATACAAGTTTACCAAAGATTTAGCGTTCTACCTTTCTTATCTAAATCTGTTCTGAAGGAATTCAAAACAGGATCGAGTTGAAAATGACCTTTGCTTATGTTGAAGTTATTTGTAAGTTGGATAATGGCAGACTCAAGAATATTTCTATTAACAATGTTGCTGGAGTGAAATAAAACTGAAGCATTATTCCAATCAATACAGTGGGATAACTCTGACAAATGGACAAAAAGGGCACTGGACAACTGTCCTGTTCTAACGGAATATTGATGCTGTTTTATACGTGTGTGCAAATCCTTTCCCGTCTGACCTATGTAAAAGGAATCACATTGTTTACAACCAATTTTATAGATAATGCCTGAATTATTGGTAGGGCTATTTTTTACTAAGATATTTTTCACAATATTGTTATATGAAAATACTACATTAATATCTAAAAGTTTAAGTACATTAGCAATGCCTAAAAAGCCCGGGAAAAATGGAAGTACTAAAATATTTTTTGACAAAGTACGAGTGTTATTATTGACACGATAGAAAGTTCGTTTTGCCTTGTTGAGACAAGATTCCATAAACGCAGATGGATAACGCAGATCACTTCCAATACCGTTGATTTTTTCTAATTCGGCATCGATGTGTTCCGGACTGGCGATCCTAAGGGCGCGGAGAAACATTGAAGAAAAAATGGCCTTCTTTCCCGGGCTTTTTAGGCACTGCTAATGTATTTAAACTTTTGGATATTAATGTAGTATTTTCATATAACAATATTGTGAAAAATATCTTGGTAAAAAATAGCCCTACCAATAATTCAGGCATTATCTATAAAATTGGTTGTAAACAATGCGATTCCTTTTACATAGGTCAGACGGGAAAGGATTTGCACACACGTATAAAACAGCATCAATATTCCGTTAGAACAGGACAGTTGTCCAGTGCCCTTTTTGTCCATTTGTCAGAGTTATCCCACTGTATTGATTGGAATAATGCTTCAGTTTTATTTCACTCTAGCAACATTAATAGAAATATTCTTGAGTCTGCCATTATCCAACTTACAAATAACTTCAACATAAGCAAAGGTCATTTTCAACTCGATCCTGTTGTTTTGAATTCCTTCAGAACAGATTTAGATAAGAAAGGTAGAACGCTAAATCTTTGGTAAACTTGTATGCCACCCTAATAACTTTTATTTTTCAATTTTTATATACAAAAAGGGCAGAGTGCTAAAACCTGGGCAGATTTCCAGTATATATATATTTTTTTTATCTATAACATTGGTTGGAAACAATTCATTTAAACTTGTGCTAAAAATCGATAATTTTTCAATTTTTACATACCAAAAGAGCAGAGTGCTAAAACCCGGGCAGATTTCCAGTATAAATTTGTGTATATATATATTTTTTTTTATCTATAACATTGGTTGGAAACAATTCATTTAATCTTGTGCTAAAAATCGATAGTTTTTCCTTATAAATTTGTGTGCCCCGCCCACAATCCTTTAATTTTGTTTCTCCGTTTATTGTATATACAGGGCGTCCCAAAAAAATGTGTATACACACTTTAACAGCTGATAGCTCAATTGATGTTTCTTTCTTTCCAAGTTAAACCCATTAGAATTAATAATGGCAGTCAGACTAAGCTTTGAACAAAGGAAATTCATTCTAAAATGCTACTAGAAGTGTGAAAACGCAGTTGAAGTGCAAAGACAGTTTAGGAGGGTTTCAAACAGATCCACCAACGCGACTTACCATCACTCGAATTAGAGATAAGTTTGAAGCCGATGGAACTGTTCAGAATGTCCACAAGAAGCGTTCCGGAAGACCACGGAGATCGACAAGCCCCACAAAGCAAGAAAGAGTACTGGAAACGTATCACCAAAGTCCAAGAAAATCTGTGCGGCAAGCGAGTCGTGAGGTAGGAATTTCAGAATCGTCTGTCCAACGCATTTTGAAGCGCTGTCAATGGAAAAGTTACATTCCAAGATTAGTCCATGCTATTAATGAAGATGATCCGGACCGAAGAGTGGAGTATTGCGAGTGGTACTTGGCACGATGTGGATGTGGATTGGACGAAGGGGTTTCGTAGAATACCCTCCGCGTTCACCAGACCTCACACCACTAGACTTTTTTTATGGGGATACTTAAAAGACAAAGTCTACGCTATAAAACCTGCAACAGTCGCTGAATTGAGAGCAGCCATTGAACGAGAATGCACACAAATACCAAACAAAATGTTTCGTGATGTTTGCGATTCCATTGCTTCGCGTTATCAGCAGTGCCTGGACCAGAACGGACGTCAGTTTGAAAACAGGCGTTGACAAAACAATTAAATAATGTCTGTAGATTCTATTATATTTTGAAAATGAAATGTATTTTAATAAACACTGCCTTTATAATTATTTAAAGTGTGTATACATTTTTTTGGGACGCCTTGTATATATATATATATTTTTTTTTTCTGTAACCTATATATAGGCTGTAACTCTTTATGTATTTCAGTGTTCCTGAGGATGTCATTAGACAAAAACATTTGAGCCCCAGTCTGTTTCCTTCGTGGTTCAGAGAGAGTTACAAGGAGTTACAAGGAAAAGAAGTACCTCAAAAGGCCTTGCGGCCCATACCGAGGAGGTACCAATGGCAACGGGTGCCAGGGAAAATTTTGTAAAAGTTTATTTTTCTTTCAACTATCCTAGCAGTAGTAGAAAACTGGATAGAAAAGTAGAAGGCTCTCTCCCCACCCTCCCTGCCAGAGGCAGGTACGGAAAAAGGTTGAAGAAAATACCTTGACCCTGGAAAAGTAGCCAAGGAAATTTTACAGGAAAGTGGAGAATATATAAAAAGCTCTATATTTAGCTTGCTCACAGAGACACCGAGCAAGCGAACTCCTGCAGAGTTTTCTGAGGTTTTAATCTTAAACTATGAGTGTGTTCAGTACTTTGTCTAGCCTATTTTTAAACAGATTTACACTTTGACTGGAAACAACCTCTGAGGGAAGTTGGCTCCAGATATTAACTATTTTATAGGAAAAGAAATTTCCGCAGACTGAGGTCCTAAATGTCTTTACACACTCAAATAGTGTGCAAGATTTCGTCTAACCTTTTCTTGAACTGATCCACAGAGGAACTGTTCACAACTTCCGAAGGTAACCTGTTCCATGTGTCACAGATCTTATACGTAAAGTAATTCCCACACACACTAGTCCTAAACCGTTTCAAATCCAACTTCCAACCATTGTTGCGAGTTGGGTTATCATTTAAACTAAACATACTTCTAAAATCGACATCGTTGAACCCTCGTAAGAGCTTGAAAACCTCGATCAGTTGACCGCGCAGCCTCCGAGTTTCAAGCGAAAACAAGTTCAGGGCGCGTAACCGTCGATTGTAGCCCATATGCCTAACGGAAGGGATTAACTTTGTAGCCATCGCCTGCACTCGCTCCAGCCTCTCAATATCTTTCCTGAGGGTGGGCGACCAGAACTGCACAGCATACTCCAGGTACGGCCGAACAAGGGAATTGTACAGTGAGAGCACAATCTCCTTGTTCCGAAACTGAAATTGCCTCCTGATATAACCCAATAGTTTCTGGGCTTTCTTTTCCACCTCTACACACTGTTTCGTAAACTTAAGGTCGCTGCTAATTAGCACACCCAAGTCCTTTTCTAAATCAGTCACCTCGATATTACTGCCCAACATCGAGTAGTCCGACTTGGGATTGGTGTAGCCAATGTGCATCACTTTGCATTTACCCAAGTTAAACGGCATTTGCCATTTTTCGGACCACTCTCCTATCCTACCTAGGTCCGCACGCAGTTCCTCGATCGCTTCGGGCGTCCCAACATTGGCCCCAAGCTTGGTGTCATCAGCGAATTTGGCGATCCGACTGACGATGCCACCGTCGATATCATTTATGTAAATGGTAAACAACCGTGGCCCCAAAACGGAACCCTGAGGAACCCCACTAGTGACCGAGGCCCAACCCGAACTAGCCCCTTTAATTACCACCCTCTGCCGCCTATTCCTCAGCCAGTTTTCAATCCACCTACCTATTCCCCACCGATACCCAGCGCGCGCACTTTCGCCATTAGCCGGCGGTGAGGTACCTTATCAAAGGCTTTCTGAAAGTCGAGATAAAGTATATCAATCGCCCTACTCTTATCGTACTCTCTCTCTCTCTCTCTCTCTCTCTCTCTCTCTCTCGAGAGAGAGAGAGAGAGAGAGAGATTAAACATTTTTAAAATTTACATTCTTGTCATTGTTGCGTAATGAACATTTTCAATATGTACTGTTTTGTTCACTATAATGGCATTGTACTATGTATTATTTATACATGTATATAATAGTATTATTCTATATTAAACTTTATTTTTGGACATGAAATCAGTTATGTATAACTAATATTTGCATTACTTACTGTTTTGTTCACTGAGGGCATTCTAATATGTATTATGTGTATATAAAGGTAATTATTCTAGATTAAACTTTTTGGAAGGAAATTTATAAATGCCTTTTTAGGGCTTTTTATTGCTTATTTTGAATGTTTAATTTGCCCATTTGCCTGCCTTTTTTAAGGTTTTTTGTGACTGAACATCCGGGCTCTATTTATTGTTAATTAATTAATTAATTATTAATACAATACAATGTAATTTTAAATGGGTATTTATTGGTATTTATATAAGCAAAGATTAACTGTCTAATTTGTCTATGCTCATATCCTAACCTAAATAATTTAATACAAATGATTTGTAACTTCAATTTTTAAACTGGTGAAACTTTAACATTTAGTTCATGAGCCACTTACATTTTGAGTGCAGCTTCACAAATTTTGTTTTCCTGGCTTTGGATGTGAAGCTTAAAGTTTCTATGACTGGTATTTTCGTAAATTTATTGTTTAACTGGCTTTTCTTTGATTTCATTAAGAGCAGTGGCGGATCTACTATGAAACTAATGAAGCTTAAGCTTCAGGGCCCCTAATCCAGGAGGAGCCCTGAAGCAATTTTTTTTTAATGAGTGAATTTTTCAACAAAATCGATGGAGTTTTTTTAAGTGTTTGTTATTAAAATAAGGCTATTTTAGTGATAGAATCATAAGCCAATGGGTTGAAGTACTTACTATTGACCTTAGAATATGCTCTAATACCCATTTCATATGGCCTCAAAATGCCCCCTAATTGGTCAAATTTCAAAATTTTCTCGGGGGCTTGCAGCGCCCGAACCCCCAGCTGTATGGGCTCGCTGAGCTCGCCAGAATCTATTCATAGTCTACATTTTGGCAGCTGGATCCTCGAATCCTTCGTTGGTGCACGGCTTAATAGTTCTATAGTTCAGCCCTTAGGCTAGAGCCAATCGGAACCATAAAAAGACATCTGAATTCTCAATTCAGGCTGCACTCGTCTCGCTTGTGCATTTTAACACCAAAAATCAGATTTCACCTCTTTATCCTAACGAACCCCCTCTGATGACCTTCTACCTCTCTATTAGAGAATGAACCAATACTTTTTTCCGCGCATTGATGTTGGGTGGTGTGATTTTCGTTCCTCCAAATTTTCTTTTTCTTCGTTTTTGGTAAGTTTTCGATTATATCTTTGCTAGTGTTTAGTGTTAAAGATGTATAGGTCAAGGTGTGCTTATAAGCTTGGTCCATAGTTAGCGCGGATGATATTTTTATGTGTATATTTCTGCTGGTTTCGTTAGCCCAACAACAAGTGCTTCAGTTCCCATATTTACTGAGATATTTCTGTTTTCTAGCGTAAAATTTTCATATTTTGCTGGTTGCGAAGGGGCCCCCATAACAGTTCAAGCTTCAGGGTCCCAAAAATGTAGGTCCGCCACTGATTAAGAGTATGAAATTTTGTCCAATTGTGACTTGACTGCATATAGGTAGGCTATGATATAAATGTGTTTATTGAATTGTAGTTAGAAAACAATAAGAAAACAGTGTATTTATACCTACGATTCTTTATTTCTAATTTTTAATATACAAGCGGTGCCTTCAGCTCCCTATCCTACAGGTAGGGCTTGTGATCCTTAATGCTGCTCATCTTGATAGATCCAACCATAATGGGTGACTGAGTGAGACATTAGCTCCATCCAATTTATGCGAGCAAGGGTGGATCTAGGCATTTCAGTAAGGGGGGCATCCAAAGAAAAAAGTGCATAGTACTAAAAAAATTTTCCTAAAACAGATCACGAATGAGCGTGTGTGAAATCATTTGTATTGTTTTTTATTAGATCAGCCTCATTCAAATATGATGCAAAATAAAAATCTAATTTGGGTACAACAATTTATCACAGAAAATATTTCAAACAGTTACAAATATCTTGCCACTTAAAAAAATTATCAGAATAAGATGAAGATAAAAATAGTGATATGGCTGTACCAGTACTAAGGGCACCTATTAAAACCATTACAACTACAAATTTGAAAGTATCAGGTCATCCCATAAGTAATGTTGTTTTTTTACCTTTATTTCCAAATGAAAATAAAACTGCATCAAAATAAATTTTAATCAATTTTATATTTTCCTTCACTTTCTATGACTCTCTGCCACCTCTCTACAAGCATTTCAATTCCATATTGATAAAATTCCTTCGGTTTAGAAGCAAAAAACTCGGAGAGGGCAATGTTGATAGCCTCGAAACTTTCAAGTTCTTTCCCATCAGGGTAGTTTTGAAGACTTCTGAATAGGTGGTAATCTGATGGTGCAAGGTCTGGTAAATATGGAAGATGTGGAATTTTTCCCAACCAAGCTGTTCAGTTTTGGCAGTGGTGATTTGAGCAGTATGAGGATGCGCGCTGTCCTGTTGAAACACACCACCATTGCGATTGGCCAAAGAAGGATGTTTTGTTTGCAATGCAACGCTCCCTCTTTGAAGTTGCTGACAGTAGACTTTGGCTGTAATGGTTTGATTGGGCTGCAACAGTTCAAAATAAACCACTCCTTGAATATCCCACTAAACGCACAGCAAAACCTTCCTGGGTTGCAGATGTCCTCTTGGCTGTGGTGTAGCAGATTCCCCAGCACTAACCCACTGCTGATGACGCTTAACATTGTGATGAAGCACCCAATTTTCATCCCCTGTAATGAGTCGATTCAGAAATGGTGCTTCAAGTTGCCGAAAATGCAATGAAGAGCAAATGTTCACGCGATCTCTACAGTTGTCCGGTGACAACGTATGGGGAACCCACTTCCCAAGTTTTGACACTTTTCCCAGTCGTTGCAGGTGGTGATGAACTGTGGAACCAGTCGAATTTAGTTGCTGGGCAAGTTCTTCAACAGTTACAGCAGGATTTTCTTCAAGTGTAGCTATCAGAAGGTCATCATTGAACTCAACAGGTTGGCCTAAGCGCGCTTCATCAGTTAAGCTATAGCCACCAGACCTAAACTTCTGGAACCATCTTTGACATTTCCTTACATTTAAAGCTTCCTCCCCATAAATATACTGAATATTTTTTGCGGCTACAGTCACATTATTTCCTTTTCTAAACTCATAAAGCATTATATGCCTGGTGTGTTCCTCTGACACCTCCATCTTATCCGTAAGGGTGAAATAAACGAAGATTGTTAACACAATGAAACTTCATTTGGAGTGAGAAGTAACATGTCTAAACACATAAAAATTCAAGTTTTCCACAAAATATACAGAGAAATATGTGCAAACACGACGCGAGTTTAGCAATGCAAAAAAACGACATTACTTACGGGATGACCTGATACAATGTGCAAGGATGAAGACTCAAAATAGAATTTGAATAAAAGAAAATAACAATGATCAATAGGGTGTTTCATAAATGAGAACCACATTATATTTTTAATCCACATAGATGCCCGTGTTCGTTTTACATATTTATCACTCCTGGCCAAACATGAGACTCCTTCGACAACAATAAGGGGTCCCGAGAAATCACGCCTTACGTCAGAGAGCACAGACTCATCACTTCTTCATCATTTCCCCCTTCTGCTGCTTCGGAAAATCCTTCCTGTTCTTGAAAAGTGCTTTCAGCAGGTACTGTTTGTCGTCTTCCTTCGTTGTTAGGGCAGTATTGAATTTCTCGATGAGAGCGATCCCCCGTTCAGCCGAGTCGTTCACCACAGCCAGGACGCGGACCCTAGCTAGGCCTGCTTGGTAGTGTGGGTCACTTTCTCAAGATGAAGCGGGATTTTCAACGAAGGCGCTGTTGATCTCGAGTGCGGTGAAGAGATCCTTCATCCTCGAGGTAACGAAATCCGAAATCATCTTTCCTTTGAAGGAGCCGAGGACGGTCTTCCCCTCAAGACGCTTCAACGCTTTCCTCGATGCCGGCTTGGCGAGGTTCTCTCGCATCCTTTGTTTCTCGTCCTGAGGAACCCCTTGATCGAAGAATGCCAAGCTGACCAGCGTCTCGGAGAAGTACCAGAGGTGTCGTTTCATGGCCGCTTGCTTGGCGACGCCGATGATACGGCATCTTCCTGCAGCATTTCCAGGTCCAGCAAGAACTCCAGATCCACACGTGGGGCCTGCTCTGCTCTCATCACACGACTCCAAGCTTTTGCGTAGGCCAGGGCGACGAACAGGCAGATTTCTGTGACTCCTTTCAGCTCCGGCCTGGTCATCCTGAACTGGTCCTGAAGGAGGTACAGCTTCAATCTGTAAATGGCTTTCGCCATCCACCACACATGGTGGTATGCTCCTGGCTTCCACAGTGACACATTGGTGACAGTCTCTTCCCCGAGAAAGAGGATAACCAGTTGAAGAAGTTCTTGGTAGTCATCCCGCGGCTGACCAGAAGCCAGAGCTTCCCTCACGACAAGGACAGTTCGGTCCTTGAGACCCTAAAGAGGTCCAGCGATGCTGCAGCTATCTGAATCAATAGCAGTGGTGATAAGAGATCGGTCGATGAACCCCCACAGCTCTTGGAATCTTTTGAAGATCCCAGTCTCGGGCCCAGAGGTGGGGCCCATCGAAGACCGGAAGACTTGGGCCAGAACGATTTTGTACATATGGTGCCTGCATGCTAGGTAAAGAAGTTGCTTCCCGAGACCCTCCTCAATCTTGACGCAGGCTCCCACGTGAATCCCGGTGTTCGATGCCGTTGTGTCGAATGATAACCCCCTTGATTCGTTCGGACAGGTCATGTTCCCGCACAAGATCAATGCAGAGCGCGCTGTCTCCGCTCCGGTGCCAGCTGGAACTTTCGGAACTCCAAGCAGCTTCTCCTGGCCATTCCCGGTGGCCAGCACAGCAATCTGGTCCACAGATCCGTCACCTGTGATTTCAGGCAGCATTTTCCCGTCCCAGTGCAACACCAAGGGCTCCTCAGGACAGAATTCTCCCTCTTGATACGCCTCTGCTGCTTGCTTCTGAAGCGACTGGCGAGCACGATACATTGTGGAAGAGGAGATGGATACCTCGTTCAAATCGTGCCCCAAGGATTGCGCGACGACGGCGTAGGACATCGCTGCATCACGATAAGAAATGTTCATCTGGTCGTACACGACAGCCACATCCTGAGTGATGAGGTTCCTCGACCGCTTCCTCGGAGAAGGACATGAAGCAGACGTGGAGGCTGCCAAGGAGGGATCATCTTCCGCAGATGGCGATGCTGAGGACGAGGAGCTGTCTTCAAGAGTAGCAGCTTCTGTAACCGTCTTGGCCCGCTCGAATTCCCGGTGTCGTCTCTCCTCCTGCTGTTCCTGTTGACGCCTTTTCCTACTCTCCATTTGGGCCAGCTTCATGTCTGCCGATCCCATACTGCTCTCTGTTGGGTCCTGCTAACTCTTGTAGAAGAGCTTGTCTTCCTCATTTGTCATCATAGAAAGGGCATTGGAATGACCAATATCGAGGATTTCGTTCTTGAGTTCAACCTTGAATATGTCCTCTGCAACACGACAGCTCTCCTCAGATCTGTTCCTGCTTTTCACCAACTTGTCGTAACGCTAGAGCAGAGCTTCCATTTTCCGAAGGGCGCTGTCCTGCCTCATAGTAGGGATCCTTGCTCTTTTCCAGAACACCATCACAGCATCCAAACAGAGGTTCAGACATTTTCTCCATCCTAGGTTTTCCTGTTTTTGATGGAAGAAGCACTTTTGCAAGACTTGCAACTTCATCGGCAGGCGGCTACCCAGGATCTCCTTATTCGGGCGTCCGATGAGCCAAACCTCTTTCTTGCTTCGAGTTGCCATGTTTATCTGCAATGAGGAAATATACGAATTAGAAAAGAGTACAAATATGCAACGGTAAACACAACAAGGACAAAACTCGACAACTGACACGAAGGACAGAGAGCAGTGCACCCTTCCGTCAGGAAGCAAGGCAGTTGACTTAACACTAGAACAGCTGAAATTAGAAATACCTAAGCAATCTGAAGCGTCAAATCTCGGGACCCCTAAACGTGTTTTGATCTGGTTGAAACCTGTTCAGACAAGTTTCCTCAGCAAAAGAAACAGGGGCATCAATGTGGATTGAACTTCCTTCCACTTCATCCATCAACCACACTGCCGTGAAACACCCTAATGATCAATTTACAAAAGCAAAATTTGTTTTCAGAGGCACACATCATTCAAATAGGGCACTTGCAAGAAATTGAGGGGGGGGGTCCAGACGTCGCCGACCCCCTACTATAGATCCGCCCTTGGTGAGTCATCCAATCATAACAGACAAATGAGCAAAAGAGATATTTGTTACTCCACTCAACTCCGCTGAAAACCACGCAAAGTTTTATGTTTATAGACAGCAATAAAACAAATTTTGAGCAACATTTAATAAAGGAGGCAGTGGGGTTGAGGGGTTCAAGGGATTTGGGATTTTTGCCTCCCAAAATTAATTTTGAATACATATATTTTAATATATACTGTATTAATTTCTTAAATCATATATAATATATATGAAATGGTATTTCTCTCTCTAATCAAACTCAATAACGATAAAGGGGATAAAAAACCCTACAAGGAGGTAGTGAGAAGGAAATTATAGTAGGATTAAAATGTAAAAAAAAAAGCTATTTAATGAATACTGTACATAGGAAAGAAGTCATTTGGTGAAAATAGATATAAAAGAAGGTTCTTTGAATTCTTTTTAGTAAGATGGGATATCTCTCCTTTGACGTAATTAAAACAAATAACATAATCAAAACTCTTGCTTCATAATACGAAACTTATTCTTCAATTTTGAAAATGGTCGTTCAAAATCTAATCAGGTTTGAAATTGTGATCAATGGTTGTTAGATAAGATTGCGTATAAGGTCAAAAGGAATTTTCTTTTAAAATAAAGTTAAAACAGAAATAAGTTACTGTAGTTATTATGGCCCTATTGACGTAATGAAATTGATGTAAAAATGGAAATGTAGACATTATAAAACCTTTTGAATTATTTACTTTTATTAAAGATTTAATTAGAAATAAACTTTATTTTATTATTTTAAGTACAGTAATTAATTTAAAATTAATAATTTTCTAAAAGACAATCTAAAAAGGTGCACTCACGAGGCAATGCATCAAATATATTCAGATATGGCTGTGAAATTAATGAAAGCACCATAAGTTCAAGTTTTACATTCTATTTACTTGTAGGAATTATCTCACCAGGTTCCGTTCATCTCTCGTTAATTTTCTTCCCAAAGAAACATTAATTACCGAGTTAATTACATGATTTCTGCTGCACTATACTGTATTATGTATATATAACAACTGAATAGATGGGTGAGAATTTTTATTTCAATATAAACATGATTATAAAGTTGCATTTCACTCCCAGATTCCTTTCCAGATAGTTCTAAGTGATCCATCCACACTCGGGTCCATTGTTTAGTCATTTAGTGGGGTCAATGAAGCATAATACCCTTCACTCACGTTTCTCACAGGACAGTCCGCTCAGACAAATCAACCCTCGCGGACACCCTACTCACCTTCTATACGTGATCATGTGTCACAGTGTGGCGGTACTTTTGATATGGATACTTTTAAAGTTTTATCTTCTGCAAGTGACTCTTCTGATTTATGTCTGGTATTCTAGAATCATTGTGTGTGTGTATATATGTAAGGCTAAACCTTCACTAAATGACAACAATTCTTCTACACTTCTTTATATTATATATTAATTTTACCATTTTTTTTTTTTATTTTAATCCATGTATCTGTTAGGTATGTTTTACGCTGATTATTATGGGACTTGATCCAGAAATGTTTGTAGGCTTAGAAAAGTAGAAGACGAGTCTTTTTATTTTGTTCCTGGTTTTCACACACACACACACACACACACACACACACACACACACACACACCTTAGTTTAACCTTGGTTTTGCTTCCACCCAAAGTTTTCATTCTGACAAAGGTCACGCTTGTCCCTCCACCTTATGGGGTGGTCAGAAATTACAAAGTCCTCACCCAGACTCAATCTCACTACCTCCCAATCAGCAGCCAAGCATCTTAACCACTAGCCTACTCAGAGTACCCATTAATCTACCAACCAATTTTTATTGTGTGGAAGGATGAACAGCTGGGTTTTGCTGCCTGCCACCTGCCATCACCAGGTCTCAATCCTGGGGCCAATGGATTCATAGTCAGCAATGCTAACCACTACACCACTGAGGAGCAATATTACTACTATAATTCACTGAAAATATATGTGTGTGTGTGTGTGTGTGTGTGTGTGTGTGTGTGTCCACAGAAAAAACTTTTGTTTCTGAACTGATTTTGACCAAACTTCATATGGTGGATGGGGGTGATGAGTAACGAACAAAAATATATGTGAAACCAGCTACCTCCCTGCAATTATTGAGCCCAAAGGCCCTAGCACCACGATATAAAAAAGCGCAGCCATGAAAATCTTGAGCTTCACATTGTGTCAAGATTTGTGAAGCTTATTAAGAGTTTCATGACTATAGTTTTATTGACCAAATAATTGAACCCTAAGTAAGTGGGGTGCCTGCGGCTACGCTGCACATTGGAAGCCATAGTAAGTAAAAAAAAAATGTGACAAGTTGTATTTGAAATTGAACTGCTTCATGAGCTTCAAGTAGAATCTGTGAAGCTGCATTTAAAACTTAAGTGATTCATGTGCTAATTGTAAATATTAAACTCTAACTTGCTTAGAGGATATCTTGCCCATAGTATGGGTATTTTTGCTAGTATATATAATTTTTGCAATCTGTAACAATTTTCAGATGAAATTTTAGAATTAATGGCTCTACCATTTATCTTTTCTCATTCAAATTAATACATTATTTCAGAATCCAGAAGCACTTGGAGGAATCAGCTGATCCCATAATCCACTTGCCAATCAGAAACTTCTGCCTTGTCATTGCTTCTCTGTTTTGCATAGGGTCTCTAATAAGATCTGTTTCTATATGCTCATACTTAGATTTTGAGTACAGCTTTACAAATTTAGTGTCATTTTCTTTTGATGTGAAGCTAAAACTTTTGATGGCTGTGATACTCTTGTAAATAGATTGTCTACCATAGTCTAACATACAATGAGTCACCTCATCTCATTCATAAAATTTCATCTTAAATGAAAATACCATAGTATTTTACAATGTATGAAAATTTTAAGAAAATGGGAAACAAAGTAAAAGTAAGAATGTATTAATGGGAGAGCAGAGTATGAGCAGAGCTGGGCAGTATTTAAATACATTTGTATTTAAATACGTATTTAAATACATTTGTGTATTTAGAACTGTATTTATAAATACATTGTTTTTCATGTATTTAAATATAGTATTTAAATACTTTAATGAGTATTTAAATACAATGTATTTAAATACTCAAAATATAAAAATGTAAATACTTTTACTGGTTTAATACACGTTCTGTACTAGCACAGTACGACGCGTCGACAGTGTAGTACAGCATGGTTCATGTTTCAACGTGTCAGTTCAATCAGTTGTGTGCCACTCTTAGTCAAAAGCGGTTGATTTCTTTATCGTGTGCGTGTCATGGCTTAGTGAATTAGTGAATGCATATGTTAAAATTTGTATGTATTTAAAATGTATTTACAAATGTATTTAAATACAATTGATGTATTTTGTATTTAATATCTAAATACATTCGTAAAATATATTTAGTATTTAGTATTTAAATACATTTCTCCCATGTATTTAGTATTTAGTATTTAAATACATTTCTCCCATGTATTTAGTATTTAGTATTTAACTACATTCAATGTATTTATTGCCCAGCTCTGAGTATGAGTTATTTAAATGGCTACATACTGGTCCTCATTACCCATTATGCCAAATACACTATGAGGTACATCCCCACAAGACAAAGGGCAGCCCAATATGTTTAAGGTATTATTTTTCGATAAATATTTTTAAAAATTATTTTAGACAATAATTTTACATAAATATTATCCTAGATAAATATTATTTCTATATTTTATTTCAGATAAGTATTATTTCTTAATATTATTTTCGATAAATATTATACTAAATATTACTCTAGATATTACTCTAGATAAATATTTTTACTAGATATTACATTTATAATGTCCCTCTCTATCTATCTATCTATCTATATGAAGACTTGCAAATGGGGGTCACTTGCTCTATCTCTGTATTTCCTATTCATTGTTTTGCAAGCAAACCAGAAATACAAACAAACACTTTATTTCAGACTCGTCAGATACAAAACATTATACAAGAGGTCCATAGAAGATTAAGAGATAGTTGTCTGGAGCATTCACTAAGTAAGCCAGTACACAAACAGTCAAAAAGAATCTCAAACACAGTGACAAGCTTGGCAAAGATTCACAAAAATCCCATTTCAAATAAACTCCAGAAACTGCAATACTGTCTATTTGCCTCTTCAACGCTGATTTTGGCAGCTTCCAAATGCTTCCGAAGTCGTCCAATTTCCACACTGATATCTTCTTCAGAGAATTCATCGAAAATCTGAGTCAAATTTGGAATATACTTCCAAAGTTCTTCTTCTGTTGCAACAACCAAAGTGTTTGGCTGAATAACAGCGAAGAGTGACAGAATTTGATCCATTGCCTTAGAATGAATCTCCAATTCTTGATGAAAGCGATCAAGACATTCAAACATAGCCCTTTTTACTTCCTCTGGCAATGTGAGACCAACATCCTTTGCCATCTCTCCTGGCATCCTTTTTCGGAGCTTTACTCTCCCTCTTCTCTCCATAGAAATGTCCATTTCCTCACACTTTGTAGTTGCATAATGAGTGGCCCTCTCCACAATTTCATTGTGCTGATCTTCAAGAAACAGTTTTAGAGCTTGGAGTTCACAATGCACCTTTCAAGGCTGATTCCAACTGTTTGCAAATACTTTTGTGTAAGATTAATTTCTTCCAGGACTTCACACCAGAAAGAAAGGTAACTCAAAAAAGAGAAATCACATACAGCAGACAGCAAAATCTGAGCTGATCCTCTTGTGTCCACATTTTCTTTGGGATTGCGCAGTACTTCAAGGGTTGAGGTCAGCTTTTCAAAATTTGCCTTCACTGGTTTCAAAGCGTCATAATGAGCACTCCATCTTGTCTAGGAAAGACTTTTGACTGTCACACCTACATTCTCCATCAGCACTTCCCATCGATGAGTTGAAACTGAAAAGAAGGAATAGTCTGCATGGTGGATGTTTTCTGCAAAATTTTAAAATCAAAAGGTATAAAGCATGAACATGCATAACAAGCCTGAACTATTATGACTTGAAATACATTAAATGAACAAATTGTTTGTGATTATTATTATTACTATTATTTGGGGGGGGGGGTTAAGTGCAAACACGACTCCTGAAAACGCAGAAAACTATGAGCATTACTCACAAATAACTAGACCACTGACAAAATGAAAATTAACAGTATGCATTTACCAGGTATTATAACATCATGATGATGCATTTATAAACACTTAAACATCACTATCTTACCACATTGTCAAAAATTACTGGACACCGGTATAAGTACCATGATATTGTTATAAACACCAGCACTTTATGCTTTATCATAATTATTTAATGAAACATACCTCATGTATATGGAATCACAGTGTCAAGTGAACAAGACTTGGAATGTCAGTTGCAGCCAGCTGGCTATGCTCAACAAACTGATGACTAAAATGTCAACAAACGTTAGCCTTTCGATGTAATTTTTATCAAATATTTAATTTTTCGTTTGTAAATTTTGTATTGCCAATAAAAATAAAAATTTATTTTATAGTGGAAATTAACATTAAGCTGTTATAATAGTTTGAACATTTTAAAATTTCTTTTCTTACTTTGGCTAATTTTTCATTTGGTTTGAAAACTTGTACTGGTATTTCAACTCTCCCGATGGCACCCTCCTCTTGGCTGTCACCCCGGGTGGACCACCCCCCTCACACCCCCTTAGTACACCACTGCCTGGATGCATTCCTCCTTACTGAAAGACATCATGGGCACTTGCATAAACGGAAAAACATGAATTACTTATTTTACCCTATGGTTCCAGACTTATGGGACACCCTGTATATCTAAATATTCAATGTAAATTTCATATTTACATTTAGGATAAACAGTTCTAATTGTGGCATATGTGCATGTATTATGTATTTATATGGCTTCCAAGACAACTCTGAAGACAATTCTATTTTTACAAATTTTGAAAATTCCTTGTCACCCAGTACCTTAAAATTTCATTTACTGGGTGACATTCATGTTTTCCACTCGCTAGTGGGTCATTCCAGGAAAAATCAGGCATTGCCTGAAACCACACCGACTTAGATTTTGCTTAAAATTGCTATTCAGGGTTGTTTATGCTAAAAAACATGAAATTTCAAGTTTCAGAGCAATCAGAGTAACGGTTCAAAAGTTATGGGCCCCCCAATTTTGGTGGTGGGGGCTGGTCCCTTAATTTTTAAGTATAACTCGGTCCCTAATTGAGCTAGGAAAAAAATTTAGAAACTATTTGAAAGCTCAAATCTTCAAGAATAATTGACTCTCAGTAATAAAATGCATTTAATCAAATAGTTAAAGTTATATCAGTTTGAATATTTTTTGGGGGTCCCCACCTCCTATGATACAGATATTCAAGATTTTTTTCATCATTTTGTACCTCAATTACTCTTCTATATGACTTAGTCAATGACATTGTGTATTTTTCCCCTTCATTAGATGGTGGTGGAGGTTAAAAACACATTCTATTTGCTGGACTTTGAACTTACACTATTATGCATATTTTACTTATCAAGCTCTCTTATAAGATATTTTCCTTGACTTACAAGTGGATTAAGTATAGCTGTAAGATAAACTTGTTAGTGTTTTCCTAAAACTCGATAATAAATGTGTCTCAACTTTGTCGATCTTCAAAGGCAAAAACAATACTGCTAGTATAGTTACGTTTTATTGAACAAATTAAGACATTACTTGAATAAAAATAATTGCTATATAATACATTAAATCTGAAACATTTTTGGTACCTAGCCTAATTCTCAGTATCATGTATTTCAAAGATATACACAACTCTGGTGGCAGATTGAATATTAGGAGTTGACATTTCATGAAGGATGTTTTTGGCTTCTACCCAACAAACATCATCTTTATTAGTTGGGAAATAGTATCTATTGTTTTTGTTGGAAATAGGAGGAGTTAAAAACTTGATTTTATAATCTTGGAATTCTTCTGAATAATCTAAAATGATTCCTAGATATTTTCTACCATCATAAATACATGCAACATACTTTACCACAGGAAATATTTGCTCATTTGATAATTCTGGACTTGTGTCTGAGTCAACCTTGTTCAGAGGTCATAACCCTAACAACAATGTAGTCATTGGAGTCTGAAACTAAATAAGCTTTAATGTTACTCTGAGAAATTGGCACAATTCTGTGAAAAACCTTCACTGTCACTGCTTTTTCAAACCTACTACTGAGTTCTGTTTTATTATGATTTATTTGTTCTTTTGTAATGAATTTAAACTTGATGGACTCAAAATTTTGTATACAAAAGTCATAGAAACTCTGTGGAGACAAGATGTGTCCTGTTGTTGTCCTTTGCAAACTAACTTTAGCTGCTGCTCTCTTCATACTTCCTCCAATGCCATCACAGGCATTTTTGCCATGACTAGTGGCAAAAAAGTTCCATTCTGCCTTTATACCAAAATCTGTTTCATGATGGCATAAATTGCTAAAATTAAAATGGTTTTTGTATTGTCCAGCACAACCATCAGAAAAATATTTCATTGTTTTCGCATTAGGAAATCTCGCTTTAATGTTTTGAACTAAAAATTGTTGAAATGTATACACTGCTGCGGTGTTATGATCTAAACTATCACTAATGATACAATAGCTAGTGTGGCTCAATTCACCATCTTCCATTTTATATACAACCACTGGGTGTAATGTAACTTGTTCATTTGTCCAATGGAAGCTCTGTGGTGCACCTTGAGTGATGAAAGAATAGAATAGTTCTCAGAAAAGTCTCCCAGTTCTAAAACTTCATCTTCACTGAGATCTTGCTTAAGGGTCTTCATGTAGAGGCTTTGACTCTTGGCTGTATAATGATGATAATAAGAGAATAAATTGATTCTGGAAGTTTTTCAATGAATTTCTCCACTGTAACAGTTACATTTGACAAAGTTGCCTTGTCAGTACTGGTCATATTCACTTGAATCCCTGGAAGTCAGTACATTTAATGTGTTCAAATAGTTACCTACACCAGCAACACCAGAACATTCTCTACACTGGTGTAACATACATTTAATGTTGTCCACATCTCGGACACTTTTTTGAATCAATGAATGATAAGTCAAGTCCTTGTCACCAATTGCTGAAACAATTAATTTGGGGTTCTGGTGATAGGTACAAATACAAACTGAGTGTGTACCTGTACCTCCAGCAATAACACACCATTTGCGTCTAAGAGCTGCAAATGTTGAAAAACTTTCAAAGTAGATTCACACTTGTCGTATTTGTCTGATGCTTTTTCAGATATCCTGTCAGTGTTCATACCATCTGAAATTAGGAATCATCAGTAGTATAGCCGCAAAAGGTTAGTGCAAGAATGTTGCAAGTGATTACGTAATGTTGCAAAGGGGGTGGGGTGTTGCAAAGGGGGGTGGAGAGTGTTGAAAAAAAACAAAACAAAAGAAAAAAGAAAAAAAATTACACCCAAAGGGCCCTTTGTTGCCAACCGGGGTTGCAAGGGGCATGCAACTTGGGGGCGGAGTTCTCCCCCAAGCTATTCCCCCCAAAGGGCGAGAAAGGAGGAGAGGTGTTCACCTGGCAGGAGCCAAGTGCATATTAAGACTTCAGCCGAGTAGGCGTTGTTTTATAGGCTCCTAATCAGCCAGTTGGCTGAGCCAAGGGGGGAGGGGTACACCTGAAGGAGAGAGAGAGAGAGAGAGTAGTTGCCTTTGATTGCAAGGCATGCAACTTGGAGGCGGAGTTCTCCCCCAAGTTATTTTCGTTTACCTAACCTAAGAGGCCTCTAAGGGGTTTTCCCAAAGGGCCAGAAAGAGAAGGACCAGAGGTCCTTGCTCGGCTGGGAGCCGAGCTTGAATGACTCCGTCAGTCGTCTCTCGGTCTTTTATAAACCTCTATTCTGGCTGAGTTGCCAGATAGCGACATGTATGCAGTTGCTGAGTTGCCAGATCACGCCATGTATTCGGGTGCTAAGTTGCCAGATCGCACCATGTATTCCAGATAGCGCCATGTGTTCCAGATAGCAAAAAACCATATATTAATCATCCATTTAAATAGTGTACCACAATATATGATGGTAGGTGAATCCAATTAAATTCTGTTTATTAAATAAATAATTTTTACACACTTAATCTTTATTATAAATATTTAAGTCACGAATAACGAAAATTTACGAAACAATTCATTTAAAAGTTGAAATTAGCCAAAACAAAATCCGCCATAACGGGGTCGGTTTCGAAGAACACCTGATGGTTGAGAGACCTTCCCCCAAATCCCTGATAAGTCTCCCTTCACTCCAAACGAAATGAAAATTTATGAAACACACGAGCCTCATTCACTCCCGTTCCCCTGCGAAGAAAATTGAAAAAAAACGAAATTTAAAGAAAATCAATTGAAATTAGCCAAAACACAATCCGCTATAACGGGGTCGGTATCGAAGAACACCTGCTGGTTGAGAGACCTTCCCCCCAATCCCTGATAAGCCACCCTTCACTCTCCTCTCCTCTCTCTCTCGTCCCCCTTCACTCCAAATCTTAACTTTCACACAAGCACACATACACACACACACACACCTGTATATATATTATGAAAATCAGCAAAAATACCAAACGTATATTAATTTAAATGAAACTAAACGTATATTAATTTAAAACAAATGAATTTTCTCCTTTTAAGAAATTAATCAATAAACGTACGCGAAACACACATGTTTTCCCGAGATCTTTTGAGGTAGGACGCGAGCATAAATTCGTCAAAAAAATTAGCTCAGACGAAATACACACAAATCTTTCAACTTACCTTATATATATATATATATATAATATATATATATAGAAAGAGCCATATTAGCTGCGTCTATTTAATTTTGTCATTCCTTATATATATATATATATATATATATATATATATATAAATGGACTTTCACCGAATTAAAACAAATCACTAAGCAGTTAAAAGAATTCGCTCTATTATCATATTCACAAATCTACACACACACACACACACACACACACACCTCTGTATATATTATGAAAATCAGGAAAAATAACAAACGTGTATTAATTTAAATGAAACTAACATACGACCCTCATTCCCCAACCCGGCTATATATATATATACTCGTGCACACACACACACACACACACACACACACACACACACACACACACATCCCGGAAACCAATGCATTTTTCATCTCTCCGTGGAGCAGAACGAATCACACGTGCTCGCCTTGATGAATTTAATGTTAATGAAATCGTCAAGTAGAATATTATAGTCTATTACATCAATCACCTTACTCAAATCCACCGCCAATACCCTCAATTTAGTAATAACAACAACTATCTCTCATACACTATATATATATATATATATATATATTATATATATATATATATAAATGGACTTTCACCGAATTAAAACAAATCACTAAGCAGTTAAAAGAATTCGCTCTATTATCATATTCACAAATCTACACACACACACACACACACCTCTGTATATATTACGAAAATCAGGAAAAATGCCAAACGTGTATTAATTTAAATGATCCTAAACGTATATTATAAGAAATTAATTACTATTTTCACCTTTTAAGAGAATCATTTATTATAAGAATTTAATTACTCAATATAAGAAATTAAACATTAAACGCGCGCGTAATATATATAACTCAAAACACACGTGCCTGCGCTGAAACCTTTGAAAGGTGTGGGCGTTCACAGAGGAATTTTTGCTGGAACTTCCTCTCTCTCTCTCTCGTCTCCCTTCACTCCAAATCTTAACTTACACACACACACACACACACACGCCTCTATATATTATGAAAATCAGGAAAAATACAAAACGTATATTAATTTAAATGAAACTAAACGTATATTAATTTAAAACAAATTAATTTTCTCCTTTTAAGAAATTAATCAATAAACATACGCGAAACACACGTGTTTTCCCGAGAAAATTAGCTCAGACGAAATACACACAAATCTTTCAACTTACCTTATATATATATATATATATATATATATATATAAGCACACCGGACAAAAAATTAGTCACCCCTAATAGCACCGATAGTAGGAAGTTCAAGGTCACACAGAGGGCGCTGATGTAGCATTGGTAAGTGACAAGTAGCGGTGACGTAGCACACAGGATCAGATCTGTTTCGTGAGGTGGTGAAGAACAAAGTGTGTGTTGGATATAGTCTGCAAAATGGGTCGAGAGGCAGACGTTACTCAGTGGTAAAAAGGAGCCATCGTGTTTGGCAGAGCCCACGGACACAAAATGTCTGAAGTAGCCCAATTTGTTGGTGTGTCAACGCGTACTGTCCAGCGAGTTTACAAAGTGGTGTAGTTCGCAATCAACTGAAAATCGACGGCGTAACTGTGGCCGGAAAACAATTCTCGACAATAGGGACCGCCGCCATGTTTCTCGTCTAGTAACTGCAAATCGTTTTCAAACCAGAGAACAATTGCTCCAAGAAACCAATGAGGTTCTCCAGCGACCAATTTCCGAACGGACATTGCGACGAGAACTGCATGCGATGGACATCTGGAGCAGGGTACCACGGAAGAGGCCGCTGTTAACAGCAGGTCACAAATTGGCACGTTATAAATGGGCTCAGAGGCACAAAAACTGGACTGCGGCAGATTGGAAACGTGTAATTTGGTCCGATGAGTCCCGTTTTTGTTGTTCTCCAATGATGGGAGGCGACGAGTACATCGCAGGTCCAATGAAGCCTTTAATCCTGAATGCGTCGAAGGTGTTGTTCAGGCTGGAGGTGGTTCCGTGATGTTCTGGGGATGTTTTTCGTACCACGAAATGGGCCTTCTCGTTCCAGTGACGATGAATTTGAACCAGCAGGCGTACCTCCGCATACTAAATGATGAATTGGTACCCTTTGCCCTACATCTCCAGGAGCAGCATCACATTGCCACTCCTGTCTTCCAAGACGACAATTGCCGTATGCACAGGGCGAGAAGTGTGTCTGAGTGGCACGACGAACATTCTGCAACACTGTCTCACCTCGAATGGCCCGCCAAATCCCCTGATTTAAATCCTATTGAAAATCTGTGGGATTATTTGGAACAGAATGTGAAGCGCAGGAATAGACACCCACGGACTCTGGCGGAACTTCGGGACCGGCTGATGAACGAGTGGCAGCAAATCGATGTTCAGTACATGCACAACCTCGTAGAGTCTCTGCCTCGCCGGATTCGTGCGGTTATCAAGGCCAGAGGCGCCGTCACACGTTATTAGGTACATTCTGAGAGGGGTGACTAATTTTTTGTCCGGTGTGCTTATATATATATATATATATATATATATATATATATATAGAAAGAGCCATATTAGCTGCGTCTATTTAATTTTGTCATTCCTTATATATATATATAAATGGACTTTCACCGAATTAAAACAAATCACTAAGCAGTTAAAAGAATTCGCTCTATTATCATATTCACAAATCTACACACACACGCACGCACACACACACACGCCTCTGTATATATTATGAAAATCAGGAAAATAACAAACTGTATTAATTTAAATGAAAATAACATACGAGCCTCATTCCCCAACCCGGCTATATATAATATATATATATATATATTATATATATATAATATAAACGAATAAACAACTCGTGCACACACACACATACACACACACACACACGAGGAAAGGGTTTCCGACAATCTGGGTCAATTCGAAGAAAACCTGTTTCTTCCAGACCGCTTCTGATAAATCTCTCTACTGTACATTCGTCAAAAAAATTAGCTCAGACGAAATACATACAATTCTTTCACCTTCCCATATATATATATTATATATAATAATATATATATATATATATATATATTAGTGATGTAGGTCACATCCGCATCCGCGGAACATCCGCACATTTTCTCGCATCCGCGCCCGCATCCGCACTTTGAACTGCGGATGTCGTGCGGATGTGGACCGTTGAGATAAAATGTCATTAATAAGCGGAAATTATCAAATTCTACTATATTAATAGAACTAGTTCATTGTGCGCAAAAGTGATGCAAGCGACAAGACGAGAGGCTGTTCTTGTATGAAGTTACTCTCTTGCAACCTACTTAGATCCACGTTACAAAGCTAAGTTATTTTCACCTAGTACATTAGAACGAGTTAAATCATCACTTGGCAAAGCAGGTGAAAAGCTTCAATCTCTTGAATCTGTCGCTTCGCCACCCACCAAAAGAATAAAAGTTTCAGTGACAGAACCAACACCTTCAACAAGCAAATCTATCACAGAATCTGTCTCTCAGTTTCTTGAGTCAAGCAGCAATGACGAGACCTACGCGATGTCAAAAGATGTAGTAAAAATGATCGAGAGCTATCACCAAGAAAAACGCCTGGCTGCATGTGACAATCCTATTAGTTGGTGGAAAAATACGCAGAATATCTATCCATACTTGAGTAAACTTGCAAGGAAACATTTAGCCTGTCCTCCAACAAACGTACCAAGCGAGAGATTATTTAGCAGTGCTGGATTAATATATGATGAAAAGAGAAACAGACTGGCAGCAGAAAAGGCAGAAAAATTAATGTTCCTTAAGCATAACCTTCCTATAATTAAGTTTGAACATTAAACGATGAACATCTTAGTTTACTTTATTTTAATTACTCATTTATAAATATGCCTAATAAAACTTTAAACTTAATATAAATAGTTATCAAGCTAATTAAAGATCTCTTTCTATAAGGGTGGAGGTTGGGGAAAGAGGTCGGTGGGGTGCATTTGAGTTGGGTTCACGTCTCGCATCCTGGTAACACAATTATGGTTTCTAATTGTGGCTGAAACTCAACAAAATATAACGAATTTATTTGCAGACGAATTCACTAATTGATTTCTATATTAGTTAGATGCTTGATATTATTTTATATGTTCAGAGAAAAGTACAGCAATTATTGTACAATTAATCAATTATACTACATTATAGCTACAGCTCTCTCTATATAATAACTTATTATATACGTTAAACACAACAAATCTCGAATATATGCTAAAAAATAACGAAAATGTAGACATCCGCATCCGCGGATGTTGAAATCAAACATCCTCATCCGCATCCGCGGATGTGAAAAAATGACATCCGCTACATCACTAATATATATATATATATATATAGAGAGAGAGAGAGAGAGAGAGAGAAAGAGCCATATTAGCTGTTCTAGCCTTCCGTGCATGCATTTGACTTGTAATTAAAAAATGATTTTATTAAAGGCGCTGGTTATTTCTCTTGCAAACTTGTATTCCACTACAAAGTTTACTGTTGACATGATTGAGAGCGAAAGCTGATCCGTGTACCCTTTGCAATAAGCAAACGTGGTTGCGACTTGCAACGACTCGCTTTGAAATGAACGCCCTTCTAAAGGCGTCGAATCAACTGTTACCCTTAAATCTCCAAATCAATATGGTTTCCGTAATAATAGAACAACCGAAATGGCTACTTTAAATCTTATGGAAAATGTAAATATAGCTAAGGAGAACAAAGAAATAATGATGTCAATATTTATGGATTTGAGTAAGGTGTTTGATGTAATAGACCATAATATTCTACTTAATAAATTGTATTGTTATGGTTTTAGAGGGGCAATCAGTGATTGAATTAAAAGTTATTTGCCCGATAGATATAATTTTGTATCAGTAAATAAGGTTTGCCCCACTAAAGCGTTTGCCAAACATGGTGTGCCACGGAGCTCAGTGCAGGATCCATTGTTATTTTATTATATATAAATGACCTTCCACGTTCATCTGATATACTGAACTTCATATTGTTTGCAGCTGATACAACTCTCTCTCTTTTTCTTGCAAGATGTTAATACAGCTAAGATATTTCATTCAGAATTCATTATTGTAAGGAAGTGGTTGGCTACCAATAAAACTCTTCCTAAATACCAGTAAAACAAATTTCACGATTTTTACTAATAAAAGAAATGTATACCTTGATGAATTTAATGTTAATGAAATCGCCATAGAGGAGTGTACTGTACAGCGTAGTAGGCTATCCCTTAAGTCAAGCTAGGCTACGTTTTGGCAATTTCCAGTTCCGAGAAAAAGATTCTCAAAGCCATTTCTCTCTTTGTGCATATATATTATTAAAAATGTTAATTGTTCTAAGACTATTTATAAAAGAAAATGGGATTTTGGCACAACTTGCATAATTATGTATTCTACAACTTGCTTATTGTAATTTTAAATATGTTATGAACGTTATACGCGTCACTCTTAAATATCATTTATATATTTTTTACTTTCGATTTGATTTTGGATTATGTGTTTCAGCTTTGTAATTTTAATTTTTATTATTGAACAGTTTTAATTTTGTACTTTAGATCTAGCTCTCCACGTTTATATATTTTTGTCATTTATACATTTTTATCAGGCATTGAAATGCGATAGAGTCCCCCGAAACAGCGGATGCTGCCAAATATAATAACTTTTCTGCGCTACGTCATTGTCTTTATCCTAAATATAAAGTTTAATACAGTTCTTAGTACCTCTGTCATTCAATTATTAATCTTATATGTTATAATGTTTCAGAACATTCATATGATCCCTTTCCAGATAAAAGCCTAGTCCAAACGTATTTGGTTTTAGAATTTATAAATCTTAAAAAGATGTAGGAAAACAAGAAACAGAAAGGAGAAAATGAATTCCTAACTGATGCATTTACATGCACAAATATACGTAATAATAATAATAATAATAATATCGCTAACAATAGACATATATACTATTCAAGTACTATGGGTCACAGGTGCCAGGTACTCTGAGACATTGTCATCAAATAACTTGTCCAGACAGCCTACTAACGGGGCCTACCTACCACATTCCCACCAAAGGCGTCTCACAAAGTGTGTGGAACTACATTTGCATGCAAGTTAGAGGTCTTAGTGACAGAATGGGGTTATCTGGCAAACTTTTTTCCTGAAACTGTACTGTGCATGTTTAAAACACATTTATTTCAGAAGTTTTGAGCAATGATTCCTCATTTCATGAAAGTAATATAAGTTACTCATTACTAAAAACACTTGGTTTTGAATAATAAATATTATACCTTTTGGTTTAAAGAGAAAATATTTGTGAACAAAAAGGGTTAAGAACTACATGTTTAAGTTTAAACGTTATTGTAACCCCTCCTGGAAATCTCTTCAGAGATAATTATGTGACTCTTACATGGTAAATTGGTGTCAGTTGTTACTCCAATTAATTTTTTTTAACTTCTATTATGATAATAGACTTAACAATTCAGTTAATCCAAATATATATATATATATATATATATATATATATATATATATATATGATGAATAAAACCACGAAGGGAAAAGAAACACAAAGGGGTGCTCAAGCGCTTTCGTCTAATGACATCCTCAGGAACACTGGAGTGAAAGGACAGATCAAGGCAATATATAGGTTACAAAAATAAACATACATACATACATATTCATATATATATATATACATATATATATATATATACACACATATACATATATATATATATATATATACATATATATAGTAAGCATAGAAAAAATTGTGGGAGGAGCAAACACATTTGTATGGGAAATTGACACTTTTAGCACTTCGGCCGACATTCAATATAAATTCAAATGGCTTGTTTATGAAACAGGTCACAAAAGAATAAAGAAATAAATATAAATATAAATTGGGGAAAAAAAAAATTAATTACAAAATAGTGCCTTAGTGATATATATGTCACAACCTAAATAACCATAAAGAAATAAACCAACAAATAAAAAACCACAAATATATATATATATACATATATATATATATATACACACACACACACATATATATAGTAAGTAAAGAAAAATTGTGGGAGGAGCAAACACATTTGTATGGGAAAATGACACTTTTAGCACTTTGGCCGACATTCAATATAAATTCAAATGGCTTGTTTATGGAACAGGTCACAAAAGAATAAAGAAATAAAAATAAATATAAATATAAATAGGGGAAAAAAAAAAAAAAAATTACAAAATAATGCCTTAGTGATATATATGTCACAGCCTAAATAACCATAAAGAAATAAACCAACAGATAAAAAACCAAAAATTGTAAGTGGAGTCTACAAATTCAAGCTCAAAAGGGAAGTTTACAATCAATTTAATAGATGATGTCAAATTGATATATATGTCACAAAGAAATAAAGAAATAAACAAAACAAAAAAAAATTAAAAAATAATTAAAAATAATAATAAATTGAAAAATAAATTTTAAGAGAGGCACACCAATTTATAAGGGAAAAATTACCAAAGGTTTTTTAGTTACTGTCTGAATCATGCATACTATGGTCACAAACGAATAAAAAAGTACAAGTAAATATAAATTGGAAAACAAAATGATGCCTAGATGATATATAAAGAACCATAAAAATATATACAACATATATAAGGTATATATACGAAATATAAACGCAATATATACAGAATACATATATATATATATATATATATATATATGCATAAGGGAAAAAACTACCAAAAGTTTGTTTTTATAATTATTGTCTGAAAAAACGGTAGGTCGCAAAAGAATAAATAAATAAAAATAAATATAAATTGAACAAATTACAAATAATACAACTACACATGTATACACGCATAACCAAATATATATACATATACATACAAACACACATACACATATATATATATATACACACACATACAAGCTTGACCTTCGTGACCTGTTTCATAAACAAGCCATTTGAATTTATATTGAATGTCGGCCGAAGTGCTAAAAGTGTCAATTTCCCATACAAATGTGTTTGCTCCTCCCACAATTTTTTCTATGCTTACTATATTATGTATATATATATGTATATATATATATATGTATATATATATGAATATGTATGTATGTATGTTTATTTTTGTAACCTATATATTGCCTTGATCTGTCCTTTCACTCGTGTTCCTGAGGATGTCATTAGACGAAAGCGCTTGAGCACCCCTTTGTTTCTTTTCCCTTCGTGGTTTTATTCATCATAAATATTTTTCACGTGTCACTTTCGTGAAATAATTTTTCATACCTATATATATATAAATAAATTTATGAAACTGAAAACTTTTAGTATTTCTTATATAATTTAAATTGCTGACAATTAGAAAAAAGAAAGAAATCAATAGTTTAACCATAAACTAAATAAAATAAGCATTTAACTTGACTTTATGCATATAACTAAACAAATATTAAAAATAAAAACCCTTCAATGTACAGTACAGCACTGAATAGAAAAATAAGCGAACCTACAAAATATGATCTTGATACAACATTAAATTTGGTTAATATTCGTCTTTTAACCCTCTCACGTGCGGCTAAATCAGTACGATATATTGAATTGCCATTAAAAACTGACTAAGAAAATATATATCTTATGTTGTGCAAATTTGTTGAAATGTACTTTTTTTAATAAAATATATTTCCTGTTTTGGCTATAATGTACTTTTTTCATAAAATATTTTTCCTGGTTGGGCTATTTTTCACTACTCTGCGATTTAATTAGCTGGTGGGGTTTTGTTCTGGCTATTTTTTCAAATTGGATTCAGTTTAGTGGTGTTTGTGATAGAATTATGACGTGCCACTCATGTGATTTTGACCTGAGTCGTCATGTGTCCTAGATGAAGACAAAGGATTGGATGTTTTTATCAATTACGGCGTTATTCTCTCATCCTTAACTTGTCCGAAATGTGATAGTGAGTGCCTAACACGAAAAGATCAGAAGATATTTAGGTGAAATAACCAATATCAGCCTGTTAGGTTAATTGAATGTACGGCTAGGTTAATTGAATGCCTGGTTAGGTCAACTATACACCCTTGATGAGCCAATAAAACATGTTTAGGGCCTACATTTCAAAGTTTAAACATTATAACTGAATGCTCAGAGTGTGAAAAAGGCACATATATATATATATATATATATATGTGGGAAGGGTTCACGTTCCTCTTCACCACACCATTGCCTGCTCCAACAAAAGATCATTACCAAATATCTCTTTCGGGCATTATTTTATCTAGTTTATTCTTAAAAGTCTCCAAAGTACGGGATTTGAAGCTTTCTGGGTACCCTAGCCATTTCACCAGGTACATTTTTCTCTTTCCTGAACCTGATAGCGCCATGTATTCAGTTGCCAGATAGCGCCATGTATTCAGTTGCCAGATAGCGCCATGTATTCCAGATAGCAAAAACCATATATTATAAATTCTAAAACCAAATACGTTTGGACTAGGCTTTTATCTGGAAAGGGATCATTTTCTATTTGAAATGTATATTTATTTTATATATATATCTCCATAATTGTGTGTATATATTTCCTGCCCATTCAAACCTATTTTAAAACTGCAAATGTAACTTTAACTCTTGATTGAACATTTGAAACCCTTAAGGTTGTTGTTGTGGGCAAAGTAGAGCAAGAAAAATAAAAATAGCTGGGTTAAAACAAACTTTGCTACAACTTCAAAACAAATACATGATAGCTGATAAAACCCTTATACTATATACATACCTTAAAATTGTATTTGTGACATCTAAAGTAATTAATTTTTGGTCTTGGTCAAGTAAAGGTCACATCACCAATGCAAAAGAGATGTTCGATTGGTGCAAATCTAATATTAATGGTATACAATTTCTGTACATTGATTCAGCTAAAATTGAGGAAAAATGCTAATTTATTTGAGTTAGAAAAAAGGTATTCCTTAATTAAGACAATCCCAGGAACCCGTTCATATCACTGATTTAGACCTTCATCAACAGGCATTAAACTGTACAAAATTTCTAGTGATGAAAATTTCTTTAACGTACAACTTTCCTTCCTCAATGTTACACAAGAAAATGTGGCTTACCAATATAAACCTGGTACATATGTGGCCTGTTTCTATGAAGGTGACTGGTTTGTTGGAAACATATCAAGATTGTTGAAGCCAGAAAAAGCTCTCCATAATTAGTGATTGAACCATTCTTCTTATTTGAGCATACAAATCAGTTCCAGTGAATATTCTTATGGCTCATTTTAATAGAAAATATTGTTTCAGGCACTGTCTCTACAGTTTTCAAATCCAAGTGCCATATTAGGTAAGAAAGAGCAGGAGTTTGGAACAGACTTAATAAAATAAGTTTAACCCTTTCAGTCACAGTGGAACTGAATGTCTCATTAGAAATAATAATAATAATATATCGTACTAAAAGACAATTTTTTCTACAAATGTTTCTACATGTTTAATATATACTGTATTTAGTTTGTTGTCAGGAAAGGAACCCAAAATGCTTGTAATATAAGTTACTCATTACTATTGCTTCAGTTATATAGGCTACTATGGTGATAATAAATATCTGTATTCTTGCAAGATTTTATTATTATTATTAAAAAATGTAGCTCATGACATGGATTGGCTCGAGATCATATAGTTTTGGCTATTCAAAGAAAGTACTTTGTGAAAAATTCTGAATTTTTTCAAAATTTTGAAATGTTTAAATTTCTTTTTACAACATTGAATTGTAATTTTACTTCCATTTTATTACTTGGTAAGATAATTCACAAATGTTAAATTATCTAAATAAGTTTTACTCATAAAAAAGACATAATATATACCTAGATTATTACTACATT
Source organism: Bathynomus jamesi (assembly GCA_023014485.1). Lineage (NCBI taxonomy): Eukaryota > Metazoa > Arthropoda > Malacostraca > Isopoda > Cirolanidae > Bathynomus > Bathynomus jamesi. The sequence goes on from JAJOZX010003276.1 coordinate 53,496, forward strand.
TGCAGTTAACACAACAGATGGACCAGCTTGTAGGCTCAATACTTGGATCTACCTAAGTAAATCATGTAGAACCGTGTTCTACTGCTCTTTAAGCACTTCCTAGTAATTTAAATTATGCAGTTAGTACAGATAAACTAGCAGTAACCACCATTTTCAGTACAAAACCTTAAATTTAAGTAGCTTTGTTGTATTACTTCCCTTAATACAAGTGTACAGTACTTAGCTATATACAATAATGATTTCCTGAGTTTTTAAGCATGTGAATTATTGGCTATAAGTTCATATTCTTTTTAATATGTTTGTTTTATGTAAATTCGTATGTAAACTTATATACAGCTAATAACTCTTATGTTTAGACACTGACTCAGGAATTTATTATTGTACTCAGGCTTTAAGTCTGATTGTCTTCAACACTCCATGGCCTCACAGCCATAAATTGACAATTTATTCAGCTTGATACAGGTCTGTAGTTACTTAGGCTTTTTTTAAATACTCCTCAATTTTAGATAAACAATCATTTGATAACTTGTACTGTCTCCCCATTTTCTCAGCAACTGTAGGTGGTTCAATTGAACACAAAACATGTTGGAATGGAATCCAGCAAATGTCCTCTTGTTCAGGCCATTTAAAAGGATTCTTTTTCATGAAATTTACTAATAGATCCTTCTCAGTATCACACACTTAAACTATGTTTCCAACAAACCAGTCACCTTCATAGAAACAGGCCACATATGTACCAGGTTTATATTGGTAAGCCACATTTTCTTGTGTAACATTGAGGAAGGAAAGTTGTACGTTAAAGAAATTTTCATCACTAGAAATTTTGTAGTTTAATGCCTGTTGATGAAGGTCTAAATCAGTGATATGAACGGGTTCCTGGGATTGTCTTAATTAAGGAATACCTTTTTTCTAACTCAAATAAATTAGCATTTTTCCTCAATTTTAGCTGAATCAATGTACAGAAATTGTATACCATTAATATTAGATTTGCACCAATCGAACATCTCTTTTGCATTGGTGATGTGACCTTTACTTGACCAAGACCAAAAATTAATTACTTTAGATGTCACAAATACAATTTTAAGGTATGTATATAGTATAAGGGTTTTATCAGCTATCATGTATTTGTTTTGAAGTTGTAGCAAAGTTTGTTTTAACCCAGCTATTTTTATTTTTCTTGCTCTACTTTGCCCACAACAACAACCTTAAGGGTTTCAAATGTTCAATCAAGAGTTAAAGTTACATTTGCAGTTTTAAAACAGGTTTGTAATGGGCAGGAAATATATACACACAATTATGGAGATATATATATAAAATAAATATACATTTCAAATAGAAAATGATCCCTTTCCAGATAAAAGCCTAGTCCAAACGTATTTGGTTTTAGAATTTATAATATATGGTTTTTGCTATCTGGAATACATGGCGCTATCTGGCAACTGAATACATGGCGCTATCAGGTTCAGGAAAGAGAAAAATGTACCTGGTGAAATGGCTAGGGTACCCAGAAAGCTTCAAATCCCGTACTTTGGAGACTTTTAAGAATAAACTAGATAAAATAATGCCCGAAAGAGATATTTGGTAATGATCTTTTGTTGGAGCAGGCAATGGTGTGGTGAAGAGGAACGTGAACCCTTCCCACATATATATATATATATATATATATATATATATATATATGTGACTTTTTCACACTCTGAGCATTCAGTTATAATGTTTAAACTTAGAAATGTAGGCCCTAAACATGTTTTATTGGCTCATCAAGGGTGTATAGTTGACCTAACCAGGCATTCAATTAACCTAGCCGTACATTCAATTAACCTAACAGGCTGATATTGGTTATTTCACCTAAATATCTTCTGATCTTTTCGTGTTAGGCACTCACTGTCACATTTCGGACAAGTTAAGGATGAGAGAATAACGCCGTAATTGATAAAAACATCCAATCCTTTGTCTTCATCTAGGACACATGACGACTCAGGTCAAAATCACACGAGTGGCACGTCATAATTCTATCACAAACACCACTAAACTGAATCCAATTTGAAAAAATAGCCAGAACAAAACCCCACCAGCTAATTAAATCGCAGAGTAGTGAAAAATAGCCCAACCAGGAAAAATATTTTATGAAAAAAGTACATTATAGCCAAAACAGGAAATATATTTTATTAAAAAAAGTACATTTCAACAAATTTGCACAACATAAGATATATATTTTCTTAGTCAGTTTTTAATGGCAATTCAATATATCGTACTGATTTAGCCGCACGTGAGAGGGTTAAAAGACGAATATTAACCAAATTTAATGTTGTATCAAGATCATATTTTGTAGGTTCGCTTATTTTTCTATTCAGTGCTGTACTGTACATTGAAGGGTTTTTATTTTTAATATTTGTTTAGTTATATGCACAAAGTCAAGTTAAATGTTTATTTTATTTAGTTTATGGTTAAACTATTGATTTCTTTCTTTTTTCTAATTGTCAGCAATTTAAATTATATAAGAAATACTAAAAGTTTTCAGTTTCATAAATTTATATATATATATATATTTGGATTAACTAAATCATTTTCTCCTTTGTGTTTCTTGTTTTCCTACATCTTTTTAAGATTTATAAATTCTAAAACCAAATACGTTTGGACTAGGCTTTTATCTGGAAAGGGATCATATGAATGTTCTGAAACATTATTACATATAAGATTAATAATTGAATGACAGAGGTACTAAGAACTGTACTAAACTTTATATTTAGGATAAAGACGATGACGTAGCGCAGAAAAGTTATTATATTTGGCAGCATCCGCTGTTTCGGGGGACTCTATCGCATTTCAATGCCTGATAAAAATGTATAAATGACAAAAATATATAAACGTGGAGAGCTAGATCTAAAGTACAAAATTAAAACTGTTCAATAATAAAAATTAAAATTACAAAGCAAACACATAATCCAAAATCAAATCGAAAGTAAAAAAAATATAAATGATATTTAATAGTGACGCGTATAACGTTCATAACATATTTAAAATTACAATAAGCAAGTTGTAGAATACATAATTATGCAAGTTGTGCCAAAATCCCATTTTCTTTTATAAATAGTCTTAGAACAATTAACATTTTTAATAATATATATGCACAAAGAGAGAAATGGCTTTGAGAATCTTTTTCTCGGAACTGGAAATTGCCAAAACGTAGCCTAGCTTGACTTAAGGGATAGCCTACTACGCTGTACAGTACACTCCTCTATGGCGATTTCATTAACATTAAATTCATCAAGGTATACATTTCTTTTATTAGTAAAAATCGTGAAATTTGTTTTACTGGTATTTAGGAAGAGTTTTATTGGTAGCCAACCACTTCCTTACAATAATGAATTCTGAATGAAATATCTTAGCTGTATTAACATCTTGCAAGAAAAAGAGAGAGAGTTGTATCAGCTGCAAACAATATGAAGTTCAGTATATCAGATGAACGTGGAAGGTCATTTATATATAATAAAATAACAATGGATCCTGCACTGAGCTCCGTGGCACACCATGTTTGGCAAACGCTTTAGTGGGGCAAACCTTATTTACTGATACAAAATTATATCTATCGGGCAAATAACTTTTAATTCAATCACTGATTGCCCCTCTAAAACCATAATACAATTTATTAAGTAGAATATTATGGTCTATTACATCAAACACCTTACTCAAATCCATAAATATTGACATCATTATTTCTTTGTTCTCCTTAGCTATATTTACATTTTCCATAAGATTTAAAGTAGCCATTTCATTTCGGTTGTTCTATTATTACGGAAACCATATTGATTTGGAGATTTATGGGTAACAGTTGATTCGACGCCTTTAGAAGGGCGTTCATTTCAAAGCGAGTCGTTGCAAGTCGCAACCACGTTTGCTTATTGCAAAGGGTACACGGATCAGCTTTCGCTCTCAATCATCTCAACAGTAAACTTTGTAGTGGAATACAAGTTTGCAAGAGAAATAACCAGCGCCTTTAATAAAATCATTTTTTAATTACAAGTCAAATGCATGCACGGAAGGCTAGAACAGCTAATATGGCTCTTTCTATATATATATATATATATATATATATATATATATATATATGGTGAGGTGAAAAATTGTATTTATTTCGTCTGAGCTAATTTTTTTGACGAATGTAGAGAAATTTATCAGGAGCGGTCTGGAAGAAACAGGTGTTCTTCGAATTGACCCAGATTGTCGGAAACCCTTTCCTCGTGTGTGTGTGTATGTGTGTGTGTGTGTGTGTGTGCACGAGTTTTTATTCGTTGTTTATTATATATATATATATATATATATATATATATATAGCCGGGTTGGGGAATGAGGCTCGTATGTTAGTTTCATTTAAATTAATACACGTTTGTTATTTTCCTGATTTTCATAATATATACAGAGGCGTGTGTGTGTGTGTGTGTGTGCGTGCGTGTGTGTAGATTTGTGAATATGATAATAGAGCGAATTCTTTTAACTGCTTAGTGATGTTTTAATTCGGTGAAAGTCCATTTATATATATATATATATAAGGAATGACAAAATTAAATAGACGCAGCTAATATGGCTCTTTCTATATATATATATATATATATATATATATATATATATATATATATATATAAGGTACGTTGAAAGATGTGTGTATTTCGTCTGAGCTAATTTTCTCGGGAAAACACGTTTCGCGTACGTTTATTGGATAATTTCTTAAAAGGAGAAAATTAATTTGTTTTAAATTAATATACGTTTAGTTTCATTTAAATTAATATACGTTTGGTATTTTTCCTGATTTTCATAATATATACAGAGGCGCGCGCGTGTGTGTGTGTGTGTGTGTGTGCACCCGCGTGTGTGAAAGTTAAGATTTGGAGTGAAGGGAGACGAGAGAGAGAGGAAGTTCCAGCAAAAATTCATCTGTGAACGCCCACACCTTTCAAAGGTTTCAGCGCAGGCACGTGTGTTTTGAGTTATATATATTACGCGCGCGTTTAATGTTTAATTTCTTATATTGAGTAATTAAATTCTTATAATAAATGATTCTCTTAAAAGGTGAAAATAGTAATTAATTTCTTATAATATACGTTTAGGATCATTTAATTTAATACACGTTTGGCATTTTTCCTGATTTTCGTAATATATACAGAGGTGTGTGTGTGTGTGTGTAGATTTGTGAATATGATAATAGAGCGAATTCTTTTAACTGCTTAGTGATTTGTTTTAATTCGGTGAAAGTCCATTTATATATATATATATAATATATATATATATATATATATAGTGTATGAGAGATAGTTGTTATTATTACTAAATTGAGGGTATTGGCGGTGGATTTGAGTAAGGTGATTGATGTAATAGACCATAATATTCTACTTGACGATTTCATTAACATTAAATTCATCAAGGCGAGCACGTGTGATTCGTTCTGCTCCACGGAGAGATGAAAAATGCATTGGTTTCCGGGATGTGTGTGTGTGTGTGTGTGCACGAGTTGTTTATTCGTTTATTATATATATATATATATATATAGCCGGGTTGGGGAATGAGGGTCGTATGTTAGTTTCATTTAAATTAATACACGTTTGTTATTTTTCCTGATTTTCATAATATATACAGAGGCGTGTGTGTGTGTGTGTGTGTGTGTGTGTAGATTTGTGAATATGATAATAGAGCGAATTCTTTTAACTGCTTAGTGATTTGTTTTAATTCGGTGAAAGTCCATTTTTATATATATATATATATATATATATAAGGAATGACAAAATTAAATAGACGCAGCTAATATGGCTCTTTCTATATATATATATATATATATATATATATATATATATATATATAAGGTAAGTTGAAAGATTTGTGTGTATTTCGTCTGAGCTAATTTTGTTGACGAATGTATGCTCGCGTCCTACCTCAAAAGATCTCGGGAAAACACGTGTGTTTCGCGTACGTTTATTGATTAATTTCTTAAAAGGAGAAAATTCATTTGTTTTAAATTAATATACGTTTAGTTTCATTTAAATTAATATACGTTTGGTATTTTTCCTGATTTTCATAATATATATACAGGCGTGTGTGTATGTGTGTGTGTGTGTGTGTGTATGTGTGCTTGTGTGAAAGTTAAGATTTGGAGTGAAGGGGGACGAGAGAGAGAGAGAGGAGAGTGAAGGGTGGCTTATCAGGGATTGGGGAGGTCTCTCAACCAGCAGGTGTTCTTCGAAACCGACCCCGTTATAGCGGATTGTGTTTTGGCTAATTTCAATTGATTAATTTCTTTAAATTTCGTTTTTTTCAATTTTCTTCGCAGGGGAATGGGGGTGAATGAGGCTCGTGTGTTTCATAAATTTTCATTTCGTTTGGAGTGAAGGGAGACTTATCAGGGATTGGGGGGAAGGTCTCTCAACCATCAGGTGTTCTTCGAAACCGACCCCGTTATAGCGGATTGTGTTTTGGCTAATTTCAACTTTTAAATGAATTGTTTCGTAAATTTTCGTTATTCGTGACTTAAATATTTATAATAAAGATTAAGTGTGTAAAAATTATTTATTTAATAAGCAGAATTTAATTGGATTCATCTACCATCATATATTGTGGTACACTATTTAAATGGATGATTAATATATGGTTTTTTGCTATCTGGAACACATGGCGCTATCTGGAATACATGGTGCGATCTGGCAACTCAGCACCCGAATACATGGCGTGATCTGGCAACTCAGCAACTGCATACATGGCGCTATCTGGCAACTGAATACATGGCGCTATCTGGCAACTCAGCCAGAATAAAGGTTTATAAAAGACCGAGAGACGACTGACGGAGTCATTCAAGCTCGGCTCCCAGCCGAGCAAGGACCTCTGGTCCTTCTCTTTCTGGCCCTTTGGGAAAACCCCTTAGAGGCCTCTTAGGTTAGGTAAACGAAAATAACTTGGGGGAGAACTCCGCCTCCAAGTTGCATGCCTTGCAATCAAAGGCAACTACTTTCTCTCTCTCTGTCTCTCTCCTTCAGGTGTACCCCTCCCCCCTTGGCTCAGCCAACTGGCTGATTAGGAGCCTATAAAACAACGCCTACTCGGCTGAAGTCTTAATATGCACTTGGCTCCTGCCAGGTGAACACCTCTCCTCCTTTCTCTCCTTTCTGGCCCTTTGGGGGGAATAGCTTGGGGGAGAACTCCGCCCCCAAGTTGCATGCCCCTTGCAACCCCGGTTGGCAACAAAGGGCCCTTTGGGGTAATTGTTTTCTTAATTTTTTTGCAACACCCTCCACCCCCCTTTGCAACACCCCACCCCCTTTGCAACATTACGTAATCACTTGCAACATTCTTGCACTCTAACCTTTTGCGGCTATACTACTAACATCCCTCCAAAATTTAGAATTACTGTAAGTTACAGCAACAAATTTTCATAATTTAATAACTAATCAGAATTCATTTATTGTACATAACTATTTTTTCGCAATTCCTTAAATTGTTAAACAATGTTATGTTTACAAGTTTGATAAAACTGCATTATTTTGATAACCTATGAAACAATGTATACACAAAGATAGAGTAGATGATTTTTAAAAATTGTATAATGCATTTTCTGGGAACTATACTTTTCAAAAATAAGTCCCCAAATTATAATCCATACACTACTGCAATATTATTTTGTAGGTTTATGATGACTTTATTAGAATGTTATAACCAAGTAAAATCATTTGTGTTTATATTCAATTCGATTAAACTCATGAATCTGATGATGTCTGAATTAAACTGATGAGATGTAAGATACTTTATTATATGAAGGTAATGATATTTTCTTTGATGTAATTAATCCTAATCTGTAGTATAAACAATTCATATAAATGCCCTATGTTTACTATATCTATATTATTATTATTATAACTTGCGTCATTGAGTATATATATATTTTGTGTACCATAACCAGTGTTGGGCACTAAAGCATTAATCCGATAACAGTTAATTAACGAAGTTAACTTTTTTTAACAGACTATTAACGGAAGTTTATTTCCATTTATCGTTATCGGACCAGTTAACTTCCGATAACTCGATATTTAGTCTGTTAAAGTCCGTTAACACGTTAACTGCGAGGAGTCATTCACGGAAGATCACCGCTCCGCGAATGAATTCAAACCGCCATAACTTCAGTCTGCTTCCAGATCTCGCAAGGGGAGGTTGTGCGCTTTTTATTGAAGGTAAGAAGGTTCTTTTAACGTTAGTAAAAGTCCTATAATATTATATATATATTAATACGTATGGAGATACGTATGGTAAAATGTACGGTTGAGAAAAATTAATTTATAGTAATGACTAATGAATAAGTATTTTTACACTGCGTAACTTTGAGAAGTTGGTCTTTCTGAAGGGCAACCAGCACATTGTGTCATAGTCTTTAATAAATGTGCCTAAAATTTAATTTTACCTTTCAGTTCCCGCCATAATAATTCTCTGGTAAATTAAAATTTAGTTAATGGTTAGTGGTTACAAGGGTTTCAAAACATGTAATCAGTACATATTGGGGTTAACGGATTATCGTTAGCGAAGTTAACTTTTTGGTTAACGGTGCCCACCACCGTGACCGGAAAATTCGCCGTAAACATTTTCGCCGTAGGAAAATTCGCCGTAAACATTTTCGCCGTAAACATTTTCGCCGTAAGACAAATTCGCCGTAAGGATATTTCGCCGTAAATAAAATAAAATTAAAATTAAAAAAAAAGTTTAACTGAACCCTTATAATAGCAGGTGCTGGTTAAGTGTGCGGTCTACCTAGCTTCGAGCAGTCTACCACAATTAAGATTCTTTATACTGTACGGCATTGACGATTGGTTAGGTTAAGTCGTGATAGTTTGGTTAAATAAATTTCTTAAATAAATTCCTTATCTTGCTTTGAAACTCACTATATAGGAGGAGAACGAGGCCGAGGCGCGCGAAGGCGAAGAATGGAGCCAACATTTCCTATAGAATTGTGGAATGTTGTCGAAAGAACTCATAATAATATGCCGAGAACGAACAACAGTATAGAAGGCTTCCACAATGCAATACAAAGCTCTATTACTAACATGCATCCAAGTATCTAGAAACTCATAACCAATTTGATGAAGGAAGAGAGTTTATTTTTAAGAAGTTTTATTACTGACTTTTACCATTGAATAAAGACTTGCCTTTTTAATGCTTATATAATACCCTTTATCATCCATTGATTATTTTTAAAAAATTTTACGGCGAAATGTCCTTACGGCGAATTTGTCTTACGGCGAAAATGTTTACGGCGAAAATGTTTACGGCGAATTTTCCTACGGCGAAAATGTTTGCGGCGAAATTTCCTAGAACCGCCCACCACTGACCATAACTATATTATTGTTATTTATATTAACAGGAATGTTGTTCAATTAAGTTGATTAAAGCCTAAGAAAAGGAGAGCGTTTCATTTCACCTACTTACGGAATTTTATTGGCGAAATCTCTATTTCTTCAAGAATGTTCTTGGTTTGTTCTCTACAGATTTCAATATCACTGATCTCACCAGGATTGTCAGTTTGCAAATGTGTACTTCCTGGACTGCTTTGAAATGAAGAGGTACTTGTAGATGACTCAATTTCAAAAACATGATTAAATAAATTATCAGGTTCTTCAATTTCATTTAATCTTACAGAAAAGTTTGTACAAACTTTCCAATTAAAGAGTGCAGGATTTTTTTTCTGTTACATTTAATGGTAAATTTCTTAAACCCTTTAAGATTCTTTTCTTGCCACTCTTAAAGGGGTCACAACACTGTTTATTATATTTTAAATGGTAAGACATGTTTAAAATTTATATATTAGCTTCAGTTTCTGTAATAAGTAGAAAGAATATCAAATGTTAATGATTTTTAATGATAACAGGCAAACACAAGCACAGCCAAGATAGGTAAGGCACTAAAATAATATGGCAAGCAGATACCATATATGAGCAGTGTTTATCATGTGGTTACAAAAGGCAAACTGAACCCTTAATAACCAAGGCTCATGCTAATGGAAGGAGCCCTCAGACAATCTCATTTTGCTGACAAGTTGTAGCATGACTACACAATAGGCCGGGTCGAATTTCTCGGGGCAGATCGGGCACTATGTGGGGCTTATGAATTGCGGTCCTGACCAACATACTCCAAAAGAAAGTTTATGCTCCCCCCCCCCCCCCCCGTACCACTAGCATACTCCCTCCTATTTTTGGCTCCGCCCCAAAAATGAAAATAGTCTCATAAGTGAAAATGGAGACCATTTAGAGCATCTTCTCAGAGATGACCCCCCACCCTAAAATTGCATAATATATCTCGTGTGCAATTTTCAGGCAATTACCTAAAAAATTTGGATTTCTCAAAATTTTCACCACGCGTATTTTCTCAAAATATTTGCTATATCAGAAAATTGATTACACACAGTGATGGGCATCGATACATGAAAATCGCTAAAGCGATACCGATACATCGATACATGAAGAACGTCTTAGGCGATACCGATACGCCGATACTTTCTAGATGTCTTAAGCGATACCGATACATGCATCGCCGGGACATTTTTATAATTATTCATTTAATATGTAGGTATTAGATATTATTGTTTATACTAGTAATTTGTACGCACTGTAAGTAAAATCAACGACATTTTAATGGGTTTTATAGATGTAAATAAAAACAATTGCTTTATTTAATGAAAGTATGTTTTAATTTTGTAGGATACATGAATGACTGAAAATATTACACTAACAATTAAAAGTAATTACTATTACCCTTCAAAAATACCAGCTGGCTAAACATCTGGTCAGACAGTCTATTCCTTTTTGGAGCGTGAATGTGACCAGCCAAACTAAACAAGTATGAACTGTTTAAATTCAACACCGAGTGGGCGTGGCCAATAGTGTTGCAACACCAATGAGCGTTTCTATATTATACGAGCGTTTCTATATTATGAGCGTTTCTATATTATGGTTAATTAATCTCAATAACACAAGTACAAACGTGTTTAAACGTTGCGCCGTACTGTGTGACGTGACCAGTAGAGTAGTACTGTCATTAAATAAATATTTATTATTATTATTTATGTATATTCATAAATATAACTCAGTAGTGTCATATTATAACATCTATTTAAATATTTAAAAATTCTTATTAATGTATCGAAGTATCGATTTTTTTCGATACATTTAAGAAAATTGACCTTAGCGATACCGATAAATCGATACTTTTGTCAAGTAGCTGAAGCGATACCGATACAAAAGTATCGATCGATACGTATCGGCGATACATGTATCTAGATACTGCCCATCACTGATTACACATAAACATCGTTTATGTGTAATCAATTTACTGAGCTGTGTGTTGAATTTCAAATTCAATACCAATAAATTTCATGTTCTAATTATCATATATTTTTACAGGAATTATAAGAATGTATGCTCTTTAGATTTACTTATGATCCATGCATGATTCTATAAAAGCTGGATTTTTAATTTTTTAAAAAGGTTGAAAAAATGTCAACCAGAAACAAACCTTCGAATGCAGCTTTTGGTTTTGCCACTGAATTCCGCCGATCAATGATTCCTACAAAGGCAGACGCTGTCAGACACTATTTCTTCATTCAAAAGAGAGAAAAAAATCAAGTCAAGGAGATCAGCAACTGCGAACGATTGCTACAATATAGTTACCAAAGATCTTCAAGATATTTGGGCCATGTTCTCTTTCCCTGTCATTCAAGAAAGATCTATTTCTTCTGCGGTAGAAAGATTAATCAGATCAGCTCTTTCCTTGACAAGGTTCCTCTACGTCAAAGGAATGAAAATTTTGTTAAAAAAACTTGCTTCATATGGTGAAATGTTTGACATTTGTACTTGCAAATGTTATGATAAAGGAATAGAAAGGCCGTTTTGTCGATGTGAGGTAAAAATCCCAATGGTAGAGTGGGAGTGTGGGGCCGCGCAGTTAATTTTCCGCATTTATATTATTTTTATATTAGTTACCGACAAACCAATTTTGCGCGTACCAAATTGTATATATTTTATCATTGTGTAATTTTAAGAATCATATATAATCTTTATAAATAAGTATTGTACATAAATTTTTATATATATATTTAATTAATTCAGCTGTATATAGAATAACAAAATCTTCTGTAAAATAACCTCAGCCAACCAAGAACTCAATAAACTCTGAAAACGACCGGCTTTTCCTTCAAGACGCCAACCCCGGCAACTACAAGTAGCACCAAGAAGGAACCAGCTACAATTGGTGACCCCGGAGTGACCCGAAGCAGCCAGCGGAAGCAGCATCCTTCAGTCGCCGGGCGGAACAAACCGAAGCCACGCCTCTTCGCCGCCCACCCGTAGTAGCCGGTCGGAACCAAAGCAGCAGCAGACCCGAATTACATTCCCGCAAGATGGAATCTGTTGAATCAGGAGTGCACCATGTCACCATCAAGCCACCCACGTTCTCTGAAGCGTCGGCCGCAGGATGGTTCTCCATCATGGAGGCACAATTCCACATTTCCAGAATAACATCCGAAGAGACCAAATTTTTCCATGTTCTAGCCTCGTTACCCCCCGAAGTCGTCTCACGAATTTCAGCAGCAACTCTCTCCAACAAGTCGTACACCGATTTAAAAGAAGAAATCGTGAGTCATTACGAAAAGACGAAGCCAGAACTCTTCGAACGACTCATCTCCAACACTCCTCTCACTGGAAAGCCCTCCCAATTCCTTCAAGATATCCACCAAACGGCACTGAAGGTGGGCGTCAGCGATGATTTGGTGAAGCATAAATTCATCCAGGCGCTCCCATCCTCAATAGCGCCCGTCGTAGCAGCACAAAAGGAGCTGACGCTAACTCAACTCGGCAAACTAGCCGATGAGTTAATACCGTTCGCTCAACAAAGCTGCTACGCGGCGCCAACGTCAACTCGAGCCAATACAAGCCCAAGAACGAATATCCCCATCGGCCTAAAACCCTTCAGCGAGAATCAGCGGCCGGTGGTGTGCCGCGCGCACCTTTATTATGGCCCCCAAGCAAGGACCTGCAGGCCATGGTGCAAGTGGCCAAATAAAGATGACGCCAAGCTGCTCCCCTCGTCACGCCCAAATTCAAGATCTTCCTCACCATCAAGAGAAACGTCGGAAAACTAGATAAGCAGGCTGTGATTAACGCGACGTCCGGCCTGCCGCTGATCTCAGTCGCAGCTCGCATCGCCAGTCTGAAGGTCAATTTTATCATTGACACAGGAGCGAGCATCTCAATTTTACCACCAACTTGTGTCAATGATTGTCAACTCCACCCAACCGCAGTAAAGATTTCCACCGCAAACGGTCAGCCGCTCGAAATATTCGGAGAAGTAACACTGGACATATCAATTCCTAAATTACGAAGAATATTCAGGTGGCCATTCGTCGTCGCCCAAGTCTCCAGTCCACTTCTCGGCGCCGATTTTCTATCCCATTATGACATCCTTGTGGACTGCAAGCATGGCATTTTGAAGGATAGAGCAACAACTCTTCAAGCCACTACTAAACCTGTGCAATCCAAAGACCTTCACCTCATCAATATTAACCCTACCGACAAATTACCTCAAGAAATCAGGAACCTGCTTGACAAGTACTCCTCACTACTGAAACCAGCTCAACCGCAGAAAGTTTCCACCAACACTGTCAAGCATACCATCGACACTGGCAGCGCACCACCAGTGTTTGCAAGCCCTCGACGTCTTCCACCCGATAAATTATCCTCAGCTAAGGCTACTTTCAACAACTTACTTCAAGATGGAATTATAGAACCCTCAAAATCACCATGGGCCTCACCGTTACACCTCGTTCCGAAGAAGATACCAGGCGAATGGCGGGCGTGTGGTGATTATAGAAGCCTAAACGCTGTCACGAAACCGGACAGATATCCACTTCCTCATATAAGAAGTCTGTCAACATCTCTGCACGGAAAATCATGCTTTAGCAAAATCGATCTAGTCAGAGCATATCACCAAATTCCAGTCCACCCAGAAGATATCGAGAAAACGGCTATAACAACTCCATTTGGTTTATTTCAGTATTTATACATGCCATTTGGTTTAAGAAACGCCCCTGCAACATTTCAACGCTTCATGGATACAATTTTCAGAGGAGTTGACTGCGTATTTGTGTATCTCGACGATATTTTAGTCCATTCAAATAACGCAGTTGACCATTTGAAAGACTTAGAACGCGTATTCAAGATCCTTCAAGAACACAATTTAAGAATTTCCTTAGAAAAATGCATATTTCAGCAATCCAAAATTGAATTTCTGGGTCATGAAGTTTCCCCAGCAGGCATTCGTCCTCCTGTAAACAAAGTCTCCGAAATTCAAGATATTCCCCAACCGCAAGATTACCAAAGCCTCAGAAGATTCCTAGGAATGACGGGATTCTATCGCCATATGATACCCCGTTACGCCGATTTAGTCTCACCTTTAAGTGAAATCGTCAGAACTCAAGTCAAAAGCAAAAGTCTACAGTGGAACGACGAAGCAATTCAAGCCTTTCAAGATGTCAAGGATGCACTACGGAACGCCGTTACGCTTTGTCATCCTCTTCCATCAAGCTCAATCCTTCATTTAGTTACGGACTGCTCACAAATAGCAGCTGGAGCAGTTCTTCATCAAATAATCGACAGCACACCAGTTCCCATCGCCTTCTTTTCCAAGAAATTAACTACAACTCAGCAAGCGTACGCCGCATACGATAGAGAATTACTCGCAGCATACCTAGCCGTCCTGCATTTCCGTCAATTTTTAGAAGGTCGTCAAGTAATACTCTTCACGGATCACAAACCGATGGTTTCTGCCTACAAGAGTCCCTTACGAGCCAAGACAGACCGACAACAACGTCATTGGTCTGCCATCACGGAATACGTATGCGATGTAATACATATCTGTGGATCCGAAAACGTCGTAGCGGACTGCCTTTCACGCAACGTAAACGCAGTACATATCGACGCTTTCGATTTATCAGCAATCGCGGAATCTCAACAAAAAGATCAAGAAACGCAAGAATTTCTCCCACGTCTCAAGCCGTTCCCGTTTCCAGAAAATACAACTTTATATTGCGATACATCCACGCCATATCCCCGTCCTTTTGTTCCCAAGCAGCATCGATCTTCCATCTTCAATCAATTTCATAATATTTCTCATCCAGGCATCAAGCAATCACTTCGTATCATTAAATCAAGATACTTTTGGCCCTCAATGAATAAGGATATTCGAACTTGGTCCCGAAATTGTGAATCATGTCAATCCTCAAAAATTTCTCGCCATACAAAATCAGAAATAACCCCCTTCGATTTACCAAGTTCAAGATTTGAAACGGTACATATCGACATCGTCGGTCCCTTACCGCCAACCACTTTGCCCGGTCAAACATATCCTTCCCCATATAGATATCTCCTAACCTGCATCGATCGTGCCACAAGATGGATAGAAGCATATCCTCTGATTGATACTACAGCCACATCAATAGCACACGCATTTCTCGATGTATGGATTTCAAGATTTGGTGTACCACTGCAAGTCATAACGGACCGCGGATCCCAATTCGAATCCGAACTCTTTAGGGAACTCTCAGCTCTCATCGGATTTCACCGACTAAGAACTTTGTCGTATCGCCCTCAGACCAACGGAATAATTGAAAGATCTCATCGCACCATCAAGACAGCAATCATCGCTCGAAAACAAGATTGGCTCCCCGCTTTACCCATAGTTCTCCTTGGTTTACGCAGTCTCCCCAACGAATCGGGTTATTCACCGTTCACCACCGTCACCGGAACCACCCTATTATGCCCGAGGCCAATGATCGCCAATTCGTCGTCAAAATCCAATTCAAAATTCATCTCCGAATTAGCCAAGAAAATGACGCAAATCGATTTCGCCCAACTCTCTCAAGGAAACATTCACTCAGCCCCCAAATCATTCATTCCATCGGAACTCCACAAATCAAGCCACGTATGGGTACGCATCGACCGCGTTCGAAAACCATTCGAGGCACCATATCAAGGACCTTTCCGTGTTCTCGAACGCCACGATAAGTACTTCGTAATAGAAAAAACTAACGGATCATCAGAAGCCATTTCAATTAATCGTTTAAAACCGGCGTATATAGTTTCAGGTCCCACACAGGTACCGGGCGCACAATCGGACGACATCGGATCGGAGAAAAAGCACGCAAGGAAAAAGGACGATGGAGGACGCACCTCGGAGGTAGCAAATACAGACCTCAGGACGGGCGCGCAGGACAACGCAACAACCGGAAACGAGGCCGACCGAGGATCAACGCGAGCTGGACGAAGGATCCGATTCAAATCAAGACCCGAATATTTCTACTTTTGATATACGTGCTCCGCTTCTCGGGGTGGGCAGTAGTGTGGGGCCGCGCAGTTAATTTTCCGCATTTATATTATTTTTATATTAGTTACCGACAAACCAATTTTGCGCGTACCAAATTGTATATATTTTATCATTGTGTAATTTTAAGAATCATATATAATCTTTATAAATAAGTATTGTACATAAATTTATATATATATATATTTAATTAATTCAGCTGTATATAGAATAACAAAATCTTCTGTAAAATAACCTCAGCCAACCAAGAACTCAATAAACTCTGAAAACGACCGGCTTTTCCTTCAAGACGCCAACCCCGGCAACTACAAGTAGCACCAAGAAGGAACCAGCTACAGGAGTCATTTGTAGGCCAAAAGCAAAGAATAAATCAATTAGGGCCATTTCATCGTGAAGCTGCCGCTGTCCAGAGACGAGCCCTCTCAAGAGCAAGATAAGAACAAGAGAGGCAACAAAGGTCACAAGTGGAAATGGCAGAAGCTATGGAAGTTGTACCATCTTCTTCAGTAGATGACTTTAGCGAAGATATAGAAGACAGTGACAATGAGCTAGAATTCGTGCCCGATGTGGAATTGATTGAAAATGATCAAAATAGGTATTCATACAATGAATTACCATTGGTGGCAGACCGTTACCGTGTGAGTTCGAGAGCAACAGCAGCTATTGTTAATGCTGCATTGAAAGATATGGGAATAATCGATCAATCTAACATGCTTGATAGGAAGAAAATAGAAAGAGAGAGAATTCGTGTAGGCAAGAAAAATATTGTTAGATCTAGATGTAAAAATGTGAATATTGAATGTATAGGGTTTGATGGAAGAAAGGATGATACGTTAACCAAGCATGGAAAAGAGAAAGAACATTATGTGCTGATCAAAGACCCTGGAGGTATCTATGTAGACCATTTCTGCCCTGACGCAGGAAATGCTCGGTGTATAGCTGATGAAATTATAACGTTCTTAATTGGTTCAGCGAGCATCGACACTCTCAATGCTCTGCTATGCGACGGTACTGCTGTCAATACTGGTAGAATTGCTGGTATCATAAAATTTTTGAAATTTTTTTGCATAGATCAGTTCAATGGCTCGTCTCTCTTTTACACATGAATGAACTCCCTTTCAGACACATATTTGAAACCATAGACGGAAAAACATCAGGGCCAAATACCTTTAAAGGTTCAATTGGAGCCAAATTGAAATGTGATTTAACCATTTTAGACTTAGTGGCATTTTCACCAGTTCAGGGCAACGTCCAAGATACACCACCGAATGTCGTGAAAGAGTTGAGCAGTGATCAAAAGTATCTCTATGATATGTGTCTTGTGCCTAGCAGTGCAATCTGGATTGGTATCTGAAAGTCTAGCCCGCAGGTCTCCAGGTGCCATTCATCATGCTCGCTGGATTACCCGAGCAAACCGGATTCTTCGTTTATATGTATCGACTTTGCATCCCGAACAAAATCTGAAAGAACTGGTAACCATCGTCATGAAATCATATGTTCCTGGTTGGTTTCATATCAAATCCCATCCTAAAGCTACTGACGGAGCACGGAATTTTTTTCATTTGATTGTCTTGATGCGAGGATTGGAAGAAAAACATCGCATTATTATGGAACCGGTGTTCCGTAATAATGCCTATTTTGCCAATCCCGAAGCTATCCTACTGTCAATGCTTACTGATAGCAGACAACATGTCAGAGAAGATGCTCTTCAGAAGATACTTCTCAGTCGGACACGTTTCAGTGGCACACGAAATTTTGAGCTTCCTAAATCTCTAAATTTCGATTCCAAAGACTACTATGAGATGATTGACTGGAGAAAGGAATTTCAGCAATGAAGAGCTCCTGCATACAAGAACAGAACCTTTGAAAATTGCTGCCTTTTCATGCTACAGTCAAAGCGTGGAAAGTGCAGTGAACTTAGTGACAAAAGCATCAGAACAAAGGATTGGCTACGGCAATCGGCACAAATTTATCCTCAATCAACTGGAATCAAGAAAAAGACTGCCACAGTTTGAATGGAAAAGCCAATGGGGCCAAGGCACATCCACAAGTAATTAGTGAATTGTGAAGGTAATTTTTAAATTAAATTTTGTTTTTACTTCAAAGCTGTTTTGTGTAATAAATGGTACAATAGACTAATTGTCTTCTTTTCAGACAAATACACTAGGCCTATATGAGGTTTATGAATTGGTCTCCTAGGCAATCAGTACTCCAAACTGGGGATGCGGCAATTTTTCAAGGATTTGAAATTTCTTGGATAATTGCCTGAAAATTGCACACGAGGTATATTATGCAATTTTAAAGGGGGTCATCTCTATAAACAAATGCTCTAAATGATCTCCATTTTGATTTATGATACTATTTTTAATTTGGGGGCGGAGCCAAAAATAAGAGGGAGTATGCTAGTGGTACGGAGGGGAGCATAAACTTTCTTTTGGAGTATGTTGGTCAGGCTATCATTCATAAACTCCACATAGTGCCCATCTAAAAAAAATCATTTTGACTAGATTTCGACCCGGCCTACTACACAAGCGTGATACCACTCGACCTTACAAACAAGCAGTACAAATTCTCTTATTTTAATAATGTGTGTATGTGTGCAATATATATATAGTTAGGATAAAACTATAATACCATATGTCCCACAAAAAAGTACACCCAACTTTAGATTGTACTAACTCCTCCAGAAATTGAGATATTTTGGATCTGTTTGTTTGATTTAATATAGCAAATTATTCTTTGTTAACGTTCAAAATTTATTCATCTTTAAACGATTTAGTGTTTAAGCATCTGCTTTTAACTGAAGGGTACAACAAAATGGATTGCGCAAAATTGGTCAATGAAAAAAATGTGTGTGCTATCGATGTAATGAAAAGACAAATACATAATAATAGATACTTTAACATAATTTTAATAAGATACAAAGCAGATTTTTCTTTATTCCTTATTGCAAAAGTTATGCTTAGTTTCGTTTTCTTTCAACATGACCGCCATTCCTATCGATACAAATCTGGAGTCGAGCTCTCATCTTCCCCATCACTCTTTTGATAAGATCTGGATTGTCTTTTAACAAGTTGATTTCAGCTGTGATGCGAGTCCTCAAATCATCTAAATTGATAGGTTGTGATGCAAATACTCTATTTTTCAAATGACCCCATAAAAAGTAATCACACGGGGTCAAGTCAGGGCTGAATGCTGAATGTTCTCGTCTGTTCTTGCCGTCTTCGGATGGCCTGAACGTCCTTTGTTCAAATTGAGGACTGTTCCTACTTCTTTGTATTTCCGAACATTCTTCAAAATTGTATGTTTAGTTGGAGAAGCTCTATCGGGAAATTGCAGTTCGAAGGTATTCTGAACTTGTTTTAAGCTTTTAGTTTGCAGATAAGTTGTGACCATGAGAACGCGCTGCCTTCGTGTAAACTGCATGATAAGGGTTTTAAAGTTATTTATAAATTTAGTAATTCAGATTCTTCATTTATATGTATGACTCGTATCTTAGATACAAAAGTTCGAATTATTTAAAAAAAATATTTGCAATATCCTTCGACGTAAAAAGTAGCACATTGGTTAAAGCAAGAGGAGCTATCTGGCTGGGAGAAATGATCATTCCGCGCAACCCATTTTGCTGTACCATTCAGTTAAAAGCAGATGCTTAAACACTAAATCGTTTAAACATGAATAAATTTTGAACGTTAACAAAGAATAATTTGCTATATTAAATCAAACAAACAGATCCAAAATATCTTAATTTTTGGAGGAGTTAGTACAATCTAAAGTTGGGTGTACTTTTTTGTGGGACATATGCAGGGCCGGATTAACCATTAAGCAAAATAAGCCCGTGCTCAGGGCATCAAGGGAAGGGGGGCACCACAGAAATTTTCCATTGTCGGATTTACCATGGATTTATTATACTATTATAATCGCGGCTTATAGCCTATAAGCTGTTGAAAACTGAATTATATATATTTATATATAGTATTTATTTTTTTTCATTGTCTGAATTTGTAGTGAACAACAACCCTTTTGAGAGAATAAATATATTTCGTTGTAATCACACACTTTACGCTTTGCGTTATTATTTTGTTTATATCAAATCTTTGAGCGCCATATTAAAAATACATATAGATTAAATATTTTCGTGTGCTATAGTAAATGTAAAAACAAGATTCAGTCATGCTGAACTTTATAAAATAATTGTAGAAGACAATATTGAGTGTGCCTTCCCAAATGTAGAAATTGCCTTTCGTATATTTTTAACATTAATGGTCACAAATTGCTCAGCTGAGCGTTCATTTTCTCAGTTGAAGTATATTAAAAATACCAACAGAACAACTATGCAACAAGGCAGGCTGGATGCCTTATCTCTACTAAGTATAGAAGCAGATGTGTTACGTAAGATTAGTTTTGAGGATCTGATCAAAGACTTTGCAATTAAAAAAAGTAGGAGAAAACTTTTCAAATATAAATGAAGTGGAAGTATACAAAAATAAACATTATTTTCCATCTTACTGTAAGTTTTGTTTCATTTCAAAAAATAAAATTGTATTTTATGGTTTATTTTTGTTTATATTTTGAATTACATATATATGGGGCACCAAAATCTTTTAAGTGCTTAGGGCCTCTAAAGGTCTTAATCCGGCCCTGGACATATGGTATAGTTAGTATAGCCCACTTCCTGAACTTGGGCTAATATATCATCTTTTCACTAGCAAGTACCTTCTAATAAAGTGCAAAAAAATACACAACATAAAGGTAAAAATACACAATGTCATTGACTAAGTCATATAGAAGAGTAATTGAGGTACAAAATGACAAAAAAAAAACTTGAATATCTGTATCATGGGGTACCCCCCTCCAAAAATATTCAAACTTATATAACTTTTTAACTATTTAATTAAATGCATTTTATTACTTAGTCAATTATTTTTTTAGGATTTGAGGTTTCAAATGGTTTTTAAATTTTTTTCCTAGATCAATTAGGGACCGAGTTATGGACTTTTAAACATTAAGGGGCCAGCCCCACCCCCAATTTGGGGGGGGGCATAACTTTTGAACCGTTACTCTGATTGCGCTAAAACTTGAGACTTCATGTTTTTGCATAAAAACAACCTTATATACCAAATTTGAGAAAAATCCAAGTTGGAGTGGTTACAAATTTTGCCTGATTTGTCTTGGAATGACCCTAGGTTAGAAAATGCTCTGGCCCGTTTACACTTTCACAGATGGAGAAATAAGAACTAGATCATCAGCACAACAGATAGATTATCCATGTAAACATTGAATAAAGTAGGGGCGTAGTATCTCTCCCTGCCTGACACCATTGGTCACAGAGAATGGCTCTGAATTAACCCCACCCGATCTTACAATCATTGTTTGGTGATTATACCAGAATATTAATATACGGACCAAGTAACTACGTACATTACGCTTTACAAGTTTCATGAATAATTTGTCATGATTAACACGATCAAATGCTTTAGACTTAGAGGAATCCAGGGAACAAAAATACATTAGCATCTAGAATTTGGTATTTACAGACCATTTTCTTCAAGGCCTATACACACATTTCAGTACCGTGTTTCTTTTTGAAACCAAATTGGTTATCACTAGTGTACAGGTAACATTTAAGTCTATTAATGAGTATATATTCAAACACCTTCGACATAATACTAGCCAAGGTTATTGGCCTGTAGTTATTTTTACTGTTGATTTTACCCTTTTTATCTTTTATAAAAGCTTCCCAATAAAAAGCCAAAAAATTGGGCAACTCAACCACATGAAAGCTGAAATGTTATCGTATATCTGCTTCGTAATTGAGGCATTAAAAAAATGTCGAAAAAGATAATTTTAGAACGAATGGTTTACACACCCTTTCTTTCTTTCCTCCTATTGATCCACGGGCGATGATAAGAAGCGTTACTGATTATTTAGAAGCCAAAACTAAACTGCAGAGTACATCTCAAGTTTTATTATTCAAATTGTAATTGTAATTGTAATTATTAGATTCGGTTTAATATCACTGATACGCGACGCGACAGAAATGGTCATGTCCGGTCACAGTCGCCACATGAGTGGAGTTAGAAAGTAAACATTGCAACAGGAAAGAGGGGAATCAGTTAAAAAGTTACCGAAAATTTACATTTTTTACTTCGGAAATAGACTGAAGGACAAGAAGAGCAACATGAAGAGAGAGAGTAAGAGAATTAGGGAATCATCAGGTGGTGGTGTCGCTCTAAGAGCAAGAAGCGGAGAGAGAGGAACTAGATATTGTGATGAAGATCCTAAACTGTGGACGAAAATTTTAACGCGAAAAGAAAACGTAGTTGACTTTCTGCTGAAAAAAAGTCTTGCCTATTGCCAGAATGAGGATTGTACCTGGAAAATTCGCCAGAAAACAAACTAATCGAAACAAATATTTCTCTAAAGCAGTATTTCACGGACTGGGACAGTTTACTATACTCACGTGACCTTGACAGGAAACGTGTACTGCTTCTGTTGCAAGCTTCTCTCCTCTAGCACAGTGATATAGTCGAGACCTAAGCACCCGAGACTGAGACAGAGATCATATGTAATTTTTGCATGTATTCAATATTGTGTAATACCTACTGTAATTCCTAAGCTCTGTATTTCACATTCAGGATTCAGGAATAAAGATTATAAAGAGGTTATCAAATGACAATTGCAAAATTTCCTCATAGTTTGTGACATTTTTCAGCAGTTAACTGCCTACTTAAAATAAGATGTGTTCGTTGCATTTGAAGAACATCAACATACTCAGCACATCTACTGATGTCCTAGATCTGTGGGGCCGCATTATTACACCCCAACAGCTAAACACACGCTCAACCTGAACACTGGAGGCAGGTATAGTTAGAATGTTCAAAGCAGAGATGCCAGACGCTCCGTATTTTACGGGACAGTCCCGCATTTGAGCCAAAAATCCCGCCTTCAAAATGTACCGCAAAAAATATTTTTTAAGGATGAATTGATTTAGAATTTCAATATTATGTACAGTATAATAATTTCAATTTATTCACGATGTTTAATTGTTAAATATTATTGTAATAAAATTTTTCTAATTTTGTTTGTTGTAACCGTTGAAGAAATCTTTAATTTGAAAAAAAATTTGGTCTTAAAAACAAAAACTCAGAATTTTTTTTGTCCCGCATGGGCATTTGAAAAATCTGGCAACCCTATCAGTTCACTGCCAGATGGCCAGAGAGAGAAACTAGGCCTGGTTCTGCTGCCAAAACTGTGTGGTGGTCACTTCTGTCACATCAAGCTCGTTGATTGTGAGTGTCCAGTTACCGTTGCACCTACAGGTCCTACACCCTGCAGCTGGAAGCAGGGCCATGCAGAGGGGGTGCCACAGGGGTTTGAGCACCTTCCCTTTTCTCTCCATGACTCAGAAGTGCCCTTTTATCAGTATTTTTTTTTGTGTATATATATATATACAGTAAACCTTTTTAATCCTACTTTAGTATGGTAAAAAAAGAAATGGGCCTTTCTTGTCAAGGTGGGGGGGGGGGGGGGGTCACACTTCTATATAGGCTATTAATTTAAGTTAGCAAGTTCGAAAAATTGGCCCCGGGAATGCAGCCCCCATTATATGGGAAAAATGTGTCCCATTTACAACACTAAGTACTTATCAACACAACATATTAGAATTTTGATGTTTTCTTATTTACACTTGGTATTTAAGTACTGGCATCTGACGTCACAGGAAGAGGAGGGGGCCGGACTGCACTCTGTCGGATTACTAACCTCGAGTCTCTTCGAATTACTAACCTCGAATACATTGGAAGAGTATGGTACTATCGTGCAAAGGTGTACTACACTTTCTTGGGCATAACTAAACATAAAATGCAAAGAAGATTTAGAGGGGAAAGACATTAGTAGTACAGCCGAAATTTTGAGTTACCTACACTGCCTACAGATATGGGCAGTAAATACTTTACATGTATTTAAATAATAAGTACATTACTTGAAAATCAAAGTAATGAAATACTAAATAAAATTCAGGTTTTCAGAAAGTATTTAAATACTAAATACATTACTCCTAAAATGTATTTAAATACATTTCAAATACAATTTAGATACTTTTCAAAAAGCACACAAAATCACTGCAGCCATGTTATAAGTGTTGTCCTCGTCTAATATGATCAATAGGCTAAGGCTAATTGTACAGTTAGCGCTGAACTTTACACAGCCACATATGACGATGCCTCAGGATAGATTGCCGGGTGCCGCACTGTAGCTGTGAGTCTGCGATAATTGCCACTACAGTAGGCTGGAAGTTCCATTTTTCAAGGTGCTTCCAGAAAGTTCCAGCCTGCTGAGCCTGGAACTTTCTGGAAGCACAAGCACCTTGAAAACTGTTTTATTGTGTTCTGTGGTACAAGTTAAATACTGGATGGTTAGCACTGTACATCCTCGCAAAATTGAACAGTTCACGAAAAAGTATTTCAAAAATGTACTTAAAAATGGGTATTTATAAATACTAAATACTTTTCGAAAGTATTTAAATACGTAATTAGATATACTTCCCAAAAAGTATTTAAATACATATTTAAGTATTTTCAAATACATTACTGCCTAATAGTCCCATCAAAGTGTAAAGACGTGTAAAATGAAGCTGTTTAAGCTGTTCACACCAGTAGTATAGCCGAAAAAGGGTAGAGTGCAAGAATGTTGCAAGTGATTACGTAATGTTGCAAAGGGGGTGGGGTGTTGCAAAAGAAAAAGAAAAAAAAATACCCCAAAGGGCCCTTTGTTGCCAACCGGGGTTGCAAGGGGCATGCAACTTGGAGGCGGAGTTCTCCCCCAAGCTATTCCCCCCAGAGGACCAGAAAGGAGAGAAAGGAGGAGAGGTGTTCACCTGGCAGGAGCCAAGTGCATATTAAGACTTCAGCCGAGTAGGCGTTGTTTTATAGGCTCCTAATCAGCCAGTTGGTTGAGCCAAGGCGGGAGGGGTACACCTGAAGGAGAGAGAGACACCTGAAGGAGAGAGAGAGGGAGAGAGAGTAGTTGCCTTTGATTGCAAGGCATGCAACTTGGAGGCGGAGTTCTCCCCCAAGTTATTTTCGTTTACCTAACCTAAGAGGCCTCTAAGGGGTTTCCCCAAAGGGCCAGAAAGAGAAGGACCAGAGGTCCTTGCTCGGCTGGGAGCCGAGCTTGAATGACTCCGTCAGTCGTCTCTCGGTCTTTTATAAACCTCTATTCTGGCTGGGTTGCCAGATAGCGCCATGTATGCAGTTGCTGAGTTGCCACATCACGCCATGTATTCAGGTGCTGTGTTGCCAGATCGCCCCATGTATGCAGTTGCTGAGTTGCCAGATCACGCCATGTATTCGGGTGCTGAGTTGCCAGATCGCACCATGTATTCCAGATAGCGCCATGTGTTCCAGAAAACCATATATTAATCATCCATTTAAATAGTGTACCACAATTGAATCCAATTAAATTCTGTTTATTAAATAAATAATTTTTACACACTTAATTTTTATTATAAATATTTGAACAACGAAACAATATGAAAATTTACGAAACAATTCATTTAAAAGTTGAAATTATCCAAAATACAATCCGCTATAACGGGGTCGGACGACATGAGAGATCTTCCTTCCAGACCGCTCTTGATGTATGTATATATATATATATATATATATATATAATAAACGAATAACAACTCGTACACACACACACACACGAAGAACACCTGATGGTTGAGAGACCTTCCCCCCAATCCCTGATAAGTCTCCCTTCACTCCAAATGAAGAGAAATTTATGAAACACACGCTTGTCTGTGCACAAAGCATATAAAACACCATAATATATTTATATAGTTAATCAATCGAACCCCATCTATGTCTATATATATATATACTCGTACATTCCCCAGCTATGTTTGTATATGAACAACTCGTGCACACACACACGCCTGTATATATATTATGAAAATCAGGAAAAATACCAAACGTATATTAATTTAAATGAAACTAAACGTATATTAATTTAAATGAAACTAAACGTATATTAATTTAAAACAAATGAATTTTCTCCTTTCAAGAAATTAATCAATAAACGTACGCGAAACGTGTTCTCCCGAAATCTTTTGAGGTAGGAAGCGAGCATACATTCGTCATCGTGTCCCAAGAGGATTTTCTCCCCATAATTTTACCTTTCTTGAAGTCACATCGACCAAAAACTCTCCTGACTCCCTTTCTTATCGAATTGTGAAAAATTACTAATAACATGTAAGTAAAAATAAAAACCGGAAACTATAAAAATTCTATTAAACCATTCCTAAAATTAATTGCTTTACTCCATTTATGATGAAAAGGTACGACTTGGGATATCATTCGACTACTGAGAGTTATTAGCAATGAAGTTCAGTAAAGAATACCGCAGCTAATATGTATCATATTTCTGAGAAAGTCGAATCAAGATATTCGAGCAAAAACACCTTTCACATCAATTCTTATTATCATTATTATTATTATTTCTACAATGAAAATATTTTATATTTACGCGTAACTTAGACCCACAGTTTAACGTGGAAACTGAATGCTTTTTTTAAAATATAATTAGGATATATTTCTTTATATCCTCGACCCTCCTCCCTCCCCCCCCCAATACCATCAATATATATATATATATATATAATATGGCGTGGTGTAGTATATCGCTTCGCCGAAATAAAATCAAAACAATCGATCGTATTCACAAATCTACACACACACAACGGACACCAATGCATTTTTCATCTCTCCGTGGAGCAGAACGAATCACACGTGCTCGCCTGATGAATTTAATGTTAATGAAATCGTCAAGTAGAATATTATGGTCTATTACATCAGTCACTACTCAAATCCACCGCCAATACCCTCAACTTAGTAATAATAACAACTATCTCTCATACACTATATATATATAAATGGACTTTCACCGAGTTAAAACAAATCACTAAGCAGTTAAAACATTTCGCTCTATTATCATATTCACAAATCTACACACACACGAGGAAAGGGTTTCCGACAATCTGGATCATTTCGATGAACACCTGTTTCTTCCAGACCGCTCCTGATAAATCTCTCTACATTCGTCAAAAAATATTACCCCGCGTGTGTGTTTATATATATATATATATATATATTATATCTATCGGGCAAATAACTTTTAATTCAATCACTGATTGCCTCTCTAAAACCGTAACAATACAAATAAATAAGTAGAATATTTTGGTGTAGTGCTAGACAAGAATCTGCAATGGAGTGATCATGTAAATTATACCGCGAAAAAGATTTCAAGGAACATTGCTATAATGTTTTCGGCACACTTTACACACACACACACACACTATATATATATATATATATATATATATATATATATATATATATATATATATATATATATATAAAGTGAATTTAACCATTGGTAAACCCCTCACGCGTTTCAAAACAGAAAAAATATTACGCGCTTTTCACCTTAAAGTGAATTAAAACAATTTTACGAAAAAGGAAAGGAATTTCAGAATTAAGTTTATTTAGTCTCCTTGTAAAATATACAGAATTCATTATTGTAACGAAGTGGTTGGCCACCAATAAAACTCTTCCTAAATACCAGTAAAACCAATTTCATGATTTTTACTAATAAAAGAAATGTAAGCCTTGATGAATTTAATGTTAATGAAATCGCCATAAAGGAGTGTACTGTACAGCGTAGTCAAGCTAGGCTACGTTTTGGCAATTTCCAGTTCCGAGAAAAAGACTCTCAAAGCCATTTCTCTGTTTGTGCATATATATATTATTAAAAATGTTATTTGTTCTAAGACTATTTATAAAAGAAAATGGGATTTTGGCACAACTTGCATAATTATGTATTCTACAACTTGCTTATTGTAATTTTAAATATGTTATGAACGTTATACGCGTCACTATTAAATGTCATTTATATTTTTTTTTTTACTTTCGATTTGATTTTGGCTTATGTGTTTCTGCTTTGTAATTTTAATTTTTATTATTGAACAGTTTTAATTTTGTACTTTAGAGCTAGCTCTCCACGTTTATATATTTTTGTCATTTATACATTTTTAGCGTTCATTTAGCAGGCAATGAAAGTGCGATTAGAGTCCCCCGAAACAGCGGATGCTGCCAAATATAATAACTTTTCTGCGCTACGTCATCGTCTTTATCCTAAATATAAAGTTTAATACAGTTCTTAGTACCTCTGTCATTTAAATTAATCTTATATGTTATAATGTTTCAGAAAATGCATATGATCCCTTTCCAGATAGAATCCTAGTCCAATCTTATTTGGTTTTAGAATTTATAAATCTTAAAAATCCTAGTCCAATCGTATTTGGCTTTAGAATTTATAAATTTAAAAGATGTAGGAAAACACAAAGGAGAAAATGAATTCCTAACATGCTCAAATATACGTAATATATAATAATAATAATAATAATAATGTTAACAATAAACATATATACTATTCAAATACTATGGGCCATCCATAGGTGCCAGGTACTCATAGTCACTGTCATGAAATGAATTAGCCACAGTCTACTAAGGGCCTACTAAAATCCCACCAAAGACGTCTCGGGTCTAGCATCAGACCTTTTAAATCACAAAGTGTGTGGAACTACATTTTGCAAGCGAGTTAGAGGTCTTAGTGACAGAATGGATTAAAAAGACAATTTTTCTACAAATGTTTCTACATGTTTAATATATACTGTATTATTATAGATTTTGTGTGTGTGTGTGTTTTTTCACACATTAGGATCATCGTTCTTTACAATTTTCTAGTTCATGTAATCATTGTATGAAAATTATAAGTATATTTATTACTTTTGACATGTTCCACATACTCTTTAGTTTTAGACTTAAGGTTTTATCCAAAACAAAATGTTTGTTATTCTGTTAAAATGGTTAAGCAAACTTAAATAAAATTTTTAGCCAACATTTCATTGGAAGGTAATATTGCTAGATACTTAAATTGTCATTCATAGACTCTTGAAAAAATGTAATGAATTTAAAATTAATTACTTTAGATGTCACAAATACAAATTTAAGGTACGTATATAGTGAACTAATCAAATGTTATGTAGACAATAAATAATTGTAGGTCTTGAATTTATGATAATTGTTGTAGGACTTTTATAGGTGTCTGTCAACAGCATAATTTAAATACCTTACTCCTAATAGTCTCTATGGGTTGTAAATTTATGAGTGAAATAAAAAAATAACCAAAAAAAAAAAGATTTATTTTTATTTTTAAAAATTTCCAAAAGTTGATATTTTCACAAAATTTGCAAAATTAACATCAACTTTGAGGCTTAATATAAAGGTGTCTGAAATTAGTCAGGAAGTTGATACTTCTAGTAAAGAAAGATACATATGTGTACAAAAACATATATTAAGGAATAGATCTCAACTCAACTCCTTCATATAGTTTTGGCTATTCAAAGAAAAGTACTTTTTGTGAAAAATTCTGAATTTTTTCAAAATTTTGAAATGTTTAAATTTCTTTTTACAACATTGAATTGTAATTTTACTTCCATTTTATTACTTGGTAAGTTAATTCACAAATGTTAAATTATCTGAAACCAGAAACTGCATGATTAATAACTGCAAAACATGTCCTGGTTTAAATGAATTACAGGATACATCATACAGACTATACCCAACTGGTCACAATGACAAAAAGTGTTTCGAATGTAGTAGAAGACATATGTGAAAGTGTAAAAAAGTTGAAAGTACACCATTTCATAGCAAAACCCCAATCAAAATATTTGTACGACTGTAAAGAAAACCTCAATGACTCTACAGCATTAGTGCTTGTTGATTTCTCTGAAAACTATAGTTTTATAATTCAGGATGCTGTACAAGGGCATCACTGGGACAATACCCAGGCTACCTTGCATCCGGTAGTCTGCTATCAAAAAGTTGATGGTGAACTAAAAGTTACAAATTTTTGTGTAATATCAGATTCACTTACACACAACACAACTGCAGTTCATTCTTTTTATATGAAGCCTTGAAATTACTTAAAAGTCAGAATCCTAAACTAAAACATATTTGTTACTTTTAGCGATGGCGCAGCAAGTCAATATAAAAAGTATAAAAACATCATTAATTCAGTGTTACATGAAAAAGATTTCCAACTAACATGTGAATGGAACTTTTTTGCCTCCTCTCACGGAAAGAGCCCCTGTGATGGTGTTGGTGGCACTGTCAAAAGGTTAGTTGCCCGGGCAAGTCTACAAGCAACAAGTAAAGGTCACATCACCAATCCAAAAGAGATGTTCGAGTGGTACAAATCTAATATTAATGGTATACAATTTCTGTACATTGATTCAGCTAAAATTGAGGAAAATGCTAATTTATTTGAGTTAGAAAAAAATGGTTTCCTTAATTAAGACAATCCCAGGAACCCGTTCATATCACTGCTTTAGACCTTCATCAAGGCATACATATGTACCAGGTTTATATTGGTAAGCCACATTTTCTTGTGTAGCATTGAGGAAGGAAAGTTGAAGTGTGTGATACTGAGAAGGATCTATTAGTAAATTTCATGAAAAAGAATCCTTTTAAATGGCCTGAACAAGAGGACGTTTGCTGGATTCCATTCCAACATGTTTTGCGTTCAATTGAACCACCTACAGTTGCTGAGAAAATGGGGAGACAGTACAAGTTATCAAACGATTGTTTATCTAAAATTGAGGAGTATTTAAAAAAAGCCTAAGTAAATTCAATCAAGAGTTAAAGTTACATTTTCAGTTTTAAAACAGGTTTGTAAATTTCAACAAAAGGGCAAAAATCCAGACTAAAAAACAAAAACATTGATACAACATTAAATTTGATTAATTTGGTTAATATTCATCTTTTCACCCTCTCACGCGCGGTTAAATCAGTACAATATATTGAATCGCCATTGAAAACTGACTAAGAAAATATATATCTATGTTGTACAAATTTGTTGAAATGTACTTTTTTTAATAAAATATATTTCCTGTTTTGGCTATAATGTACTTTTTTCATAAAATATTTTTCCTAGTTGGGCTATTTTTCACTACTCTGCGATTTAATTAGCTGGTTGGGATTTGTTCTGGCTATTTTTTCAAATTGGAGTCAGTTTAGTGGTGTTTGTGATAGAATTATGGCATGCCACTCTTGTGATTTTGACCTGAGTAGTCATGTGTCATAGATGAAGACAAAGGATTGGATGTTTTTATCAATTATGGCGTTATTCTCTCTCATCCTTAACTTGTCCAAAATGTGACAGTGAGTGCCTAACACGAAAAGATCAGAAGATATTTAGGTGAAATAACCAATATCAGCCTGTTAGGTTAATTGAATGTACGGCTAGGTTAATTGAATGCCTGGTTAGGTCAACTATACACCCTTGATGAGCCAATAAAACATGTTTAGGGCCTACATTTCTAAGTTTAAACATTATAACTGAATGCTCGGAGTGTGAAAAAGTCACATATATATATATATGTGGGAAGGGTTCACGTTCCTCTTCACCACACCATTGCCTGCTCCAACAAAAGATCATTACCAAATATCTCTTTCGGGCATTATTTTATCTAGTTTATTCTTAAAAGTCTCCAAAGTACGGGAACTCACAACTTCTTCATCTCAGCTATTCCAGAATTTTACTATTCTGTTTGAAAACTATGTTGTACTAACTACGATTTACATCTTTGCTGAAAAAGCTTAAGGCCAGTGTCTCTTGTCCTATTATTGCGATCTTTTGTAAAAGTTTCCGCATTAGGTTCAATCTAACATTATCCTTATTTCTAATTTCAATACAGTGAGTTGTAGGCTTAAGAGCATGATTCACATTGACACCCAAATCTCGCTCCTTCTTTTCTTCATTTATCCAACTTCCAACCAAGTTATACTCAAATTCTGGATTGTTATGATCAGGGTTGTTTGGCTTAAACCATGGTTTAAGTCATTTTAAAAAAACAAAAAAGCCATTGGCTTTTATAAAAACCATTGGTATTTGGCTTTTTCAAAAAAAGGTTTTTACCAGCCCTTGCCACGACCAACATGCATAACTTTACACTTTTCCACATTAAATTTCATCGCCCATCTATCTGTCCAAGCATCTACTTCATCAATAGCCTTTTGCTTTCTCATGACATCTGTTAAAGGTCTTACGTTTTGGTCCCAATTTTGTATCATCTGAAAATAATGAGGTTTTACTATTTAGATCCACATTCCAAGTCATTAATATAAACAATAAAAAGTAGAGGTCCAAGTACTGGCTATCTTCAAACTTTTTCACACTCTGAGCATTCAGTTATAATTTTTAAACTTAGAAATGTAGGCCATAAACATGTTTTATTGGCTCATCAAGGGTGTATAGTTGACCTAACCAGGCATTCAATTAACCTAGCCATACATTCAATTAACCTAACAGGTTGATATTGGTTATTTCACCTAAATATCTTCTGATCTTTTCGTGTTAGGCACTCACTGTCACATTTTGGACAAGTTAAGGATGAGAGAGAATAACGCCATAATTGATAAAAACATCCAATCCTTTGTCTTCATCTATGACACATGACTACTCAGGTCAAAATCACACGAGTGGCACGCCATAATTCTATCACAAACACCACTAAACTGACTCCAATTTGAAAAAATAGCCAGAACAAATCCCAACCAGCTAATTAAATCACAGAGTAGTGAAAAATAGCCCAACCAGGAAAAATATTTTATGAAAAAAGTACATTATAGCCAAAACAGGAAATATATTTTATTAAAAAAAGTATATTTCAACAAATTTGTACAACATAGATATATATTTTCTTAGTCAGTTTTCAATGGCGATTCAATATATTGTACTGATTTAGCCGCGCGTGAGAGGGTGAAAAGATGAATATTAACCAAATTAATCAAATTTAATGTTGTATCAATGTTTTTGTTTTTTAGTCTGGATTTTTGCCCTTTTGTTGAAATTTACAAACCTGTTTTAAAACTGAAAATGTAACTTTAACTCTTGATTGAATTTACTTAGGCTTTTTTTTAAATACTCCTCAATTTTAGATAAACAATCGTTTGATAACTTGTACTGTCTCCCCATTTTCTCAGCAACTGTAGGTGGTTCAATTGAACGCAAAACATGTTGGAATGGAATCCAGCAAACGTCCTCTTGTTCAGGCCATTTAAAAGATTCTTTTTCATGAAATTTACTAATAGATCCTTCTCAGTATCACACACTTCAACTTTCCTTCCTCAATGCTACACAAGAAAATGTGGCTTACCAATATAAACCTGGTACATATGTATGCCTTGATGAAGGTCTAAAGCAGTGATATGAACGGGTTCCTGGGATTGTCTTAATTAAGGAATACATTTTTTTCTAACTCAAATAAATTAGCATTTTCCTCAATTTTAGCTGAATCAATGTACAGAAATTGTATACCATTAATATTAGATTTGCACCACTCGAACATCTCTTTTGGATTGGTGATGTGACCTTTACTTGTTGCTTGTAGACTTGCCCGGGCAACTAACCTTTTGACAGTGCCACCAACACCATCACAGGGGCTCTTTCCGTGAGAGGAGGCAAAAAAGTTCCATTCACATGTTAGTTGGAAATCTTTTTTCATGTAACACTGAATTAATGATGTTTTTATACTTTTTATATTGACTTGCTGCGCCATCGCTAAAAGTAACAAATATGTTTTAGTTTAGGATTCTGACTTTTAAGTAATTTCAAGGCTTCATATAAAAAGAATGAACTGCAGTTGTGTTGTGTGTAAGTGAATCTGATATTACACAAAAATTTGTAACTTTTAGTTCACCATCAACTTTTTGATAGCAGACTACCGGATGCAAGGTAGCCTGGGTATTGTCCCAGTGATGCCCTTGTACAGCATCCTGAATTATAAAACTATAGTTTTCAGAGAAGTCAACAAGCACTAATGCTGTAGAGTCATTGAGGTTTTCTTTACAGTCGTACAAATATTTTGATTGGGGTTTTGCTATGAAATGGTGTACTTTCAACTTTTTTACACTTTCACATATGTCTTCTACTACATTCGAAACACTTTTTGTCATTGTGACCAGTTGGGTATAGTCTGTATGATGTATCCTGTAATTCATTTAAACCAGGACATGTTTTGCAGTTATTAATCATGCAGTTTCTGGTTTCAGATAATTTAACATTTGTGAATTAACTTACCAAGTAATAAAATGGAAGTAAAATTACAATTCAATGTTGTAAAAAGAAATTTAAACATTTCAAAATTTTGAAAAATTCAAGAATTTTTCACAAAAAGTACTTTTCTTTGAATAGCCAAAACTATATGAAGGAGTTGAGTTGAGTTGAGATCTATTCCTTAATATATGTTTTTGTACACATATGTATCTTTCTTTACTAGAAGTATCAACTTCCTGACTAATTTCAGACACCTTTATATTAAGCCTCAAAGTTGATGTTAATTTTGCAAATTTTGTGAAAATATCAACTTTTGGAAATTTTTAAAAATAAAAATAAATCTTTTTTTTTTTTGGTTATTTTTTTATTTCACTCATAAATTTACAACCCATAGAGACTATTAGGAGTAAGGTATTTAAATTATGCTGTTGACAGACACCTATAAAAGCCTACAACAATTATCATAAATTCAAGACCTACAATTATTTATTGTCTACATAACATTTGATTAGTTCACTATATACGTACCTTAAATTTGTATTTGTGACATCTAAAGTAATTAATTTTAAATTCATTACATTTTTTCAAGAGTCTATGAATGACAATTTAAGTATCTAGCAATATTACCTTCCAATGAAATGTTGGCTAAAAATTTTATTTAAGTTTGCTTAACCATTTTAACAGAATAACAAACATTTTGTTTTGGATAAAACCTTAAGTCTAAAACTAGAGAGTATGTGGAACATGTCAAAAGTAATAAATATACTTATAATTTTCATACAATGATTACATGAACTAGAAAATTGTAAAGAACGATGATCCTAATGTGTGAAAACACACACACACACACACACTCTATAATAATACAGAATATATTAAACATGTAGAAACATTTGTAGAAAAATTGTCTTTTTAATCCATTCTGTCACTAAGACCTCTAACTTGCTTGCAAAATGTAGTTCCACACACTTTGTGATTTAAAAAGTCTGATGCTAGACTCGAGACGTCTTTGGTGGGATTTTAGTAGACCCTTAGTAGACTGTGGCTAATTCATTTCATGACAGTGACTATGAGTACCTGGCACCTATGGCCCATAGTATTTGAATAGTATATATGTTTATTGTTAACATTATTATTATTATTATTATTATTACGTATATTTGAGCATGTTAGGAATTCATTTTCTCCTTTGTGTTTTCCTACATCTTTTTAAGATTTATAAATTCTAAAGCCAAATACGATTGGACTAGGATTTTTAAGATTTATAAATTCTAAAACCAAATAAGATTGGACTAGGATTCTATCTGGAAAGGGATCATATGCATTTTCTGAAACATTATAACATATAAGATTAATAATTAAATGACAGAGGTACTAAGAACTGTATTAAACTTTATATTTAGGATAAAGACGATGACGTAGCGCAGAAAAGTTATTATATTTGGCAGCATCCGCTGTTTCGGGGGACTCTAATCGCACTTTCATTGCCTGCTAAATGAACGCTAAAAATGTATAAATGACAAAAATATATAAACGTGGAGAGCTAGCTCTAAAGTACAAAATTAAAACTGTTCAATAATAAAAATTAAAATTACAAAGCAAAAACACATAAGCCAAAATCAAATCGAAAGTAAAAAAAAAAAATATAAATGACATTTAATAGTGACGCGTATAACGTTCATAACATATTTAAAATTACAATAAGCAAGTTGTAGAATACATAATTATGCAAGTTGTGCCAAAATCCCATTTTCTTTTATAAATAGTCTTAGAACAAATAACATTTTTAATAATATATATGCACAAACAGAGAAATGGCTTTGAGTCTTTTTCTCGGAACTGGAAATTGCCAAAACGTAGCCTAGCTTGACTACGCTGTACAGTACACTCCTTTATGGCGATTTCATTAACATTAAATTCATCAAGGCTTACATTTCTGTTATTAGTAAAAATCATGAAATTGGTTTTACTGGTATTTAGGAAGAGTTTTATTGGTGGCCAACCACTTCGTTACAATAATGAATTCTGTATATTTTACAAGGAGACTAAATAAGCTTAATTCTGAAATTCCTTTCCTTTTTCGTAAAATTGTTTTAATTCACTTTAAGGTGAAAAGCGCGTAATATTTTTTCTGTTTTGAAACGCGTGAGGGGTTTACCAATGGTTAAATTCACTGTATAATATATATATATATCTATATATATATATATATATATAGTGTGTGTGTGTAAAGTGTACCGAAAACATTATAGCAACGTTCCTTGAAATCTTTTTCGCGGTATAATTTACATGATCACTCCATTGCAGATTCTTGTCTGCACTACACCAAAATATTCTACTTATTAATTTGTATTGTTACGGTTTTAGAGAGGCAATCAGTGATTGAATCAAAAGTTATTTGCCCGATAGATATAATATGCATCAGTAAATAAGGCTTGCTCCACTAAAGCGCTTGTCAAACATGGTGTGCCACGGCGAAATTCAATTTATATATATATATTATATATATATAAACACACACGGGGGAATGGGGCGGGGTAATATTTTTTGACGAATGTAGAGAGATTTATCAGGAGCGGTCTGGAAGAAACGTGTTCATCGAAATGATCCAGATTGTCGGAAACCCTTTCTCGTGTGTGTGTGTGTGTAGATTTGTGAATATGATAATAGAGCGAAATGTTTTAACTGCTTAGTGATTTGTTTTAACTTGGTGAAAGTCCATTTATATATATATATATATATATATATATATATATATATATATATATTAGTGATGTAGGTCACATCCGCATCCGCGGAACATCCACACATTTTCTCGCATCCGCACTTTGGACTGCGGATGTCGTGCGGATGTGGACCGTTGAGATAAAATGTCATTAATAAGCGGAAATTATCAAATTTTACTATATTAATAGAACTAGTTCATTGCGCGCAAAAGTGATGCAAGCGACAAGACGAGAGGCTGTTCTTGTATGAAGTTACTCTCTTGCAACCTACTTAGATCCACGTTACAAAGCTAAGTTATTTTCACCAGTACATTAGAACGAGTTAAATCATCACTTGGCAAAGCAGTTGAAGAGCTTCAATCTCTTGAATCTGTCGCTTCGCCACCCACCAAAAGAATAAAAGTTTCAGTGACAGAACCAACACCTTCAACAAGCAAATCTATCACAGAATCTGTCTCTCAGTTTCTTGAGTCAAGCAGCAATGACGAGACCTACGCGATGTCAAAAGATGTAGTAAAAATGATCGAGAGCTATCACCAAGAAAAACGCCTGGCTGCATGTGACAATCCTATTAGTTGGTGGAAAAATACGCAGAATATCTATCCATACTCGAGTAAACTTGCAAGGAAACATTTAGCCTGTCCTCCAACAAACGTACCAAGCGAGAGATTATTTAGCAGTGCTGGATTAATATATGATGAAAAGAGAAACAGACTGGCAGCAGAAAAGGCAGAAAAGTTAATGTTCCTTAAGCATAACCTTCCTATAATTAGTTTGAACATTAAACGATGAACATCTTAGTTTACTTTATTTTAATTACTCATTTATAAATATGCCTAATAAAACTTTAAACTTAATATAAATAGTTATCAAGCTAATTAAAGATCTCTTTCTATAAGGGTGGAGGTTGGGGAAAGAGGTCGGTGGGGTGCATTTGAGTTGGGTTCACGTCTCGCATCCTGGTAACACAATTATGGTTTCTAATTGTGGCTGAAACTCAACAAAATATAACGAATTTATTTGCAGACGAATTCACTAATTGATTTCTATATTAGTTAGATGCTTGATATTATTTTATATGTTCAGAGAAAAGTACAGCAATTATTGTACAATTAATCAATTATACTACATTATAGCTACAGCTCTCTCTATATAATAACTTATTATATCCGTTAAACACAACAAATCTCGAGTATATCCTAAAAAATAACGAAAATGTAGACATCCGCATCCGCGGATGTTGAAATCAAACATCATCCGCATCCGCGGATGTGAAAAAAATGACATCCGCTACATCACTAATAATATATATATATAGTGTATGAGAGAGAGTTGTTATTATTACTAAATTGAGGGTATTGGCGGTGGATTTGAGTAAGGTGACTGATGTAATAGACCATAATATTCTACTTGACGATTTCATTAACATTAAATTCATCAGGCGAGCACGTGTGATTCGTTCTGCTCCACGGAGAGATGAAAAATGCATTGGTGTCCGGTGTGTGTGTGTAGATTTGTGAATACGATCGATTGTTTTGATTTTATTTCGGCGAAGCGATATACTACACCACGCCATATATATATATATATATTGATGGTATTGGGGGGGGGAGGAATGAGGGAGGAGGGTCGAGGATATAAAGAAATATATCCTAATTATATTTTAAAAAAAGCATTCAGTTTCCACGTTAAACTGTGGGTCTAAGTTACGCGTAAATATAAAATATTTTCATTGCAGAAATAATAATAATGATAATAAGAATTGATGTGAAAGGTGTTTTTGCTCGAATATCTTGATTCGACTTTCTCAGAAATATGATACATATTAGCTGCGGTATTCTTTACTGAACTTCATTGCTAATAACTCTCAGTAGTCGAATGATATCCCAAGTCGTACCTTTTCATTATAAATGGAGTAAAGCAATTAATTTTAGGAATGGTTTAATAGAATTTTTATAGTTTCCGGTTTTTATTTTTACTTACGTTATTAGTAATTTTTCACAATTCGATAAGAAAGGGAGTCAGGAGAGTTTTTGGTCGATGTGACTTCAAGAAAAGTAAAATTATGGGGAGAAATCCTCTTGGGACACGATGACGAATGTATGCTCGCTTCCTACCTCAAAAGATTTCGGGAGAACACATGTGTTTCGCGTACGTTTATTGATTAATTTCTTAAAAGGACAAAACTCATTTGTTTTAAATTAATATACGTTTAGTTTCATTTAAATTAATATAAGTTTGGTATTTTTCCTGATTTTCATAATATATATACAGGCGTGTGTGTGTGTGTGTGTGTTGTTCATATACAAACACAGCTGGGGAATGTACGAGTATATATATATATAGACATAGATGGGGTTCGATTGATTAACTATATAAATATATTATGGTGTTTTATATGCTTTGTGCACAGACAAGCGTGTGTTTCATAAATTTCTCTTCATTTGGAGTGAAGGGAGACTTATCAGAGATTGGGGGGAAGGTCTCTCAACCATCAGGTGTTCTTCGTGCGTGTGCGTGTGTGTGTACGAGTTGTTATTCGTTTATTATATATATATATATATAATATATATATATACACATATATAATATATATATATATATATATATATATATATATATATACACACATATATATATATCACATATATATATATATATATATACACATATATATATATATATATATATATATATATATATATATATATATATATACAGGGTGGGCCGTAAGTTTCCATACATAGGAAAATTTAAATACGTGCGTCGGTATTTGGATCAGCAGTTTCCGGATGCTTGGATTGGTCGGCGTGGTCCTGTGGAGTGGCCTCCCAGATCCCCAGATCTCACCCCCCTTGATTTCTATCTTTGGGGGCACTTGAAGG
Organism: Bathynomus jamesi; assembly: GCA_023014485.1. Classification (NCBI taxonomy): domain Eukaryota; kingdom Metazoa; phylum Arthropoda; class Malacostraca; order Isopoda; family Cirolanidae; genus Bathynomus; species Bathynomus jamesi. The sequence goes on from JAJOZX010003276.1 coordinate 93,685, forward strand.
CCATGGTGTATCAGGAAAAGATACGAGACATAAATCATCTAAAGGAAGGTATCACCAACGCCATTACAAGCATAACGTCAACTGTGCTAATGCGTGTTCATCAACAGTGGGGAACACGTATTGAAATGTGTTTTCAAAACAATGGCAACCATGTAGAGCATATTATATAAATAAAAATGGTTGTCCATAAAAAAATGTTTATTTTTCCTATGTATGGAAACTTACGGCCCACCCTGTATATATATATATATATATATATATATATATATATATATACACACATTAAGAGCGGTCTGGAAGGAAGATCTCTCATGTCGTCCGACCCCGTTATAGCGGATTGTATTTTGGATAATTTCAACTTTTAAATGAATTGTTTCGTAAATTTTCATAGTTTCGTTGTTCAAATATTTATAATAAAAATTAAGTGTGTAAAAATTATTTATTTAATAAACAGAATTTAATTGGATTCAATTGTGGTACACTATTTAAATGGATGATTAATATATGGTTTTCTGGAACACATGGCGCTATCTGGAATACATGGTGCGATCTGGCAACTCAGCACCCGAATACATGGCGTGATCTGGCAACTCAGCAACTGCATACATGGGGCGATCTGGCAACACAGCACCTGAATACATGGCGTGATGTGGCAACTCAGCAACTGCATACATGGCGCTATCTGGCAACTCAGCCAGAATAGAGGTTTATAAAAGACCGAGAGACGACTGACGGAGTCATTCAAGCTCGGCTCCCAGCCGAGCAAGGACCTCTGGTCCTTCTCTTTCTGGCCCTTTGGGAAAACCCCTTAGAGGCCTCTTAGGTTAGGTAAACGAAAATAACTTGGGGGAGAACTCCGCCTCCAAGTTGCATGCCTTGCAATCAAAGGCAACTACTCTCTCTCCCTCTCTCTCTCCTTCAGGTGTCTCTCTCTCCTTCAGGTGTACCCCTCCCGCCTTGGCTCAGCCAACTGGCTGATTAGGAGCCTATAAAACAACGCCTACTCGGCTGAAGTCTTAATATGCACTTATGGTGTCAATAATCCAGCAGGGTTGCAAGCACCTTGAACAGAAAAAAATAAATAAATATGCACTTGGCTCCTGCCAGGTGAACACCTCTCCTCCTTCTTTCTGGCCCTTTGGGGGGAATAGCTTGGGGGAGAACTCCGCCTCCAAGTTGCATGCCCCTTGCAACCCCGGTTGGCAACAAAGGGCCCTTTGGGGTATTTTTATATATACAGGGTGGGCCGTAAGTTTCCATACATAGGAAAAATTAAACGTTTGTTTTTATGTTTCAGATACCCTAAGAATATGCGTTTGACGAAAGAGCAACGAATTGAAATCATACTGATGGCTGGGTCGGGAAGCAGTCGCATGGTTGCAATGAACTTTAACAGACAACATGGAACGAACATCACACACTGGCTGAGTCCGACGAAGATGCAAGGTACCGGTAAAGTGATGGTGTGGGCCGGGATATGGGGTGACAGAATTTTTGGACCAATTTTTGTCAGTGGAAATCTTAATGCCGAAAGGTATCTTAACATGTTGCAAGAAGAGATTTTCCCATCCCTGCTAAACGAGGAAGGTAACTTCCCAGTTTACTTCCAGCAAGATGGAGCTCCACCTCATTATGGTCTTCACGTGCGTCGGTATTTGGATCAGCAGCAGTTTCCGGATGCTTGGATTGGTCGGCGTGGTCCTGTGGAGTGGCCTCCCAGATCCCCAGATCTCACCCCCCTTGATTTCTATCTTTGGGGGCACTTGAAGGCCATGGTGTATCAGGAAAAGATACGAGACATAAATCATCTAAAGGAACGTATCACCAACGCCATTACAAGCATAACGTCAACTGTGCTAATGCGTGTTCATCAACAGTGGGGAACACGTATTGAAATGTGTTTTCAAAACAATGGCAACCATGTAGAGCATATTATATAAATAAAAATGGTTGTCCATAAAAAAATGTTTATTTTTCCTATGTATGGAAACTTACGGCCCACCCTGTATATATATTTTTTGCAACACCCCCACCCCCCTTTGCAACATTCTTGCACTCTACCCTTTTTCGGCTATACTACTCACACCATTTAAGAATTTTATGGTTTTGAGGAAGAACATGACAAACTTTTGACTGAACTGAAGGTAATTTTAGAGCCCGAACTGCCAGCCAAGTTTGGCTAGGAGTGACGCGTGATCGGAAAGCAGAACTTGCTATGCTTGCCTTTGAAGCCAAACGCACGAACAGCATCAATATTAATTTACTTACGCGCAGATTTGCTTAAAAAAAAAAAAAAAGCAGCACAATTTGCAATTGTTTAAAAGTAATTTTGCATAGTGGTGAACTAACGTGCATTTTCTAAAAATAGTTATTATCCATATTAACTATATTCAATTTTTCCCATTATACAGGGTGTCCCAGAATTAACTATCTATTTCAATGAAATCGGACAAATTTAATAAAAACTGACGTAATTTTGTGTTTATTACTAAATTATGATACAAAAACAAATAGATTTATAAATCATAAGTCAAAACTTTATTGAGAAGTTTCAACATGTGCACCGTCTGTATCTCTGCAAATTTCAAATCTATCCTCAGCGCTGCGAAACACATTTTGAAGCATTTCAGGTGTTATCTCCCGCACTGCCAACTGGATGCGTTCTTTAAGTTCAGCTAAACTATTGATCTTTTGGCGATAAACCTTTGTTTTTATGAAACCCCATGCAAAGAAATCCAGGGGTGTCAAATCCGGAGAACGCGGAGGCCAAGGTCGAGGTCCTCCACGTCCAATCCACCGATTCGGAAGGCGTCTGTTGAGGTATTCTCGAACAATTAGAGCATAATGACATGGTGCTCCATCTTGTTGAAACACAACATTATCAAGAATGCCATCATCAAGAAGCTGTGGTTCGAGAAACTGCTGAAGCATATCAAAGTAGACGGTACCTGTTACAGTTGCTTCCGCAAAGAAGAATGGGCCATAAATTTTGGATTTGGTCATTCCAAGCCACACGTTAACTTTTGGAGAGTCTCTTTGCCATTCTATGACTTCAGACGGTCTTTCATTGGACTAGATAATGAAAAAATTATGAAAATAAAATTATGAAAAAAATTTAGAAATTTATACATTTTTAAGACATTAAACATGATAAACATAAATAAAAGTTTTTACAAAATTTGTCCGATTTCATTGAAATAGTTAATTCTGGGACACCCTGTATGTATATATATATATATTTTTTTTTTTTAATATATATCAGGTCATCCCATAAGTAATGTTTTTTAGATCGGAATTTGAAGGACAAAAAAAAAACTACTGAAACTTTTTAATCTAGTATATATTTTCCATCGGAATCAATGACACTCTGCCAACGTCCTACAAGCTTTTCAATGCCATGTTTATAAAATTCAGGCGGTTTTGAGGCAAAAAAACGTACAAAGACTGGTGTGCAGGTCATCTAAAGAAGTATACTGTTTCTCGTCAAGATAGTTTTGCAGACTCCTGAAGAGATGATAATCTGAAAGCGCAAGGTCTGGAGGATGTGGAAGTTCTTCCCACCCAAGCTCCTCAATTTTTGCAGAAGTGATCCGAGCGGTATGAGGACGTGCGTTGTCGTGGTGGAACACGATTCCTTTCCGATTAACCAAAGGTCTCTTCTTTTAGTGCAGTGTTCAATTGATCCAGTTGTTGACAGTAGACTTGAGCGGTGATTGTTTGGTAAGGTTTCAAAGTGTATTACACCACCTTTATCCCACCAAACACTAAACACCACCTTCCGAGGGTGAAGATTTGGTTTTGTCTGTGGTGTCACTGGTTCTCCGGCACAAACCCACTGTCGACGGCGCTTAACATTCCGGTACGGTATCCACTTTTCATCACCAGTCACTAAACGGTGCAAAAACGGAATGAAGAGCTGTGCTAATGTTTACCCGCACCCTCAGATTGTCGACCGACAATTCATGTGGCACCCATTTTCCTAACTTAGGCACTTTCCCGAGTTGTTACAAATGTCGATGGATGGTGGACGGGGATGAATTGAGTTTCTGGCCCAATTCTTCGACAGTTGTTGAACAGTCTTCTTCAAGTGCCGCTAAGAGCAGGTCATCATCAAACTCAGCAGGGCGTCCAGAGCGTGCTGCATCTGTCAAACAGCAGTCACCATTCCTAAACTTTTGAAACCATCTTTGACATTTCCTCACATGCAGAATATCGTTGCCATAAACGTCCTGAATGTTTCGCGTTGCTTCAATAGCACTATTCCCTTTTTTTGAACTCGTAAAGCCTGATATGCTCTTCTGATACCGCCATGTTTATGAGGGGTTCACGTAAAGCAAAACACACGTCTTCACTGGTCAAGGTCTGTAAAGTACGTAGCGAAACACGATATATCTCCTTTTAGATATAACCTTCGGAAAATTTATGCTTAATCCGAGTAGGACTAGTTTAAGCTTAATCTATCGTAAAAAACGACGTTACTTATGGGATGACCTGATATATTTACTGGATGCCTCTGAAGCATTTGATCGTGTTAATCATGACAAATTATTCATGAAACTTATAAAGCGTAATGTACCTGGTTACTTGGTCCGTATATTAATATTCTGGTATAATCACCAGACAATGTTGCAAGATGTGGTGGGGTTAATTCAGAGCCATTCTCTGTAACCAATGGTGTCAGGCAGAGGGATACTATCCCCTACTTATTCAATGTTTATATGGATAATCTATCTGTTGTGCTGAACACCTGTAAAATAGGCTGCTATATTGGTGCAATGACTGTTAATCATCTGATGTATGCAGATGATCTAGTTATTTCTCTATCTGTAAAAGGACTCGGCACACTTTTGAAGGTGTGTGAAAGGTATGGGAAGGAAAACGACAAAACATGATTTTTATCAGCATTATATTTTATGATTGAGAGGAGCAAGGCCTACAAGTATATAAAATTTCCTGAATTTCAATCGAGTGGTAGGGTGCTGTCAGAAGTAACCTAGACTAAGTATCTTGGTCATATACTAACGGACCCTTTGCTTTGTCCGGACCTATAGGGCGCGTCACTCTGTGGCCAATGGGGAAATGCATCTTCCTTCGATGTAAGGGCTTTCGCTGCTCTCGTGGACCATTGGACCCGTTTGGGGACCCGGCTGATCTCCCACTTATATTTCTTTCTCCTCCTTTCCCCAACAAAAATATACCAGCAATCACAACAGGCACTTCACCACTCAACGAGTCTACGAGACTAGGCTAATAGGCTTACACTATGAATACAGGATGGAACGCCAATTACAAGTTTTAAACATGCCCACGGAGCAAACAGACTTACCAATCAAAGTAACAGTGACCAGTTGGCAATTCTTAAAATAAATTAATTGCCAGATGTTAGCTTCCAAGATAATTCACTATCCTTAAAATTATTTTTATTTGTAATATTTTACTTAAAAATTTCTCATACTTATAAAGCACTATTTTAAAATAGAATAGGACCACTTCAGCAAACTCGATTTTTCCCTAAATTTTAATGATTTGATAAAAAAAAAAAATCCCTTTTTCCCCAACAAGGTTTGAATTTCCCTGCACATGAAAACACTGGTTCACTCCCGGAGATTCGCAGTGGTATCTCCAAACAGAATTTGAAATATTACTACACAAAAATAATGTGTAATTTTGTCAAATACCGTCCTCACTGCGTTCGAACCTTAATTGCAGTGAAAATAACATCCTCACTAATGTTCGAACGTTATTTTCAAACGGCTAAAAATCGCTACCGTGTTTGACATTTTTGTTATTGTTTATCGAAAAATTCCATTGTTGTGACAATAAATAATAGTTATACACAAATTTTCGCAATTTGTAATTTTTCATTTATATTAGGTTAAATAAATTAGCGCTATGATGAAAGAAGTGAGGGGGTCCACGGAAGTTACCAGGATTAGAAAGGGATCCGTGACAGCAAAAGATTTTGAAACCCCTCTCTAGACAAATTTACTGTGTAGGGTTTTCCTAGTTCTGGACATTGCGTCGTATGAAAGAGTTCGAGGAGCAAATTGCTCATTTATTTTATAAATTAATTTAACAGAACTTTTTCATAGAAAGAGATTAGATTGAATTGTCTGTAAAAATGTATACGTAACGTTTATGGCGTCGGCTTGGTTGGATTCGTGGTATATGACCTCATAACAACTTTCTTCTCCCCAAAACAAAGAGTGGAATTACTTGGAATTAAGCCAACTTAACTCGTAGAAAATGCTGTTTTGGCAAATATAACAGTTTTGCCACTGACTTTACTTCATTCATACATTTGCTGTGAAGATATAGTTCATAATTTGTTGTTTCCTGTTGTACAACAAGTAATTTTACGGTTAAACGAGTATTTATTATTAAAGTGTTATCGATTTTTTTCCAAATGCCAGCAAAATGGTTTCTTAACAAAAAACAAAACATCTTTATTGTGGATCATTCACAATCCATCGCCACTTAACCTAACATACAAGTACAAACTTACGTATATATTGAACTTAATACAAAAATAATATATAAATAAGGCCAACATAGCCACTTAACCTAGCATACTATTTGATTAATTATCTGACAATTTTATGTATATTGTTATTACCTGAGATATCTTATAACACTTATTATAACATAACCACTTGCTATAACACTTATTATACAATTTAATATGCATACATAATCTTTGCTACATTACAAAAATATGGTATTGTAAACCAGCGGTTGTCTTAACCAAGACTGCCATATTGGCGAGAGGTACACAGTATCTGAAGACAGGACATTATACAATAACACATTAGAGCTGTTTTGGACCCTAGTAATGAAATTATATATATCTTCCGGATTAACATTTGGCTTGTAGGTAGGTTACGCGTAGTAAACATAAAACTGGCACTGCACCATTTTGGTTCCCTACATAGCAGACGAAAAATAATAATATAAGCAAGAGAGTTTATTCATAGCAATTTTTGTATAATTCCACCACAGATGGGATGTATACAATGCAGTACAGTAAGTTCTAAAAAGGTAAATTTTAACTGATTCTGCACACACACCAAATTTCCTTACTGGCATGTTACCCTGTACATACAGCTTTTTACGGTGCCTCTCAATATCAAGTTCATCTCGCAGCTCGTGAGTAATTAATTACATGTGTCTTTGACAGATATAGTCTGACCATTCATTTCAAAAGACCCACATGATACATGTTTCAGTAGATTACACCTAAAAATCAAAATACAGCTCTTTGCCCCATTATAGGTGATGTCATTTTCTATACCATATTGTTCACATACCTCTAATAGTACTCTCAGCCCATCGGGAGAGGGTGACAGAAGAACAAGGTCATCAGCATACATTAAATGATTAATTTTTTCCTTTCCAATGACACAGCCAGTACGTGCAGTTTTTAGTTCGTTGGTAAGGTCATCCATATATATACAGAAAAGATAGGGTGATAATATACCTCCTTGCCTAACACCATTAGGTACCTTAAAACCTGGTGATACAGTACTTTTCTATCTCACAAAGATGGCCTGCCCTCTACACCAGAATGCAAGTATCCTAAGTATATATTTAGGTACCCATCGACACAAGAGTTTCTTGAAAAGTTTGTGATGGTTAACTCTATCAAATGCTTTTCATGCATCCAAAAAACAGGAATATACATTGCTGTTTAACATCTTGTACTTTAGGACTGCTTCCTTTAGCATATAAATACACATGTCAGTACCATGTTTCACTCGAAAGCTAAATTGATTGTCACAAGTCTGCAAATAAGTGCTTATCCTATTATAAATGACATATTCTAACACTTTAGAAAGTATACTGGCAAATGCTTTTGGCCTATAATTATTCTTATCACAGATAGTAGCACCCTTATTTTTAACAACTGGCAACAATACAATTGACAAAATGGACTGTGACAAGTACCCATGTATCATTCAGCTTGTGAAACACATTGCAAGCATAGGTATTATACGAGGGCTACAACATTTTAAATGTTCTGCTTGTATGCCATCTAGGTCACAACTTTTATCATCTAACTTATGAATAGCCTGCCAGATTTCTGAGTCATTAATTAGTAGTTCCTGAGAGCGTTCTAAATTTAGGCATAGATTTAGTCTATTCCCCCCAACACAATTAAATAGAGTTTCATAATGATTTTTCCACAGTTCTGCAACGTTTTTTGCACCATGTACACCCAGGGCCGGATTAAGCATTGTTAGGGCAAGGGGCAATGAATATTTTCGGGCCGGTGTCACGAGAAAAACACAGTTCTTTACCTGATACATCATACATGAGTGATGTGATCAGCTGACTGGGATCGATCAAAAGAGAACGAAACAAAAACAAAGATGTAATTACAGAAAATGTATACTTTGTTCACATAAATGGGACACTAAACTAGGTTTTGTAGAAGCGGAATCTAGAAATTTTTTTTTTCTTCCTCACGGTCGACCAATTATTTCAACGGCAGATTATAGCGTTTACATAGTTTCTTGGGGTCGGTCAGCATCTTGGGGCCGGTCAGCATCTGGGGCAGGGGGAAAATGCCCCCTTTGCCCCCATTATAATCCGCTACTGTGTACACCCTCTATTATATTTGGCAAGGTAAGATTACTATTGTTAATTTTATTGACCTCCTTCCAGAATTCCCTACTGAAAGTATTGCTATTGCCTAATTTTCTGGCTAGAGATTCTCTTTGAAGATTCTCTTTGAAGATTCTCTTTGAAGATTCTCTTTGAAGATTCTCTTTGAAGATTCTCTTTGAAGATTCTCTTTGAAGATTCTCTTTGAAGATTCTCTTTGAAGATTCTCTTTGAAGATTCTCTTTGAAGATTCTCTTTGAAGATTCTCTTTGAAGATTCTCTTTGAAGATTCTCTTTGAAGATTCTCTTTGAAGATTCTCTTCATTTTTCCTTATAACTCTAAGAGCACCCTTGAATCTAACACGAGTTCTGTTTTTCAGTTGTAAGAGTTCCCCCTGCCTAGGTTTCCCCATAGCAACCCATTTCACGAATACAGACCACGTTAGTGCAAAAAATTGCATTTGAAGTTCTCAAATTGTAAATAATTAATTGGTTAAGGTAGGTGAATTAGTGGTCTTCTATGTAAAATAAGGGAAAATTTTTGGGATTATATACCGGAGGGATGGGCAATGTTGATGATATTTAGTGATGTAGCGGATGTCATTTTTTTCACATCCGCGGATGCGGATGAGGATGTTTGATTTCAACATCCGCGGATGCGGATGTCTACATTTTCGTTATTTTTTAGCATATATTCGAGATTTGTTGTGTTTAACGTATATAATAAGTTATTATATAGAGAGAGCTGTAGCTATAATGTAGTATAATTGATTAATTGTACAATAATTGCTGTACTTTTCTCTGAACATATAAAAAATATCAAGCATCTAACTAATATAGAAATCAATTAGTGAATTCGTCTGCAAATAAATTCGTTATATTTTGTTGAGTTTCAGCCACAATTAGAAACCATAATTGTGTTACCAGGATGCGGGACGTGAACCCAACTCAAATGCACCCCACCGACCTCTTTCCCCAACCTCCACCCTTATAGAAAGAGATCTTTAATTAGCTTGATAACTATTTATATTAAGTTTAAAGTTTTATTAGGCATATTTATAAATGAGTAATTAAAATAAAGTAAACTAAGATGTTCATCATTTAATGTTCAAACTTAATTATAGGAAGGTTATGCTTAAGGAACATTAATTTTTCTGCCTTTTCTGCTGCCAGTCTGTTTCTCTTTTCATCGTATATTAATCCAGCACTGCTAAATAATCTCTCGCTTGGTACGTTTGTTGGAGGACAGGCTAAATGTTTCTTTGCAAGTTTACTCAAGTATGGATAGATATTCTGCGTATTTTTCCACCAACCAGGGCCGGATTAAGACCTTTAGAGGCCCTAAGCACTTAAAAGATTTTGGTGCCCCATATATATGTAATTCAAAATATAAACAAAAATAAACCATAAAATAAACATCACTTGATACAACAGCAATATAGAGAGTTTATAGTTTCTTTTATTTTAATATTAATTTATATTACAATTCTATAAACCTAAATCTTTCTGTAAAACAATACCAAATGATTATGTAAAATATATATTTAATATTATATGCACAAATCACACGTTCAGAATAACTTCCTATAGCACACGAAAATATTTAATCTATATGTATTTTTAATATGGCGCTCAAAGATTTGATATAAACAAAATAATAACGCAAAGCGTAAAGTGTGTGATTACAACGAAATATATTTATTCTCTCAAAAGGGTTGTTGTTCACTACAAATTCAAACTGAAAAAAAATAAATACTATATATGAATATATATAATTCAGTTTTCAACAGCTTATAGGCTATAAGCCGCGATTATAATAGTATAATAAATCCATGGTAAATCCGACAATGGAAAATTTCTGTGGTGCCCCCCTTCCCTTGATGCCCTAAGCACGGGCTTATTTTGCTTAATGGTTAATCCGGCCCTGCCACCAACTAATAGGATTGTCACATGCAGCCAGGCGTTTTTCTTGGTGATAGCTCTCGATCATTTTTACTACATCTTTTGACATCGCGTAGGTCTCGTCATTGCTGCTTGACTCAAGAAACTGAGAGACAGATTCTGTGATAGATTTGCTTGTTGAAGGTGTTGGTTCTGTCACTGAAACTTTTATTCTTTTGGTGGGTGGCGAAGCGACAGATTCAAGAGATTGAAGCTCTTCAACTGCTTTGCCAAGTGATGATTTAACTCGTTCTAATGTACTAGGTGAAAATAACTTAGCTTTGTAACGTGGATCTAAGTAGGTTGCAAGAGAGTAACTTCATACAAGAACAGCCTCTCGTCTTGTCGCTTGCATCACTTTTGCGCACAATGAACTAGTTCTATTAATATAGTAGAATTTGATAATTTCCGCTTATTAATGACATTTTATCTCAACGGTCCACATCCGCACGACATCCGCAGTCCAAAGTGCGGATGCGAGAAAATGTGCGGATGCGGATGCGAGAAAATGTGCGGATGTTCCGCGGATGCGGATGCAACCTACATCACTAATGATATTGTATCAGCGATATAACTGTATTTCGTATCAAAATGCACGATACATCACTGTTCAGAAAAAAATATCCTTTAATTTAAATTTTGAACGTTATTTACTATTTAAGAAGTTACATTATATAACATTCTGGCATTAAAAATAAGAAAATTCTTAATTCGATAAATTTGTAGAGGTTACCCTTCATCATATAAAAGAGAGAACAAACATTTTAAAGTAAACTGAAGTATTTTTTAGAATTCTGTGAACTTTACACTTTGAACATTCAATCATGCATTTAGATGAAAATACTTACCGGTTCCTTCTTTAAAAAATTATACATTTTTCATTTTAAATATTAAGAAATATATGAAAATATTGGTAAATTTATAGTATTACACCCGTCTCCCTTTGGTGGTGAAATTTATGTTTTTCGTATGGTTTTTGATGTGTTTTGAACGAATCTGACCTTCAAAACTGTCGGAAATGACTCGTTTTTGAGATACCCCCCTCCCCCCTAGCCGGCAATCTGGGGGGACCCTGGTGGGAACCAGTTCTCGGATGGGGGAAATCACAGAAAACGAGTCATTTCCGACGGTTTTGAAGGTCAGATTCGTTCAAAACCTCAAAAACCATAGGAAAAACACAAATTTCACCTTCAAAATTGACCTAACCTCCTAACCTATCCTATCCAGACGTAACCTAACCTATCCAGACGTAACCTAACCTAACCTATCCAGACGTAACCTAACCTAACCTATCCAGACGTAACCTAACCTAACAGAAAAACAGGAATTACCTTATTCACGGGCAGGGGCAGGCTGAGGCTCTTCCTCGTCTTCCGACTCATCAGAAGACAGTTGCTGGGTTGTAAGGGGTCGCTGCCGGTCTGAGAGAGGTGGGTATAACTTGGCTGCCTGAATAAAGAATTGGTGGAGTAGATTTCGCTTGTCTTTAATTGAAGAAATGAACAAGTATCTTGCCAGGTATTGGTATAGATATTTTGACCGAATACCTGGCCTCTTAACCCACTCCTTTAAATCCCGCCAAAATCTTTCGATATTCTGTGTGTGAATTTCGATATTCTCGTTATCCACAAAATTTTTAGAATGAATAATAACAAAATGCTTGTAACCTAAATCACTTATAGTCTTGTAGGCAGCCCAGGAATCACTATAAATCACAGAGCCAGGCCTAATGTACTTCTGAATGAGTGGAATGAGTGTTCTTTTGTCGCGTTTACACCAATATAGCCCGTTAGCGGCACAATAAACCGACGTTTACCGAGTCGTTCAATACCACCAAACAACCAAACCTGGTTCAGAACCCGACCTCTCTCGTACTTGCGGTGAACAATCAAAGTTCCGTCTATTTCCACCTCAATCCCTTCACCACCAATCGGTTCCTGGTTAGAAAACCAATCGTCCGTAACTTCACTACAGAACGATCGCCAGTCTACCGACGAATTTAGAGACAGGTTCAGGCACTCCACCACAGTTCTGTCGTCCCATAAATGGCTGAGGAAATGATTCGCAAAGAGAACAATTTCCCACGGAGGAATATTAGTATTGTCTAGAAAAGAACCTTTAAAATCTGAGACAGAATAATCACAGTACAGTCTTTTCTTTGTTTTAGGCACAACGTAACTTTTTCTACAACGCCACAGTTTCTGGTCTTGACGATATGTACACTCCGTTTTACAATGTGGACACTTCACTACTGTCGGTAGAACACCGTGAGGACGCAGAAACTCAACACTTTTTTTCTAAATTTTCGGAGAAAGCGACAATACAGCGGTAATAATCGAACGAGCACGTGTCACACGAAGCCATTCTGGTAGCAAAGTAATTCAAATTCAAAATGGATGCGCAGTGAGTGGGCAGACATGTAACGGTCAGCCGCGCACGCACACCGAACGAACGTACGAACACACACTAGATACACCAAAAATGTTTTTATATCTCGAAAACAAAGCATTTGCGATGGAAACGCTATAGAAGAAAAGTGTCTTAGAATTAAAAAATCTACTTAATGAATATATAATAATTGCTGGACGTTAGACGGGTGTAATACTATAATAATACCAAAATATTTATGAAATAAAAAAATAATAGTTTTAAAATGTTCTTATCGGATAAGTTTCGGTCATAATTCGGAACTAAATGACGGCTGACAGGTGGCGAGGATCGATAATTATTTTCCTGATTTCGCCCACGTTTGGATCAAGTAAGTCGTACTTCATGCAACCTCAAACTTTTACATACGCGGCGATTTGTTTTAGGTTAGGTTAACCTGAGTTAACCTAACCTAAAAAATTTAGGTCGTACAAGAAAATCCGACCTGGTTACAAAGTCCGATTGGTAAAAAAGGTACGTGGAACCTGGGATAATATATATATATATATATTATATATATATATATATATACACTGTATATGCGCCTTGGTGGTGGTGTAGTTAGCATCACTAACTACGAATCCACCAGCCTTGGGTTCGATTCCCGGTGATGGCAGGCGGCGCGCAGCTCACCCATCTGTTCATCCTTCCAAACAAAATTGGTTGGTAATTGGAAACCCTTGATAACAGCTTGGTAGTTGGAAAGCTGGGCTGCTGATCAAGACTCGGTGAAGACCTTGTAATTTTTGACCACCCGTGGTGGGCCCTGGGTCGGATTCCACATTAAGCCGTAGGTCCAAAATGGACCAATGAGCTTGACGTTCGTCAGAATGAACAATTTGTACGGAAGCAAAACAAAGGTTTACCAAGGTGTGTATAAGTCCCTCTTTACCCCCCCCCCCCCCCCATACAGAGCGTGAGTGTGAGACGGGTTGGCCACGATACTTACTCTCCATCATTATTATTATAATAATAATATGGGCGGAGCAAGCTCGGTAGGGCGTCAAAAAAAAAAAAAGACGCTACGCAACCACTTTGACACTTGGGGGAAATGGTCGATGAGCAAATCGGTAGCCTCCTCCTCCTCCTACAGTATTTCTGCCTTCGTTGTAAATCATTTTTAAAGAGAAGGGGCAACAAGCCTGACCTCCGTGAAGAGAAGAATCATTGCAGGGAACACTCGAAATGTTGAAAGTTATAATAGACAGGAATCGATAAATAATTATTTTTTACATGAAATAAAGTACAATTTTACTATTTTTGTTACGATAATTTTAACATTAAATAAATAAATGTGAAATTGGACTATATTTTATTTAATTTGTCCCTTCAACTTTATAGGCTTTACTGGGCTCGTAATTAAGATAAAACAGATTATTCTTATTCATGATTTATGCATTATTAATAACACTGCCCAACACAAAAAAAATTTTTTTGCTGCTGATTTAATTCTAAGACCTGTTTCTGGATAATATTGATGGGCTGATTTCAGAAATCACCTTAGATTTTGTCCATCACATCAGGTTTTCGTGCAATGCAATATGCCTATTTTGGGTGATCCATGAAGGGCGCTTATCAAAATTGATGATTTTTGAGAGACTTGTAAACTTGTAAACTTGTAAACTTGTAAACTTGTAAACTTTCAGCAGTTGGGTTGCAACATGAGCATTAAAGTTCACTATCTCAACAGTCATCGGGATAAATTTCCAGAAAATCTTGGTGATGTTAGTGAAGAGCAAGGTGAAAGGTTCCACCAAGATATCAAAGTGATGGAAGAACGATACCAAGGAAGATGGGATACCCATATGATGGCTGACTACTGCTGGAGCCTGCAAAGAGATTGTCTTGACATCTCTCATTCTAGGAAGTCCTATAAGAGAAAATTTATCAGCACTGAAAAGTAAGAAAACAAGAAAAAGACAATGTTAAGAAAACTGGTCCCGTGCTTGCTTTAATATGGATTCATTTTTTGCTTATTTAAACACTTTTAATCACTTTGTGTGTCAATATTACTATTGTATATTAAAGTTCACTCCCTGCACAATTGTTTACTTTTCCATGCTGATTCTGAGTATGTAAAAACTTATTTTTTGAAGAGAAAAAAAATTGGGCATAACCCTGCCAAAATGCGATATCTCCAAAATATCTGTATTTGATTGCTCGAAAACCTGACGTGATAGGCAAAAACTAAGGTGATTTTTGAAATCAGCACACCAAGTTACCTAAAAACAGGTGTTAGAATTAAATCAGCAAAATTGGTGTTGGGCAGTGTAATATATATATATATATATAAGATAATTGCAGATTTAAAAGAGGACAATGTATATATGAACATCCTCCAATATGCAATTTCTTCTATAATAATGGTCATTGTAAATTTGGACTTACGCAAAATATAGAACCTGCAAATTCGGGAAAAAATGCTACTATCAACATCTCCCGACGGACTCAACGAACAAAGGAAAAAGTTTAAGTGACAATAGGAATAAAAATAACAATAGGAACACAATAAGCGAACAAGAAAATTTGTTCAACATCGCGGACACGTTACGGATGCTAAATGTCATCCACATGCAGTTGACAGCTGGAAACCCCCGAGCCAAATCGCTACCGGGCAAGAAGCTACCAATACAAGTAGGCGGAAACGGATCTCTTTCGGAGGATCATTGGGCAACGAATCAAGCGATATCGAAGGAAAAAGAACTTGAAATGCACAAGGGGCAACGAAAAACAGAGAACATAAAAATTGTCCTGGCTAATATTCAAGGAATAAGACCAAAATCACTCAATAAGGTTTCGTACCTGAAAGGATTTATGGACGAAACAAGGGCGGACATCGCATGCCTCACAGAAACTCATCATAAAGATTGCCAAGGAAATTGTGAAAACTGTGAACATTGTATTGATAAGAAAGAGATAAATATAGAGGGCTTCAACTTACTAAGAGCGGATAGAACGACGAGACGGAAAGGTGGCTGTGCTATATATGTACAGGAAGGTCATATGACAGAGACGATAATAAGTAAATCAAACAGCTATGTGGAACTCCTAGCAGTGAAAATAGAAAAACTAAACTTGATAGTAATAGTCATCTATAGACCTCCAAGCACCCCAACCGAAAAATTCTCGGAGGCCATTGATGACATCAGAAAGCTAATAAAGGCCATAAACCCTCCATCCCACAATATAATGATCTGCGGAGACTTTAACTTCCCATTTATAAAATACAAAAAGGTGGATAGGAATATATATATTCACCAGGACAAGGGGGCCACAAGAGAAGACCAGGAGCAAGCAAAAATGTTGATAGCTCTCACAAATGAGTTTTTGCTGACACAGGAGATAACAGAAAATACCAGAAAAAATAACTGCCTGGATCTGGTATTCACGAATAACACGAACTCGATTGCTGATCTAAAAATAACTCCAACCATTATCTCAGACCCCAACTTAATCGAGATATCAACAAATATGACGACAGCATTAAAAAACAATACACATATTGTGGAAAGAAGTAAATTCGGGGCCTTTAACTTAAACTCGAAGACTATAAATTGGGAAGCAATCAGGTCGCACATGGCCCAAATAGAATGGAGAACAATTTTCGAGAATAAAACAACTGAAGAAATGCTAACAACTGAAGAAATGCTAACAACCTTGGAAGAAAAAACGCTGAGAATTTTAGAAAAAATATGCTCCGAAACCACAGCCAAAAGGAAAGAGGAGCTGGCGAGAGAGGCAAAAGAGAAGACTATTCCGCAAAAGAAAGAGTGGAGGTGAAGTTAGGTAGCTGCGGAGATAATGAGAGGAAAGCAATAAAAGAAAAACTGGAGGGTATCGATGGGGAAATACAAGCCCTGATTAAGGACCATACAGAGAGGGAAGAGGAAAAGGCGGTAGAAGCAATAAAGGAAAATCCAAAATACTTATATAGCTATGCAAAAAGGAAAACAAAAACGCGCGCCGCTATTGGGCCCTTAAGGACGGGAAATAATGAACTAACCGACGATCCAAAAGAAATATCTGATGCATTGAGAGCTCAATGTGAATCAGTTTTCAGTACCCAAAAAAGTGACAAAGCGATACCTGACATAAATGCATTCTTTGAAGAGGAATTGCAAGGAGAGTATATAACAGACTTTGATTTTACACCAGAAGATGTAGCGAGAGCTACAGGACAAATGAAACCACATTCACTGCAGGTCCGGACAATTGGAACGCATTATATTTCCTTAAATTTTGTTTAAAATGTTTCAGGAGGGCATTATCTGACGGGTTGGGTACGATTCGATGTGGCCGACTCGATGCGACCCAACTCGATGTCAGGACAACTCGATGTGATATCCCTAAGGGATATTTTCGTTAGTTTTAACGAAAATATCAACTTAACCTAACCAATCGTCAAGGGCGTACAGTTGACCTAACCGGGCATTCAGTTAACCTACATTAAATATATAAAGAAAATGAAATCGACTTGGCCTCGCATCGAGTCGGGTCGCATCGAGTCGGGTCGCATCGAGTCGGGTCGCATCGAGTCGGGTCGCATCGAGTCGGGTCGCATCGAGTCGGGTCGCATCGAGTCGGGTCGCATCGAGTCGGGTCGCATCGAGTCGGGTCGCATCGAGTCGGGTCGCATCGAGTCGGGTCGCATCGAGTCGGGTCGCATCGAGTCGGGTCGCATCGAGTCGGGTCGCATCGAGTTGGGTCGCATCGAGTCGGCCACGTCGAATTGTCCCTGCCCCCATCTGACACATGTTACCCCAGAGAATGGGAACGGTGTATCAACTGCACTAAGTCTCTATGAAGCAGTGAAGGATACTGATCTGGAAAACAACCTGCAAGTCATGGGGTCAGATGGAACTGGTGATGACTGGACATAATTCAAGGGCGATCAGAGTTCTTTGAAGAGCTTATTGGAAGACCACTGCAAAGGATCATATGCCTCTTACATTGTAACGAGCTACCTCTTCGTCATGTTTTCATGGAGCTCGATGGGACTACGAAGAGCCCTGATAGTTTTTCAGGGCCAATAGGAAAACAGCTAGGTGGTATGGTTTCTGAATGGGATGTTGTCAAATTTAAGCCAATCAGAAATCAGAATTTCGCTATATTGCCCAATGATATAATTGATGATCTCAGTCGTGACCAATACTATGCTTATAGAATATGCATGGCAGTCATACTAGGGACTATTGAAAAGGACCTTGAGCTTTTAGAAGTTGGGCCATTAAATCACTCAAGATGGCTGACATTAGGTTGTAGAATACTCAGATTCTATGTTTCACATAAAAAGCCGAGTTCAGTATTGATAACTGTTGCTGAGTTCCGTTTAAAAGTGTATTTCCCCAGCTGGTTTGAAATCAAGAAGAATCACTCAATGACCGATGGTTCAAGAAACTTCTTTTCAATGCTGAGCAGAATCTCCAAGTTTCCTAATAAGAAAGTAAAAGACATTGCCCTAAAAACCCTAAGGAGGAATGCTTTTTTTGCTCACCCCGAAAAATTATAATATCAATGCTTGGTGATGAGGACAGGAAGAGAAGAAACACTGCAGTAAATAAGATCCTGGCACTGAGGGGTGAAGTAGAAAAAAGAACCCAGGACATCAGAGTCAAAATGGATTTCACCGGCGGAGATTTGGAAGTTGAGGATGATGTGAATGATGATGATGATTATGACAGTTTGAGTTATACAAGAGACCGCACTGTCAGGAAATTTAAGGTGCCTATAATCAATGAAAATGCTAAATCGTATGACAAGATAAGTAACCTTGATAACTTGACAGCAGAGCCTCCAATAGTTACCCATCTTACATCAACTGAACTTGCGAACATTAGAAAAAATCCTTTGAAATTCAAACAGCCATGCCACAATCAAGTGGTAGAACGCCATATCAAGCTTGTGACTGAGGCATCTGCAGCTGTCATTGAGTTCATTAGAAGAGATGGCATGATCCGGCAGTGTATAAAATCCCGTAAACTGATAAAAAAGTTTAATACAAAGCAAGAATTTGTTTAGATTCTACATTTATTTGATGAAATTTTATAGGGTAAATTTGTAATATATGGTCAATATGCATTAATTTTTCATGAAAATGTGTTAAAACTCTGTTTTACACTTTTGGAAATAATTTTATGTCTCAGCATAAAAAAAATCAAACAGTTTTTAGATTGTGTTTCTACCTATTATAGAACCCAAAATAGGCAAAATACAGGGTTTTTTACAGTTGCGTATGGATGTGGTATATATAGGGTGTGGTTGCTGATGCAGTATCACTTGCAACCACCCAAAACCACTACCAATGTTAATTTTTAGACATTTGACAACTATCTAGCACCCCTGATTTTTTAAATATTGATTTTCATAAAAATACACTCCACCCTAGCACGAAACAACATAAGGTTCATAAAGTAAGGTGTGTATATATATATATATATATATGCCCGGTTAGGTAAACTGAATGCCCGGTTAGGTTAATTGAATGCCTGGCTAGGTTAATTGTACGCCCTTGAAGATTGGTTAAGTCGTGATATTTTCGTTAAAACTAACGAAAATATCACGACTGAACCTAACCAATCGTCAAGGGCGTACAGATGACCTAACCTGGCATTCAATGAACCAAACCGGGTATTCAATAATTTTACCATAGGTTTCGATATATATATATATCGAAAACTATGGTAAAATTATTGAATACCCGGTTTGGTTCATTGAATGCCAGGTTAGGTCATCTGTACGCCCTTGACGAGTAGTTAGGTTCAGTCGTGATATTTTCGTTAGTTTTAACGAAAATATCACGACTTAACCAATCGTCAAGGGCGTACAATTAACCTAGCCAGGCATTCAATTAACCTAACCGGGCATTCAGTTTACCTAACCGGGTGTGTGTATATATATATATATATATATATATATATATATATATAATATATATAATATATATACACACCTTACCTTATGTTGTTTCGTGCTAGGGTGGGAGTGTATTTTTATGAAAATCAATATTTAAAAAATCAGGGGTGCTAGATAGTTGTCAAATGTCTAAAAATTAACATTGGTAGTGGTTTTGGGTGGTTGCAAGTGATACTGCATCAGCAACCACACCCTATATATACCACATCCATAAGCAACTGTAAAAAAACCTGTATTTTTGCCTATTTTGGGTTCTATAATAGGTAGAAACACGATCTAAAAACTGTTTCTTATGATTTTTTTTATGCTGAGACTGATAAAATTATTTCCAAAAGTGTAAAACAGAGTTTTAACACATTTTCATGTGTTTTATATATATATATATATATATATATACATATATATATATATATATACGTAATGAATGATCTTGATGACGTCATTTAATTTTTAAGTTAATTATTTAATTTATTAACACCCAGGTGCACAACCTCGGTGCTATCCCACGCTTCCCTCTCATAAACAAAATACTCAACACAAACATTCACAATAACATCAAAAGGTGGCTGAGCAACTGTCTTTCAGGAAGATACTCACGTCACATTTAATGGCAGTCATCCAAAAACAAGCTTTTTCCGAACGGGGTCACTCAAGGCTCTGTTCTCTCACCAACACCGTTCAACTTATAAGGGGTTCCTAAAAACCTTAGCCCCCCATTTGCAGCTTACATGTTTACTTATATCGAAATAGTTTTTAGTGATTATAAAAATATAAAATTAGTTATTTATTGCAGGTATTAAAATTACTCTAGCTGATAAAGTGATAATATAATGGCTTCTCAATTAATTGGTGATTCGGAGAGGCAACGTGTGATAGATCGCGTACGAGCAATAACATTTCGGGGAGCTCGTGATGCTGGAGCCACCTTTATAACACGTTCATGGGTTGCCAAAAGGTTGCGAAGAAGTGAGGACTTCGTCAAAAGAAACTGGAATAAAACTTTGGATGAATGTGAAATGGATACAACCAAATCTGGGCGCCCAAATTTGCCACTCTCAGGAAACAAAGAACATCATTGAAAGCGGTACGCGTAAGCGGAAAAACAGCTGTGCTAAACTTTCTAGAGAGATCGAAGTGTTGAGAGGAAAGATCGTTAGTGGTGAGATCATTCGACTGTACCGTCAAAGGAAAGGTTTAAAGCCTTGGCATGAACTTCCAAAGCCAAGAAAAACTCGACTTAACATCGATGACAGAATGTGGTTTGCCCATTATCTTGAAGATTGGGATGTGGGTGATTTCATGCATTTAGCTGTCTCCGATGAATTTTTTTTGTTTACTAACACGTCGGCCTAACTACCAAAATGATCGAGTGTGGGCCACAACACCAGATGAAATTGATGACAATGAACATTATCGCGAATTATTAAAAAGTCCAGACTGTGTTGGTGTGTTTGTTTTGTTCACTGCAAAGAATCTCATGTCGGTACTGAAGCCAAATGGTCAGAGTTGGGATGGACAGTATTTTCGTGATATTATTCTATCCCAGCCAGTCATTCTTTTTCTAAGAAACCCAAACAATGTCATGGATGTCGATCAGGTCACACTTCTGCACGATAAGGCCCCCTGCTTTAAGGCATTAGCCACGCAACAGTTGTTGCGGAACCATGAGATCGCTTTCTTTGGAAATGAAGAATGGCCAGGAAATTCTCCTGACCTGAACGTCTGTGAATATATTGGATCAGTTATAAAGGACAAGGTTGAATATGTCTCGTTTCAAGAACCTGCAGCAAATCGATTTTCGAAGGATGCAATGACGCAGCACAGTGAAACTGTTTTAGCAAATTTGCGTAACGATCAAGATCTATTCACGTCACTTTTGGCAAGCTACCCAAAGCGAATTCAGGCTGTCTTGGAAGCCAATAGCGGGAACACCAAGTTTTAATTGTTTCTCAGTAAATGCAGGATTAAATTCTCTTTTGTAAGGTATGTTTAGTTTTACTGTACCTCTAATTGTTTAGGCCATGGGCGGGGGGGCTAAGGTTTATTGGAGCCCCGTACATGCATGACATTCCAACACGCATATATAACAAACTTACCTTATCATCATATGCAAATGACATCACTCTAACATCTACTCACAACATCGACACCGCTACAAATAACCTACAAATATACAGTCATAAACAGTATACAAGACTGCCTCACGCACAATAGACTCAAAGTAGCGCCCACAAAATCAACCATCACCTTGCTAACAAGCAACACCAGATTACTCCACAGATTACACTAAACAACACCAACATTCCACACACTCACAGGACCAAAATACTTGGGGTTACACACAAAACATCATTATCTTTTGCAAACCACATTCAGGACATTAAAAACAAATGTATGTCAAGACTTAATAGTTAATACGCTAAGGGTACTAACAGGCACAAACTTTGGACACCAGCAGGAAACAACATCACTCATTTCCAGACAACATATTCGCTCAGTTATGGACTATGCTAGCCCATGCTGGGCACACATTATCTCATACACATAAACACCTTCCAGACAATACAAAACGCACTTTGTATCATTACAGGATGTACTCAAACAACACCAATAGAACACCTGTACACAGAAACAAAAATACTGAAAGTTAGGGAACATTTAGACATGAGTGGAACACAATTCATGGCAGCAGCGAGAACTAACCCACAACCAGTGGCGGTTCCTCATATGGGTAATATGTGCAGCCGCACAGGGCGGCATTTGTGGAGGGGCGGCATGAGCGCCTGCAAAAAAAATAAAAATAAAAATAAGAATAAATAAATAAAGAAATAAATAAAAATAAAAAATAAAATAAAATAAATAATAAAAGATCAATGACTTTGCATCAAGGAAGGTAAGAAGAGTCAGGCTTTAGATGGCAGTTGTGCTGTGGTGCAATTTATTTTGTTTCTTGTTCAAAGTGTAGCATAATAATTACCCTCTCTTAAGTGTCTTATTCTATTTATGTGATAGAGCATTTGTACAATTTAGAAATTTGATTCTCTAGTTTATTTATGGCAGTTGTGCAATTTAATTTGTATTTTTCCTGTTCATAGTATCATAATTACATTCTCTTAAGTGAGTTATTCTATTTACGTGATGAAGGATTTGTAAAATTCAGAAATTTGAGTCTTTGTTTTGGTTCTGAAGTTCCAACAATTAGTCCAATAAAAAGTTATTTTGTGAAAGAGTTGTCTGTCCTTTATTTTGGTTGGATTCGAATGTGTGTGTGTTGGCGAACAGGGGGGGGGGGCGCTGAAGGTGAGGTTCGCCCAGGGCGTCATGTAAGCTAGGACCGCCACTGCCCACAACACCCATGCCACTACATCAAATGTGGGCAGGACCGAGTTCCAAAAGGACCGAATTCCAGGAACTCGTTCCTTTTTAAGGACCGTGAGCAGCGGTCCTTTTCTCAGTGAGGACCGAAATGAGGAGCGACGGTCCATTTTTAAGCAAATTCGGACGGTCCGGTCCGGACGGTCTTTTTTAGTGATTTTAGTGTGTTTAGTGATTATTTGAAGTTCTAAAGAAGATGCTAGTCTTGAAATGCTAGTCTTCTTGAAGGGAAACTCAAGCATTTAACTTAACTTTTTTTTCATCATTTATGTATTGTATTAATTATAATTTACGTTAATAAAGTTAAAGATTTCCGGTGTCTTTAATTTCATTTTAATCAAATTTTTCACTTATATATAAGGACCGAGGACCGAGTCGTTCCTAGGTCCTATCTTCAGAAAGGACCGTGACCGGGACCGTCGGTCCAGTTTGAGGCAAGGACCGGGACCGTCGGTCCTTTTTGAGGCCCGGGTGCCCACCTTTGCACTACATGTACAATCATGCACCAACACCTCGCACCATTAAGGTAACACCAGACACATATTATAACCAAATACTCCATTCCATACCACGCCCCACAAACATCACACAGTACAGAAAACACATACACACACACTAACCCACAAAGCACTGACACGACTCGGTCCGAATGCGGTCCAAGGTGCGAAGCTGCCACCCATTAACAGGTCAGAGATCAGCCTGAGCAGATCGGATCGAGTTAACTTAGCACGATTCCGATGTGGACACCATCCCAACTTCCGGACATATAAACACAGACTAGACAACTCCATAGACGACACCTGCCACCTGTGCCAGGACACACCACAAACAATTGAACACATTATGACAGACTGTACCGCTCTAGCACAACGAACACAACATCACTAGTGCGCTGAACCTCTGGTCCACTCTGGAGAGGGCGATCGGTTACCTGCGTGTCGCCGGCTTGCTCGATCAAGGTGGGCTGATCGGCTAAACAACAACAACCTAGTTCGGATTTTTCTAAGCTTCTTATCAATTACTGTGAGGCATGCGACTACAAACTTGCCAGTAAATTGCTACTCCCTAATGACTCAATTACATATGTTAGTGATGCCTGGGGAACTCACTCGTGGCTAGACTACTGTATAGCCTCCCACGATGGTTATAATATAATCAATAGCATGTCCATACTTTATGATATATTTGAATCTGATCATATCCCATTTGTAGTAGGGCTTGATTGTATGGTAGCACCTAACTTAGACAATGACTGTTATAATACTGATTACTACAAGGTTAATCGGTCAAATCTTAGTCACTCTGAGGTAGATTACTATACTACGCAGACTGATGCACTACTAAGACTTCTGAGGATTCCTGCAGAAGCTTTGGCTTATAGGAATCCCTCCTGTCATGATGTAAAACGTAAAGCTCTCTTAAATAAATATTATGGTGAGCTTGAACATGCCATTAAGGCTGTGAGTGGAAGTAGCTTTAAGAATAAAAAATGGGGAAAAGTAAATGTGAATCGAGGGTGGGCAGAATACTGTGCTGATTTGTGTGATGTAGCAAAAAACGTATTCGTGGAATGGGTTGTTATGGGGAAACCTCGGCAGGGGGGAACTCTTCCAAGTGAAAAATAGAACTCGTGCTAGATTCAAGGGTGCTCTTAGATTTATAAGGAAAAATGAAGAGAATCTTCGAAGAGAACCTCTACCCAGGAAATTAGGCAATAGCAATATTTCCAGTAGGGAACAAGCGGTAGCTCGCTATCGCCCTCCGGATTTTTTTTCACTACTTCATGAAAATTGTGGGTCCTTTCGGGCTATCCAATCAATCACAAATGTAAAGCGAAAGAGACTTTTTTTTTCACTTTTTCATGTATTTTTTTATTACATTATATGAGGCCCTCATAGGAAGAAGTAGCGAAGCTACAAAATTAAAAAAACGCTATTACCCCCATCCCTCTACTCCATTACCCTCCCACCCCTACTCCCCAATTACCCCCATACACAAAAGTAAAAAAGCCATTACCCCGACCCCTCTCCCCATTATACTGCTTCCTGCCCTCCGGGCGGGTAGCAGTATACATATCACAGTATAAATGTGAAGCGCAAGATTTTTCACGGCTGCGTTTTCTGTAGTTTTATCACGGTGCTGGGGCCTTCGGACCCAGTAACCGGTGACCTACGACCGGGAAACTTGACAGAGCACATCGTCGGCTCATGGGCTATCAGTTGGTGGTAGTTGCAGAATTTTCCGATGTGCCGTTTAGTCTGTGCACGGTTCCGAAAAAAGCGGACACATACACAAACACATTTTAGCTCAATAGTATATAGGATTCTGGAAGGAGGTTAATAAAATTAACAACAATAATCTTACCTCGCCAAATATAATAGAGGGTGTACATTAGGGTGGACACTTTTCACTTTTTTTTTAAAATTATAGCTGTTCAAAGTTTTTCCCATGATTTGGTTCAGTGGAAGTACACTGACACCATTTTTACCAAAATCGATCAATATTTAGCGGTCGCGCATCGACCTTGAAAATTTCAATTTTGGAAATTTGGCCAAATTGACAATTTTTTACTGAATAAAGATAAATTACACTGGTCAACACTCATTTTATTGCCAATCATATTAGAGTGATTTTGGGGTAACTTTGTGGTGCTGATTCCGAATATAACATCGGTTTTGCTAGATTGGCTCTAATTTATGAGATAATTGGTACCCCATTGAAACACGTAAAAATGCAAAAAATTTAATGTTCAGGCGGAGCCTACTTACAAATCGCATTGAAATTGTCTCAAATCATACAAAAGAAAACACATGAAATACATAATGGCAATTTATTCGGTCTCACCATCTAGAATGTTCCGGTAGTTTCCCATTTGCACGCGTTATGGTTACGTTTCCTATTAATTGAGGGTATTCATTATCTCAAAAACTAGAGCCAAATCGGAAAAACTACTTTCATTTTGGAATTCAGCAACCCCAAAATACCCTAAATTCGTACGAATTTCCTTGGCAACGAAAAAAAAAAGTTTTTTTGTTGACCTGTGTTATCAAATGACCATATTTTCTGAATCCTCTCAGTGAAAGAAATCCTCTCAGATACTTACCAAGTTGATCGGACAAGTGGTTTAGAAGTTACACTCACCTAGAAATAACATTAAAATTTAAAATATCGTATTTGTCCCCCGTTATGGACGTAATCATAGCATCAGTAGCTGGCGCATCCTAAAATCAACACACACACACACACACGCTATGTCTATGACCAATTTTTTACTAATCACAGTTTGCTTTTTACAGATCAACTGTGTCAATGATTCTTGTTTGATAAGTCTAGACTTTAGTACAATGGATAAACTGTTAACAACCAAGAGTGGGAAGACTCTGAAAGTTACTTATTCTGGAAAAGAGAAAGCAGCAACAACAGCACCACCTTCTCTAAGGTCAGCCACGGACGTCTTCTTAATTGGTCAGCCATCTTCTTCGATCGGTGGTGCCAAATTGCCAACCACCCATCAAGTTCTCCAGTACTTCTTCTATGCCAAGCAGGAAACTACTGACAGGAAGGCCGCCGTAAAAGACACGGTGGCTAATGTTCTGGCATTTTGGAACATGGCACGTATAAAGACGATCACGAGGCGTAACTGCGAAAGAAAACTGGAGTTACTGTGGGAAGAGTGGCGCTCGCTGCAGAAGAGCAAGATGAGAGACAGTGACGCGGGAAAAGGCAGGGAGAAGTTTTCAGAAAATCTGAACAAGCTCTGGGACATCGGAGCTCCCGATGCTATTGAAGATATAGAAGAAAAGTCGACTGCTCTCAGACAACAACAAACAAAATATTAAGTTTTATGAGGATCAACGGGGCCTGCGCCAGGCAACAATGAGTGGGAATGATAAAGTGTTCGTTGTCAAGAGAAAACGGCAACTCTCAAGACAACAATCTCGTGATGAACCAGGCACCTCAAAAACGAAATTAGGAACCGAAGCTGAGAGCGACGATGAATCTACAGAAAGCAGATCATCGAGCAACTCCGAATCACAGCTAGAACCACCATACCGACAGCCGAGAGAATCAACTGTATCAATCAGCCTTCCTCACCGCATCCTCAATGCACCGGCTGTTATTGAAATGGCTGATCGCTTCCGGATGTCCAATAATCATGTGTGTATATATCAGTAATGATCTTTCCTTGACAAAGATATAGTAGACGTAACGACGGAAAATTTAGTGATTATTTTGTCACATAAAAACCATACGCATCCTTGTCAATTTCCTTTCAATTTCGCACATAGGTGGCAAGTGTCGTGGCGGCAGTCCTACGTTCGGCAGATCCACCCGCAGACCTGGACAAATTCAGTATCTCGAAGGACACGTCTCGCCGTGGAATAGTGGCATATCGTTGTGAAGTGTCGACAGCTGTGCAGAAATCCTTCGTATCTCCGAGGAATGCTGTCGTCCACTAGGACGGTAAAGTAATCAAGGTCAGTTTTGCCCTCACCGTGGACGACAGTGAATTAACATGTTCCAGTGACGACAGTGGATTAACATATTCCAGTGGACGATAATGGATTGGCATGTATGACATACGTTTCAGGACTCTCTTGGATCATTGGAGCACCGCCAGGCGATTCTCATCTCCGGAGCTCCCCAATGCACAGAAGGAAAGTTGCTGGCCGTTCCGACTGTTGCTGACGGCACCGGTCTGTCCCAGGCCCAGGCGACCTTTCGTGCTCTCAAAGACTGGGGATGCGAGAACAACGTGATTGGACTGTGCTTCGACACAACTTCCTCCAATACGGGGAGGGTGCAGGGTGCGGTGGTCCGGCTGGAGAACATGCTTGGTAAACCGCTCTTCCAGCTGGGCTGTCGCCATCACGTTATGGAGCTCATCGTGGGGGCAGTGGTCATCACCGCGTTTGGAAGAGAACCACAGCACCAACTGAACCTTTGTTCCAGTATCTGAGAAGGTGAATTTCAAGTCTAAGGCGCATTTGTTTTCTCCAATGATTTTTTGCCTTCAGAGCAATTGAGATATCAGCGTCCTTCTACTAATGATGTTAATAGCAGTCGAAAAGGGAAACCAGTCGTTTTCATGCAATATTTTCATAACTCCCCTTTCAGGTGGGACAAGCTCGACCTCTCGACTTATCGCGAGCTGGAGATCGAGCATTTGGCGGAGGTGACGTGGCTGATGGAGCTCCGAGATGAGGCAGTCAAGTTCCTCGGCACCGCTTCTGGTCTTGTCAGAGAAGACTACCGAGAAGTGGCGGAGATTACACTCCTGGTACTCGGGGCCCAGCCACATCGTGGCACACACTTCATGCGCCCAGGAGCCTACCATCATGCGAGGTGGATGGCCAAGGTTGGTATTTTGAATTAGAAGTTAAATATTGTATTGCCTTCTGCAAACAGCCATTTGAAGTCCCTACCAGAAAAAAATAAGATAAATAATTTACCATTAAACAAACTTATATGGAGTGGTATCGGTATTTATACATCACAGTGCGTATTCGTTTCAGATCATCTACTACACGAAGCTCCTGATGTTCAGCGGTCAGCTGGAGTTCGACGACGAGCTGGTACAGAAACTTCAGAGTGTGGTACTATTTACTGCACTCCTCTACGCACCTGCCTGGCTGGCGGCTCCTGTCGCAGCTGATGCCCGCTGAATGACCTTGTGTTGTACCAGCGTCTTTGCAGTACAGGGCTGTGGATCGCGAGATTGCAGAGGCTTCACTGGCAGTGATCAGGCGGCACTTGTGGTATCTGAGGCCTCAGACCGTCGTTTTCGCCCTCTGCAGTGACAAAGTGGAAGACACTGTGAAGCACGAGATGGCAAAGAAGCTGTGCCGCCTCGCTGTGCCCGAGGACTTCACGTATGACAACGTCTCGGTTGATGACACGACGCGCCTTCCGGACCTGATCGATGAGTCATCGGTTCGTGTTCACAGGCCTGCAGGTGTGCGCGTCTACGTGGCTCACTCTGCCGGTGAATAAGTGGGATCAAGATAAGAACTACTGTGATCTGAAGAATGTCATCTCGCATCTGAAAGTTACCAACGACGTGGCAGAGAGAGGGATAAAACTGATAGAAGATTACGCGAACACTGTCACAAAAGACGAGTCACAGCTGCAGGGTCTTCTTCAGCTCGTGGAAAAGAGCCGGAAAGAACTCGGTGACTTCAAGAAGTCGTCACTTGCCAAGATGACGTAGCGCAGAGGGAAAGGGAATTAGCAGAGAGAGTACATGGCGCACGCCTTAAGATGACGTGTGTTCTAACCACGATTCATACAGTTTTTGAACCTAGTTAGGGGCACCGGAGTAAGTGCCTTTAGTGATATCGGTAAACAGTTTTAATACAAAATACATTTGATCTTTCCTTATTCGTTTTATCTTATCCTAAAAAGCAGACAATGGCAGACAGCATATGGAGGTACGGGGACAAAAACGATATTTTAAATTTTAATGCTATCTCAAGGTGAGTATAACTTCTAAACCACTTGTCCTATCAACTTGGTAAGTATCCGAGAGGATTCAGAAAATATGGTCATTTGATGATTTATCTTTATTCAGTAAAAAATTGTCAATTTGGCCAAATTTCCAAAATTGAAATTTTCAAGGTCGATGCGCGACTCCTAAATATTGATCGATTTTGGTAAAAATGGTGTCAGTGTACTTCCACTGAACCAAATCATGGGGAAAAACTTTGACCAGTTATAATTTTTAAAAAAAAGTGAAAAGTGATCCACCGTAGACTGTACATGGTGCAAAAAACATTGCAGAAATGTGGCGAAATCAAAATGAAACCCTATTTAATTGTCTCGGGGGGGGGGGGGGTAGACTAAATATATGCCTAAATGTAGAACGTTCTGAGGAGCTACTAATTAATGACTCAAAAATCTGGCAGACTATTCATAAGTTAGATGATAACAAAAGTTGTGCCCTAGATGGCATACAAGCAGAACATTTAAAATCTTGCAGCCCTCGTATAATACCTGTGCTTGCAATGTGTTTCACAAACTATATGATACATGGGCAAGGGTGTCGATTGCGGGGGGACGCAGGGGACATGTCCCCCCCCACTTTTTACAAAGGGGGACAACCTACCAGTTGTTCCCCCCACTTTCGTGGATGAATTGCTATAAATGCTAACTATTAATGGCACCTAATAAGACGTTATATGTCGTATTATATACATATACAAATGTAATAGCAATATTATATATTATTGTCATGAACACCAGAGTATATTTATCATGGAATTTAGCAGTCATTTATTTGTTTTATATTTCACGAACATATTTTGTTACCAGTTTATGTACATTGACCTCTGTTGTCTATAGGTAATAAAAGATTTATTTCGGTTAACGTGTGTGTGATATTGTTACATGAAAAGTTAAATATTATAAATATTTTGTATTGCGTTTCTTATTTCTGCAAAAAAAATGTTTAAAGAAAGAAAGACATAAAATGATTAAATACAAATGAGTTTTTTTTTTCAACATGCTGAGAAAAATACAAAAAACGGGTAAATGGTAAATTATGACTGATATATTACACACAACAGCTACTCAGAGTATTGTTTGATTCGCTGTTTGAAGGCAAAGTGTCTCCCCCCACCCCACTATTTTAGAGCAATCGACGCCCCTGTACATGGGTACTTCCCACAGTCCATTTTGTCAGTTGTATTGTTGCCAGTTGTTAAAAATAAGGGTGCTAGTATCTGTGATAAGAATAATCATAGGCCAATAGCACTTGCCAGTATACTTTCTAAGGTGTTAGAATATGTCATTTATAATAGGATAAGTACTTACTTGCAGACTTATGACAATCAGTTTGGCTTTAGAGTGAAATATGCAAAGGTGGGCACCCGGGCCTCAAAAAGGACCGACGGTCCCGGTCCCGGTCCTTTCTGAATATAGGACCTAGGAACGACTCGGTCTTCGGTCCTTATATATAAGTGAAAAATTTGATTAAAATGAAAAATGAAATTAAAGACACCGGAAATCTTTAATTTTATTAACGTAAATTATAATTAATACAATACATAAATGATGAAAAAAGTTAAGTTAAATGCTTGAGTTTCCCTTCAAGAAGACTAGCATTTCAAAATGGCTGTCACTGAGCCCTGACCTTTTCGGCTTGAGGACGTCCTTCCCCAAAGAGAAGAGCCTCTCCACGGCGGCACTGGATGGGATAGGCGTGTTAAACTTGATGAACAAGTCCTTCAACGCCGGGCTGGGGAACGAGTCCTTGTTAAAGATGAAGGGTTTCACAGGCCTCTCGCTGAGAAAGTATTTGTCCAGGTACGGCCAGGGATTGCCGGGTTCAGTTCTTCCGCTAGGAGCTCCAGTTGCTTGACTTGAAGTTGAAGCACTAACATCAGTAGATTCTTCGTCTCCTCCAGGTGTTGAAACAAGTTTCAGTTCAGTCTCAGTCTCTTTCTGAGTCTTCTGGAGGAAACGATCCATCTTCTTTAGAACTTCAAATAATCACTAAACACACTAAAATCACTAAAAAAGACCGTCCGGAATTGCTTAAAAATGGACCGTCGCTCCTCATTTCGGTCCTCACTGAGAAAAGGACCGACTTTCCCGCTCACGGTCCTTAAAAAAGACCGAGCTCCTGGAGTTCGGTCCTTTTGGAACTCGGTCCTGCCCACCTTTGGAAACATGGTACTGACACGTGTATTTATATGCTATAGGAAGCCGTCCTAAGGTACAAGATGTCAAGTAGCAATGTATATTCCTGTTTTTTGAATGCATCAAAAGCATTTGATAGAGTTAACCATCACAAACTTTTCAAGAAACTCTTGTGTCGAGGGGTACCTAAATATATACTTGGGATACTTGCATTCTGGTATACAGAGCAGACCATGTTTGTAAGATGGAAAAGCACTGTATCACCAGGTTTTAAGGTAACTAATGGTGTTAGGCAAGGGGGTATATTATCACCCTATCTTTTCTGTATATACATGTATGAAAAAACTATATCGGGCTATGGGATGATTGCCTAATAACCTCTCATCCGTTGGAAATTTCTAGCAGATTTCAGTGGAGTTAACGACAAAAACCCTACGTTTTTTCGTTAAAGAGTTATGTATGTGGGTCTTCAAAGGACCTCTTTATGTATTGTTTTTAGTGGTTACTGTTAAATTTATTTGCCTTCGGTATTTTAGCGCTGCCTAATGGTAAAGAAATTACCTTACCTTATTATTTCGTTGGGCCTCGGTACGATGGAGTTACACAACGAGTTGATTTGATTTGTTTTAATTAATATAGGCAATCACTATATTTAAATTCCTGAAGATATAGGCCTATCCTTCTGAGTTATTAGGTTTATATTACTTGTTATTCACTCAGCACTTATAGGAAGATCAAGTACACCTTCCTTGCTTAAAAGCACTGCTTAACATAAACAGCTCTCGGTGTCGTAAAATATAAATCTTCTTAGGAATTCGCTGGTTTTACAAAGTTCGTTGGCTCTTCTCTCGAAGTAATTTCATGAGTCAACAATGGAAAATTTGTATCCGAAATAATTCGTTTTTCTTGTGGTTATGTGGGCCCAATTGGGTTCCGTGGCAATTATTTCCATTCCCAATAGGCTATGTCGCAAATTCCGAGGCAATTTGGTAGATATTTAATTCAATGAATTAATAATTTGTATTTAATTAAGAAATAAAGGTATCACATACGATACTATGTTGTAAGCATATATAGTTTTTCCATATACTAGGGGGGGGGGGGGGGGGAGAGAAAAATTTATGTTATACATTAAATTTTTTGATAAACAGTGTGTTTTTCAACCATGTGAAATGAGTTAAAAAGAATGAAGTCGGAACATAGAAAGAGAAAGGTTACTCAATACCTACATAAATATAAAAGTTCAAGAGGCCAACTTCTCAAGTTTAGTTAAAGTTATGTCAATCAGTTTGACTCCCTGTAAGTATAGGAAATTAATGGAATTAAAGTGAAGTTATTAAGCATTTTAACTTTGCTCATTTGTGTAAGTTTTATAATTCATCAGTTTTTCAGTTTTTAAATGCTGGTAAGTATAGGAAATTAATGGAATTAAAGTGAAGTTATTAAGCATTTTAACTTTGCTCATTTGTGTAAGTTTTATAATTCATCAGTTTTTCAGTTTTTAAATGCTGGTTTACTAATGTTGTTTTGAAGTTTTGTCATGTTTTGTTAACTATTTATGTTTTAAAGGGACTTCTACGTTGGTGAGATAGTTGAAATGTTATGTTATAATGTTTCAGACTAAGGAAGACCCTCGGATCACTCATGGCTGGTCTACCTAACTGTGTTTGTAAATGTGTATTGTGCATGTCCTCCGTGGTGACGAAGGGGACCTACAATTTTACGTGGGTTTTGTAATAGCGTGGGGTTAGTGACCCCGCCAAGTTATAAGGTTTCTAAACAACAACAAAGGCACTTACCGGTGCTTTGATTTAGATCTTCTTTAGGGCCTAGCATAGATTTCGAGCGTCCGACAAACCACCTACCTAACTCTCTCACTTTACTAATTTAGAAGCTATAGACATTACTCCTACCCTTATATACTTTTTGGCAACTTCCTGCCTACATTCTAACACTTTAACAACATCAAATTAAACTTAGCACCAACGATTTAGTCAGATATGAATAACCATGCTGCTAGTCCAGCCAAAACAAACGAGCAGACCGCGTTCCGCTGTTTTTCCCTGTGTTGCCATTCAGCTTTCTATTAGTGACTTTTCCCCTGAGTGACCTTAGACTATATATATATATATATATATATATATATATATATATATATATATATATATATATATCTATCACACACACACGTCACCTCACTCCTCCCCTACAAGTTTAGTCTATCAGGGGGGCGAGAGACCCTAAACGACCTGCGGAGCGGGGTTGATGTACTGGGAATAGGTGCAACCTGCATAGGCGGGCGAATTGAACCATTTTCCAGAGGATCGGTTCTCTCTTCCGGAAGATTCCGGTCATCCTGCAATTCACGTTCCCATATCTGGCCCTGATGGCGTTTAATAGAACGACCATCTTCTAGTTGGCACTTGAAGGAAACAGGGCCAGTTTTCTCCTGCACAGTTGCAGGAACCCATTTTGGTCCAGCCCCATAGTTGCGAATCATAACTAATCATTAGATTGCTCTTCTATAACTCCTTTTTTTTAGTGTCGTGGTACAACTTCTGTTTTTCCTGATGGCGTAAAACTCGTTGTAACGTTTCGCTTGGACGTAACACATCGAAAACTGAACGAATTCTCCGGCTCAGGGGCGTACCTAAAGTATTTGGCACCCCCCATAAATAATTTTAAAATTTAAACACGCACAAAAACATGTTTGCAAGTAGATTTTTAAACAGTACAGTATCGTCATAAGCAAATTGGAAATAAGAAAAATGCAGGACATTAAAAATTCAGTGAACAGGTAATACTGCATTTTATTTTATACAAAAAACACAGGAAATCCAGTCTCAACGCTCAGCCTATTCTTCAAAGGTAAATAGAGAGGATTCACAGTCTCTGCTTTCGAGCCTTAATTTCTGCAAATTGATCAATGACCATCAAAATTCATCACCTTTGCATATTTATGTTCAGTTGAAAGTAAAGCCAGATTTGTCAATCTTGTCTGACTCATGGTCGAGCGAAAGAAATTTGTTATCAATTTCAATTTGGAAAAACTTCTTTCACATGAAGCAATAGACACATAGACAGTCAAAAAGAAACTCAAACCCAGTGACAAGCTTGGCAAAGATTCACAAAAATCCCATTTCACAATACACTCCAGAAACTGCAATGCTGTCCATTTCTTTGCCTCTTCAATGCTGATTTTGGCAGCTTCCAAATGCCTCCGAAGTCGTCCAATTTCCACACTGATATCTTCTTCAGAGAATTCATCGAAAATCTGAGTCAAATTTGGAATATACTTCAGAAGTTCTTCTGTTGCAACAACCAAAGTGTTTGGCTGAATAACAGCGAAGATCGACAGAATTTGATCCATTGCCTTAGAACGAATCTCCACTTCTTGATGAAAGCGATCAAGACATTCAAACATAGCTCTTTCTACTTTCTCTGGCAATGTGAGACCAGCATCCTTTGCCATCTCTCCTAGCATCCTTTTTCGGAGCTTTTCTCTTCCTCTTCTCTCCATAGAGGCCCCACCCCTCCATCCACCAACTCACGCCTTACTACATCACCTCAGCACACACATACAAAAAATGGCTGTGTTAATAAAAAAACAATTATGAAACAATTTTAATGAAACATTTATGCCCAAAACAACAAATATGTACTTTCAAAAGACAAACAGGAAAAATAGTCCATGAAATTCCTGAAAATTAGCTTATACATTATTTAGAATAAATGACACAGAACTATGTATAAAAATAATGCAATTATCAACTACCAAACAATTACTAACTCTACGATACAATCGTGTAATAGCTAACAGTTATACAGAACATTTTGTATCTTCAAAATTTTTGCCTCCTAGATTTTTTCTGGGCGAACATCAATAACATCATCATATGAAATCTCCCTGCCAACGTCCTGGTTGATGCTTATGATACCAAGGCCACTGAGGCGATCCTGCCCCATTGATGATCTGAGGTAGTTCTTGATTAGCTTCATCTTAGAGAAGCTCCTCTCAGCTGACGATCTGTCACAGGTAGAGTGAAGGCAATTCTTAGTGCAACCCAGAGATTGGGATATAGTTCCTCCAGTTGCTTCTGATGAATGAAGGGGAGAAGCTCCAATGCAGTCATGTTGTGTGAAGGTAAAGTCGGCAAGTTCGTAATTTCGAGGGCCAGTTCTCTTCCATCAATGTCAGAGTCAGCTCCAGAGCTCAGTATCTTAGAGAGCTTTTCACACTTGCAGGACAAGTCTTCCTTGTTCATTGTGGTGAAGTTTAGGAGAACCCCAAATATGTCCCTCACATCATCTAATGTTTTGAATCTCTCATTTATTGACCCGATGGCACAATCCACCACTACATTGAAAAATTTGACTTCCAGCCTCTTTAAGGCTCCCTAGTAGCAGCGGGGCCCAAAGCGGCTGCTTAGTCTGCTTATGCCAGGAAACGGCCCTGCATGATAGAAATGTCCATTTTCTCATACTTTGTAGTTGCATAATGAATGGCCCTCTCCACAATTTCATTGCGCTGATCTTCAAGAAACAGTTTTAGAGCTTGGAGCTTCACAATGCACTTTCCAAGGTTGATTCCAACTGTTTGCAAATACTTTTGTGAGAGATTAATTTCTTCCAGAACTTCACACCAGAAAGAAAGGTAAATTTTGTATTGCCAATAAAAATAAAAAATTATTTTATAGTGGAAATTAACATTAAGCTGTTATAATAGTTTGAACATTTTTAATTTTTTTTTTCTTTGGCGAATTTTTCATTTGGTTTGAAAACTTGTACTGGTATTTCAACTGTCCCGATGGCACCCCCCCTCCTGGCTGTCACCCGGGGCGAACCGCCCCCACCAGTACGCCAATGCTCCGGCCAATCATAAGTTTAGAAGGAGACACCCCGTTAGGCAAAAATTTCCTATAAAAGTTTAGACCTAAATAAGCTTGTAATTGTGTGATGTTTTGTGGAGGTGGTGCATTTTTCATTGCTTCAGTTTATCCACCGTTGGAGGAATGCCTGAAGCACAGACCCGTAACTAGCTAATTTTGCGCCCAAAGGCAAGATCATAAAATTGCGCGCCCTATTCCTATGACACTACACGATCCTCTAAGTGGTATATTGTTTTTGGCACAAAACATCAAGAACTATTTTCAGAATGTCTCCATTTTTGTTTATCAGTTTCAATAGCTTTCTGTAGTGCATCACCGATACATTGTCCGCACAATAGTCTTTTTTGTAGGGATTTCCATTTACAGAAATTTTAACGATGATTAGTTGAATTTTCATGTTCTACAATACAGTTTAAATTTTTCCAGTCAATAAATCTTGTTTTCTGATTCGCAATACTCGATTTGGAAAAGCGCTGATCGAATAATATGCATGGAAAACAGAAAATAAAGTACTGAAAATTTATAGAAATGCGCCCTTTCCCTAATGGCATGGCGTGCTTGGGATAGATACATATTTTATATAGTTTTTTTGCGCCCTTCAGCTTTGCGCACCCGAGGCAAGTGCCTCACTCGCCTCGCCCTTGTTAGAGCACTGCTGAGGCATCTATGCGGAACCCTAAATATGAAACCTCATTAGTGACTCACGAACATTTTTCTTTCTTTAGCTTAAGTCCGGCATCCCGGAGTCTTTTTAGAACTGTGGTTAATCTAGTTAGGTGTTCTTTTTTAGATGAACCTGAAATGAGGACATCATCTACGTAGAAAACAAAGTACCCCGGAATGTGACCTAGAACTTGGTCCATTGTCCTCTGAAAAATACCCAGAGCCGATGCTATTCCATAGCATAGCCTGTTGTACTTATATAGGCCTCGGTGCGTATTTATGATAGTTAGCGCTAGAATTTTCATCTAAACTTAGTTGAACATAGGCTTGGGACATATCTACTTTTGTGAAATATTTACCTCCAGCAAGAGAGTTAAATAATTCATCAGGCTTGGGTATAGGGTAGCAATCTAGAAGGACTGCTCTATTTGCTGTTAAACGGTAATCCCCACATAACCGCACTGACTTGTCAGGTTTTAGTACAGGAACTACCGGGACAGCCAACTTAACGTGTGTGACTGGTTCGACAATTTTATCTTTGAGCAACCTGTCAATTTCTAATTCTACCTTCTCCCGCAGTGCATGTGCAGTTGAACGAGCCTTACAAAATTTCGGAGTTACATTAGGGTCTACCTCTATACAGACGTGATGGCCTTTTAGTTTGCCTACTTCAGGCCCAAAAACGTAAGAAAACTCCCTTAACAATGAGTCTATGTCAGACGGATACGCGAGTGTATGCACATCTGCCTGACCCTTTGGCAAAATTTTGTCAATAGGCATTTACAAAGCATCAATCCAATCACGGCCCAGTAGAGTAGGCCCTTGCTCATCCACACTAAAAGTTTTGGACAGGACAGTTCGGTCAGCACCTTATCTAGTTCTCGAGGAACTGTAATTCCATTCAGGCCTACATCTACAGTATATGGACCTGTATTATCACCACTTTGTTGCTCATAAAATAGGTACTCCACTCCAATGTTCGAAGTATTTCCCTTTTGAGGATTTACACTAGAAATGTTATAATTAGAATTTTCACCCCTTGTTTTCTTTGAAAAACAAACTTTAGCTATGTGGCCTATTTTACTACAGTTTCGGCAAACTGCTTCTTTAAAAGGACAGTCCTTCTTCCAATGGGGTTTTCCATACCCAGTACAAGAGTTGGAAGGCTTTTCCTCCTGTTTAGCTTTTGAATCAGGGCCGTAACTACCTATGAGGTCACCGAGGTCCGGACCTCGGTAATTATTTCCTAAAAAAAAAAAGACACTGAACCGTTCTCCGTGTATGAAACGCATATTACCGCTTTTCTTTTGAAAAGAGGGAGCGTCGAGCGTTTTGTGTTTAGTGTATAGCTTGGGTTGTGTTTGTAGATGTCATTTTGGT
The DNA here is from genome assembly GCA_023014485.1 of Bathynomus jamesi. NCBI lineage: Eukaryota > Metazoa > Arthropoda > Malacostraca > Isopoda > Cirolanidae > Bathynomus > Bathynomus jamesi. Next base: position 132,516 of record JAJOZX010003276.1, read on the forward strand.
CTGAATTTTGCTCGTCACGCCGCGCTCGAAAAAAATCTGGACCTCACTAATTTCTAAACCCTAGTTACGGCCCTGTTTTGAATTAGTAGGTTTAGTCGTATTTGCCGCATACCTTTTAGTTTGTGTTGAATATAAACATAAGTTTGATTGATAAATATTTACTGGTAATTATGCCCATTTCCTGTATGTATATTTTAGTATACCATTATTATTTTGTCATTTTCTATTTTGTGTTCTTGTTTTGTTTTGCGTTTCGCTCATTCGTCTGTCTCAGCTGTTCCAAAGTACACTTGGATAAATTGCGTATTCGGTGTTTTATTTTCCCCACAATGCTCGTATTTGTCATCTCCACAAAATGACCACATCAACAGGTTATGGGCCCAGGTCACGTCTTTATTTTGATGGAGATGAGGAAAAATACGAATTGTGGGAAGTTAAGTTTAGAGGGCATCTCCGACTTCAAAAGTTGCTTTCGGTCGTAGAAGGAGCACAAGATGGCGATGTTGATCCTGAGAAAAATGCCGAAGTTTTTGCCGAGCTTGTACAAGTGCTCGATGACAAAAGTTTGTCTTTAATCATTAGAGATGCAAAAGACAATGGACGAGAGGCATTAAAAATTCTCCGTGAGTATTATCTAGGTAGTTCCAAACCTAGGGTAATCTCCCTCTACACTGAGCTCACATCACTAAAAATGAGCAGACAGGAGAGTGTGACAGCATATATGATTAGAGCGGAGACAGCTGCCGCATCATTGAAGATTGCTGGTGAGACAATTTCTGATAGCTTATTGGTAGCAATGATTTTAAAAGGATTACCTGATGACTTTAAGGCCTTTTCTATAGTGGTCACTCAGAGGGGTGATACCATGAATTTTGTGGACTTTAAGTCTGCATTGAGAAGTTATGAAGAGTCAGAAAAGTGTAGGTTAACCTATAGTACTAGTGATGACAATGTCATGAAAGTCAAATCTAATGTCAATAGTAATTCAAAATTAAGGTGTTACTCATGTGGAAAACCTGGACACAAAAAGTTTCAGTGTAAAAATAAAAATAGTTCTTTAAAATCTAGTAGATGGTGTGACTTCTGTAAAAGTAACTCTCATGATACAGAATTCTGTAGGAAGAAAAATTCTGTGAGCCTTGTTGTGGATGATAATAGAAAAGATGAATCTTTTATTTTCAAAGTAAATACCAGTGTAACAATATTTTATTTTGGAGGGTATAATTTTGTATCTTCAAGAAAAGGAAACTTAAGTTTAAGAGGGGGTGTTGAATATAAACATAAGTTTGATTGATAAATATTTACTGGTAATTATGCCCATTTACTGTATGTATATTTTAGTATACCATTATTATTTTGTCATTTTCTATTTTGTGTTCTTGTTTTGTTTTGCGTTTCGCTCATTCGTGTCTCAGCTGTTCCAAAGTACACTTGGATAAATTGTGTATTCGGTGTTCTATTTTCCCCACAATGCTCGTATTTGTCATCTCCACAAAATGACCACATCAACAGTTTGTTTGTCTAGTGGGCTCATTAGGTCTACCTGACCTAGAAGATTTAAAGCTTTGGGCTATAAATGTCTTTATATGTTGGGCTTTACAACTGACTGCCAAAAGCTCTAAAGTAACAAATGGGGTAGAAAGTTAGCAGTAACTAATAATAGTTAGGGGTAATGTCTATAGCTTCTAAATGAGTAAAGTTAGAGTTAGGTAGGCTGCTTTGTGGGACGCAGGAAATCTATGGTAGGCCCGAAGGAATATCTGATTCAACGCACCGGTAAGTGCCTTTATATGTTGTTCAGAAACCTAGTAACTTGCGGAGTACCTAACCCCAAGCTATTACAGAATGCTAAGCGTAATTTAGAGATACTTACAGCTGCGGACAGTAAACATAATCCAAAAAGGTTTTTTGATTACGTGAATAATCGTAAACCGATAAAAGATAACATAGGCCCTCTAGTGGACGTTAACGGCGCTTTGGCTTCCGACGCTCAGGCGATGGCGGGTATTTTTAATGTCCCCGATGTGGACGATATCGTTCCATTTAGTAACGAGACTATTTTGAGTGAAATAACTGTTTACGAGGGTGAGATTACGCATTATATCAATAAACTAAAGGCGAGCAAGGCTCCAGGCACTGACGCGCTTTATCCTAGACATTTGAAAGATTTGAAAGACGTTATCGTAGGCCCCTTAACTAAAATTTTTAATAAGTCACTGGAAGCGGGGATTATTCCTGAAGACTTCAAATTAGCTAACGTTTGCCTATTTTTAAAAAGGGCGACCGCACAGAAGCTAGCAATTATAGGCCCATTAACTTAACGTCAATTGTCGGTAAACTTTTGGAATCCGTAGTTTGGAAAGTAGAGATTTGATTAATAGTAGTCAGCATGGCATGGTTTTCGACGCCATAAATCTTGTTTAACTAATTTGTTAGAGTTTTATAATGAAATAGTGCGCGAATACGATAGGCATACAGCGCTGACATTATTTATTTAGACTTTAAAAAAGCGTTCGATATAGTTCCGCATTGAAGATTAATTGCGAAGGTTAAAGCGCACGATATACGCGGTTAGGTAGCTAACTGGTTAGAAGAATGGCTTCGTGCTAGGAAACAGGGTCGTTGTTAATGGTAGTGAATCGGGGTGGTTGGATGTAGGTAGAGGTGTCTCACAGGGTTCAGTGTTAGGTCCATTGCTATTCGTAATCTACATTAACGACATTGATGTAGGCTTGATCAGTAACGTGTCAAAATTCGCGGACGATACTAAAATAGGTGGTAAACTTGTTAACGTGGGCGATAGAAATAGGCTCCAAGAAGATGTAAATAGGATTATGGAGTGGACGGATAAGTGGCAGATGCAATTTAACGTAGACAAATGTAAAGTTTTGCATATAGGTTCTCGTAACAATAATTCACTGGGGAACAAAAAATTTTTTTTTTTCTTGGTGCCTGATATTTTAGACCTTATTCTGGATATTTTCATGCCACTGATTCAGAAAATATCATCCATTTTGTTCTAGCAGCTCTAGTTTTTGAGATATTGCATACGTCATTACCTACTTTATTACCCTTCTGGAACGGTATTATGAGTTGCTCGTAAATCTAAATGCAGCTGTATAATTAAATTGTAGCTATGATTTTGCTGATGTTGCTGTTTTGCATGTGTATTGTACATGTACTAACGTGAATTCTTTCCTGTTACAGGTGTTGACATGGGTTCATCACGAAGAAAGTGTTTAAATCATCCAGATGTGTTTTGTTTTATCTGCGGAGAGTACACGTTCATTGAACAGAGAAAAACTATTACTGATTTTGTGAAAAAAGCTTATTTTGCCTATTTCAAAGTACAACTAGGGGACCAAGATAAGCCATGGGCTCCTCATGTTGTGTGTAAAACGTGTACGGAGCATCTGCGGCAATGGACCAACGGAAAGAGGAGGTGCCTGAAATTTGGTATACCAATGGTATGGAGAGGACAGAGAAACCACAGTGATGACTGTTACTTTTGTTTGGTGAATATAAACAGCATCAATGGACGTAACCGGAGTAAATGGACGTATCCTGACATAGACTCAGCTAGACGGCCTGTTTCACATTCAGATGAGATACCTGTCCCATCATTCAGCCATCTTCCAGAGCTCCCTCAAGATGATGATGAATCTGCTACTGACAAAGAAAGCATATGTGGGCAAAATGACAGTGATTTCGAAGGACCGTCATCAGTTGCAGAAGGTTTTAGTCAACACGAATTAAACGACCTCATAAGGGACTTAAGTCTTTCGAAGAAATCGTCTGAATTGTTAGCTTCCAGGCTGGGAGAAAAAAATTTACTGCTGCCGGGAACCAAAATCACGTTATATCGCGACAGAGAAAAGGATTTACTGCCCTTCTTCTCAAAAGAGAACGATTTAGTTCTTTGCAACAATGTGCGCGGATTGCTGATGAAAATGGGCATATCGGAATACACACCAAGTGAATGGCGGTTATTCATAGATAGCTCCAAATGGAGCCTAAAATGTGTTCTACACAACGGCAACAGATACAGATCAATCCCAATTGGTCACTCAGTCGGTATGAGAAGAGCACGGGACAGTCGCCCTAGTCCTAGAAAAGATATCATACCGAGACCACCAATGGGTGGTGTGTGGATCTGAAGATGGTGAATTTTCTCCTGGGCCAGCAGAGCGGGTACACCAAGTACCCGTGCTTTACATGTCTCTGGGACAGTAAAACTAAAGATGAACACTGGGTGAGAAGACAGTGGCCTCTGAGAGAAAACATGGTGGTTGGAGAAAAAAATATCATCAAAGAAGCTTTGGTTGACAGAGAAAGGATCATATTGCCACCACTGCACATCAAACTAGGTTTGATGAAACAATTTATAAAGGCTTTGAACAGAGATGGGACGTGTTTTGGCTACATATGTAGAAAATTTCCTGCGCTGAGCATGGAAACGCTGAAGGCAGGTATTTTCGATGGACCGCAAATCCGGGAACTCATGAAAGACCCGCGTTTCCAAGATTCAATGGACAACATTGAGGCACGTGCGTGGTCAGCGTTTAGTATGGTTGTGAAGAATTTCCTTGGGAACTATAAGGCCGATAACTACGGTGAATTAGTGGAGAATATGCTCTCTTCTTTTTGTAAACTTGGCTGTAAAATGAGCATCAAACTGCATTACCTCCACAGTCATTTGGATCGTTTCCCAGATAACCTCGGTGATCTAAGCGAGGAACAGGGTGAACGATTTCACCAAGAACTAAGGACCATGGAAGAACGGTACCGCGGACGATGGGATACTCACATGATGGCAGATTACTGCTGGAGCATCCAACGCGAATGTCCTGGCACATCTCATCGCAAGAAATCTCAGAAACGCGATTTATGTGAGATGTCTCAATGAAAGAACTACTTTTGCCGTTCGTGTCTCAAGCTTGTTTGAATTTAAGAAATATTTTTCATACCTTATGCTTGTTTGATGTTAATACACTATTTTTGCTGACATTCATCATACTTTTGTATTCAATTGACAACAACAGTGATTGCCAATTATATAATATTATATACATTATATAGAAATATATATAGATATATATATATCATATCTTGATAAGCAGAGCTGATGGAGAAAAACTAATGTCATTTTTAGAATCAGCGACCTCAATATACCCAGAAACAGGTCTAACATCTAAGTCACCAAAAGTTGTGTTCCCCAGTGTAATTACACATACACGATGGACAACACAGTCAGCGAGCGTTGACGAGGAAGTAGATTTAGGCGTACGCGTATCTAAGGATTTAAAAGTAAGGAACCAGTGCCTGGAGTCTTGCGCAAAAGCTAATAGGATGTTAGGCTTCATAGCGCATAATTTCGAATTTAAATAGATTATTATTATATTGCCCCTTTACAAGTCCCTAGTCAAGTCTCATTTAGAATATGCCGTTCAGTTTTGGTGCCCGTATTTGGATATTGATAGGTTGGAAATGGTTCAGCATCGCGCCACGAAACTAATTCCGTCATTGCGCAACAAGTCTTACGAAGATAGGATTAAAGAGATTTGCATTCACTCGAAAATAGGAGATTAAGGGGGAACTTATTGAAGTTTTCAAAATCGTTAATAAATTCGATAACGTAAATTTTGACAAACTGTTCACTTTCGATAATAGCAATACTCGTAATAACGGATTTAAGTTGCACGGCAGACGATTCATTACTAACATCGCTAAAAACTTTTTTACGTTTAAAGTAATTGTAAATGGAATAATCTTCCCGCGTCCGTCGTGAATTCTACCAGCGTTAATATGTTTAAAAACCGTTCAGATAGGCATTTTAAAAATATTAACGTTGTTTAAAATAAAACAATTAGCAACAGGAGCTCTGGGGAAATGGTCGAGGATGAGTCTGTTGATGATTTAATGCCAGCTTGTGACATGCCAGCGTGTGATATGCCAGCAATAAAATTATTACAAAAAAAAAAATTAGACAAACACGAACGTAGATGTAGCTAGTAGCGAAAACTAACCCACTTTTTATACTCTTCTTCTTTTTTTCTTTTCTTATCGTCTCTTTACTTGCATGCCTGTAGTTTGCATGGTATGAATGTTTGAGTTAAGACTGTGTTTGCATGGTTTGTAAGCGTTCTTATTTTACTTTTCATCTTTCACCCCTTTCCTATTCTCTTTGACTCTTTTTTCCGACTTGTCAGCAGTGGCCGCGGATGATGATGGTGAGTCTCTCTCTTTTTCTGAATGAATGTTAACCCACGAATGTTCGGTTTTTCTTACTTAGCCCCTTATTCTCCTCTTTTAACCCCTTCTCTTTCCTTTCTCTCGGGCTAACCTTAGAGTGGATCTTAGGGTCTTTGTTAGCCTTAGCTTCTGTAGAACATATGCGTCTAATCGATTTTTAAACATGTTTATAAGAGGCTCCAAGAAACTTTAGCCCCCCCCCATTTGCAGCTTACATGTTTACTTATATCGAAATAGTTTTTAGTGATTATAAAAATATATAAAATTCTTTATTTATTGCAGGTATTAAAATTACTCTAGCTGATAAATTGCTAATGGCTTCTCAATTAATTGGTGATTCGGAGAGGCAACGTGTGATAGATCGCATACAAGCAATAACATTTCGGGAAGCTCGTGATGCTGGAGCCACCTTTATAACACGTTCATGGGTTGCCAGAAAGTTGCGAAGAAGTGAGGACTTCGTCAAAAGAAATTGGAATAAAACTTTAGATGAATGTGAAATGGATACAACCAAATCTGGGCGCCCAAATTTGCCACTCTCTTAGGAAACAAAGGACATCATTGAAAGCGGTACGCGTAAGCGGAAAAACACCTGTGCTAAACTTTCTAGAGAGATCGAAGTGTTGAGAGGAAAGATCGTTAGTGGTGAGATCATTCGACTGTACCGTCATAGGCAAGGTTTAAAGCCTTGGCATGAACTTCCAAAGCCAAGAAAAACTCAACTTAACATCGATGACAGAATGTGGTTTGCCCATTATCTTGAAGATTGGGATGTGGGTGATTTCATGCATTTCGCTGTCTCCGATGAATTTTTTTGTTTATGTAACACGTCGGCCTAACTACCAAAATGATCGAGTGTGGGCCACAACACCAGATGAAATTGATGACAATGAATATTATTGCGAATTATTAAAAAGTCCAGACTGTGTTGGTGTTTTTTTGTTCACTACAAAGCAGCTCATGTGGGTGCTGAAGCCAAATGGTCAGAGTTGGGATGGACAGCATTTTCGTGATATTATTCTATCCCAACATGTCATTCCTTTTCTAAGAAACCCAAACAATGTTATGGCTGTCGATCAGGTCACACTTCTGCACGTTAAGGCCCCCTGCTTTCAGGCATTAGCCACTCAACAGTTGTTGCGCAACCATGATATCAATTTCTTTGGAAATGAAGAATGGCCAGGAAATTGTCCTGACCTGAACGTCTGTGAATACATTGGATCAGTTATAAAGGACAAGGTTGAATGTGTCTTGTTTCAAGAACCTGCAGCAAATCGATTTTCGAAGGATACAATGACGCAACACATTGAAACTGTTTTAGCAAATTTGCGTAACGATCAAGATCTATTCACATCACTTTTGGCAAGCTACCCAAAGCGAATTCAGGCTGTCTCGGAAGCCAATGGCGGGAACACCAAGTTTTAATTGTTTCTCATTAAATGTAGGATTAAATTCTCTTTTGTTGGGTATGTTTAGTTTTAATGTACCTCTAACGATTTAGGCCATGGGTGGGTGGGCTAAGGTTTATTGGAGCCCCGTAGACGTGCTACTAATTACTTCTACCGGGAAACTATTCCAGCTATTTACTATTCTGTGTAAAAGAGTTAAATTTTCCGGCGAGTTAAATTTTCCGGCGAGTTAAATTTTCCGGCGAGTTAAATTTTCCGGCGAGTTAAATTTTCCGGCGAGTTAAATTTTCCGGCGAGTTAAATTTTCCGGCGAGTTAAATTTTCCGGCGAGTTAAATTTTCCGGCGAGTTAAATTTTCCGGCGAGTTAAATTTTCCGGCGAGTTAAATTTTCCGGCGAGTTAAATTTTCCGGCGAGTTAAATTTTCCGGCGAGTTAAATTTTCCGGCGAGTTAAATTTTCCGGCGAGTTAAATTTTCCGGCGAGTTAAATTTTCCGGCGAGTTAAATTTTCCGGCGAGTTAAATTTTCCGGCGAGTTAAATTTTCCGGCGAGTTAAATTTTCCGGCGAGTTAAATTTTCCGGCGAGTTAAATTTTCCGGCGAGTTAAATTTTCCGGCGAGTTAAATTTTCCGGCGAGTTAAATTTTCCGGCGAGTTAAATTTTCCGGCGAGTTAAATTTTCCGGCGAGTTAAATTTTCCGGCGAGTTAAATTTTCCGGCGAGTTAAATTTTCCGGCGAGTTAAATTTTCCGGCGAGTTAAATTTTCCGGCGAGTTAAATTTTCCGGCGAGTTAAATTTTCCGGCGAGTTAAATTTTCCGGCGAGTTAAATTTTCCGGCGAGTTAAATTTTCCGGCGAGTTAAATTTTCCGGCGAGTTAAATTTTCCGGCGAGTTAAATTTTCCGGCGAGTTAAATTTTCCGGCGAGTTAAATTTTCCGGCGAGTTAAATTTTCCGGCGAGTTAAATTTTCCGGCGAGTTAAATTTTCCGGCGAGTTAAATTTTCCGGCGTTAAATTTTCCGGCGAGTTAAATTTTCCGCGAGTTAAATTTTCCGCGAGTTAAATTTTCCGGCGAGTTAAATTTTCCGGCGAGTTAAATTTTCCGGCGAGTTAAATTTTCCGCGAGTTAAATTTTCCGGCGAGTTAAATTTTCCGGCGAGTTAAATTTTCCGCGCGAGTTAAATTTTCCGCGAGTTAAATTTTCCAGCGAGTTAAATTTTCCAGCGAGTTAAATTTTCCAGCGAGTTAAATTTTCCAGCGAGTTAAATTTTCCAGCGAGTTAAATTTTCCAGCGAGTTAAATTTTCCAGCGAGTTAAATTTTCCAGCGAGTTAAATTTTCCAGCGAGTTAAATTTTCCAGCGAGTTAAATTTTCCAGCGAGTTAAATTTTCCAGCGAGTTAAATTTTCCAGCGAGTTAAATTTTCCAGCGAGTTAAATTTTCCAGCGAGTTAAATTTTCCAGCGAGTTAAATTTTCCAGCGAGTTAAATTTTCCAGCGAGTTAAATTTTCCAGCGAGTTAAATTTTCCAGCGAGTTAAATTTTCCAGCGAGTTAAATTTTCCAGCGAGTTAAATTTTCCAGCGAGTTAAATTTTCCAGCGAGTTAAATTTTCCAGCGAGTTAAATTTTCCAGCGAGTTAAATTTTCCAGCGAGTTAAATTTTCCAGCGAGTTAAATTTTCCAGCGAGTTAAATTTTCCAGCGAGTTAAATTTTCCAGCGAGTTAAATTTTCCAGCGAGTTAAATTTTCCAGCGAGTTAAATTTTCCAGCGAGTTAAATTTTCCAGCGAGTTAAATTTTCCAGCGAGTTAAATTTTCCAGCGAGTTAAATTTTCCAGCGAGTTAAATTTTCCAGCGAGTTAAATTTTCCAGCGAGTTAAATTTTCCAGCGAGTTAAATTTTCCAGCGAGTTAAATTTTCCAGCGAGTTAAATTTTCCAGCGAGTTAAATTTTCCAGCGAGTTAAATTTTCCAGCGAGTTAAATTTTCCAGCGAGTTAAATTTTCCAGCGAGTTAAATTTTCCAGCGAGTTAAATTTTCCAGCGAGTTAAATTTTCCAGCGAGTTAAATTTTCCAGCGAGTTAAATTTTCCAGCGAGTTAAATTTTCCAGCGAGTTAAATTTTCCAGCGAGTTAAATTTTCCAGCGAGTTAAATTTTCCAGCGAGTTAAATTTTCCAGCGAGTTAAATTTTCCAGCGAGTTAAATTTTCCAGCGAGTTAAATTTTCCAGCGAGTTAAATTTTCCAGCGAGTTAAATTTTCCAGCGAGTTAAATTTTCCAGCGAGTTAAATTTTCCAGCGAGTTAAATTTTCCAGCGAGTTAAATTTTCCAGCGAGTTAAATTTTCCAGCGAGTTAAATTTTCCAGCGAGTTAAATTTTCCAGCGAGTTAAATTTTCCAGCGAGTTAAATTTTCCAGCGAGTTAAATTTTCCAGCGAGTTAAATTTTCCAGCGAGTTAAATTTTCCAGCGAGTTAAATTTTCCAGCGAGTTAAATTTTCCAGCGAGTTAAATTTTCCAGCGAGTTAAATTTTCCAGCGAGTTAAATTTTCCAGCGAGTTAAATTTTCCAGCGAGTTAAATTTTCCAGCGAGTTAAATTTTCCAGCGAGTTAAATTTTCCAGCGAGTTAAATTTTCCAGCGAGTTAAATTTTCCAGCGAGTTAAATTTTCCAGCGAGTTAAATTTTCCAGCGAGTTAAATTTTCCAGCGAGTTAAATTTTCCAGCGAGTTAAATTTTCCAGCGAGTTAAATTTTCCAGCGAGTTAAATTTTCCAGCGAGTTAAATTTTCCAGCGAGTTAAATTTTCCAGCGAGTTAAATTTTCCAGCGAGTTAAATTTTCCAGCGAGTTAAATTTTCCAGCGAGTTAAATTTTCCAGCGAGTTAAATTTTCCAGCGAGTTAAATTTTCCAGCGAGTTAAATTTTCCAGCGAGTTAAATTTTCCAGCGAGTTAAATTTTCCAGCGAGTTAAATTTTCCAGCGAGTTAAATTTTCCAGCGAGTTAAATTTTCCAGCGAGTTAAATTTTCCAGCGAGTTAAATTTTCCAGCGAGTTAAATTTTCCAGCGAGTTAAATTTTCCAGCGAGTTAAATTTTCCAGCGAGTTAAATTTTCCAGCGAGTTAAATTTTCCAGCGAGTTAAATTTTCCAGCGAGTTAAATTTTCCAGCGAGTTAAATTTTCCAGCGAGTTAAATTTTCCAGCGAGTTAAATTTTCCAGCGAGTTAAATTTTCCAGCGAGTTAAATTTTCCAGCGAGTTAAATTTTCCAGCGAGTTAAATTTTCCAGCGAGTTAAATTTTCCAGCGAGTTAAATTTTCCAGCGAGTTAAATTTTCCAGCGAGTTAAATTTTCCAGCGAGTTAAATTTTCCAGCGAGTTAAATTTTCCAGCGAGTTAAATTTTCCAGCGAGTTAAATTTTCCAGCGAGTTAAATTTTCCAGCGAGTTAAATTTTCCAGCGAGTTAAATTTTCCAGCGAGTTAAATTTTCCAGCGAGTTAAATTTTCCAGCGAGTTAAATTTTCCAGCGAGTTAAATTTTCCAGCGAGTTAAATTTTCCAGCGAGTTAAATTTTCCAGCGAGTTAAATTTTCCAGCGAGTTAAATTTTCCAGCGAGTTAAATTTTCCAGCGAGTTAAATTTTCCAGCGAGTTAAATTTTCCAGCGAGTTAAATTTTCCAGCGAGTTAAATTTTCCAGCGAGTTAAATTTTCCAGCGAGTTAAATTTTCCAGCGAGTTAAATTTTCCAGCGAGTTAAATTTTCCAGCGAGTTAAATTTTCCAGCGAGTTAAATTTTCCAGCGAGTTAAATTTTCCAGCGAGTTAAATTTTCCAGCGAGTTAAATTTTCCAGCGAGTTAAATTTTCCAGCGAGTTAAATTTTCCAGCGAGTTAAATTTTCCAGCGAGTTAAATTTTCCAGCGAGTTAAATTTTCCAGCGAGTTAAATTTTCCAGCGAGTTAAATTTTCCAGCGAGTTAAATTTTCCAGCGAGTTAAATTTTCCAGCGAGTTAAATTTTCCAGCGAGTTAAATTTTCCAGCGAGTTAAATTTTCCAGCGAGTTAAATTTTCCAGCGAGTTGAATTTTCCAGCGAGTTAATTTTCCAGCGAGTTGAATTTTCCAGCGAGTTGAATTTTCCAGCGAGTTGAATTTTCCAGCGAGTTAATTTTCCAGCGAGTTGAATTTTCCAGCGAGTTGAATTTTCCAGCGAGTTGAATTTTCCAGCGAGTTGAATTTTCCAGCGAGTTGAATTTTCCAGCGAGTTGAATTTTCCAGCGAGTTGAATTTTCCAGCGAGTTGAATTTTCCAGCGAGTTGAATTTTCCAGCGAGTTGAATTTTCCAGCGAGTTGAATTTTCCAGCGAGTTGAATTTTCCAGCGAGTTGAATTTTCCAGCGAGTTGAATTTTCCAGCGAGTTGAATTTTCCAGCGAGTTGAATTTTCCAGCGAGTTGAATTTTCCAGCGAGTTGAATTTTCCAGCGAGTTGAATTTTCCAGCGAGTTGAATTTTCCAGCGAGTTGAATTTTCCAGCGAGTTGAATTTTCCAGCGAGTTGAATTTTCCAGCGAGTTGAATTTTCCAGCGAGTTGAATTTTCCAGCGAGTTGAATTTTCCAGCGAGTTGAATTTTCCAGCGAGTTGAATTTTCCAGCGAGTTGAATTTTCCAGCGAGTTGAATTTTCCAGCGAGTTGAATTTTCCAGCGAGTTGAATTTTCCAGCGAGTTGAATTTTCCAGCGAGTTGAATTTTCCAGCGAGTTGAATTTTCCAGCGAGTTGAATTTTCCAGCGAGTTGAATTTTCCAGCGAGTTGAATTTTCCAGCGAGTTGAATTTTCCAGCGAGTTGAATTTTCCAGCGAGTTGAATTTTCCAGCGAGTTGAATTTTCCAGCGAGTTGAATTTTCCAGCGAGTTGAATTTTCCAGCGAGTTGAATTTTCCAGCGAGTTGAATTTTCCAGCGAGTTGAATTTTCCAGCGAGTTGAATTTTCCAGCGAGTTGAATTTTCCAGCGAGTTGAATTTTCCAGCGAGTTGAATTTTCCAGCGAGTTGAATTTTCCAGCGAGTTGAATTTTCCAGCGAGTTGAATTTTCCAGCGAGTTGAATTTTCCAGCGAGTTGAATTTTCCAGCGAGTTGAATTTTCCAGCGAGTTGAATTTTCCAGCGAGTTGAATTTTCCAGCGAGTTGAATTTTCCAGCGAGTTGAATTTTCCAGCGAGTTGAATTTTCCAGCGAGTTGAATTTTCCAGCGAGTTGAATTTTCCAGCGAGTTGAATTTTCCAGCGAGTTGAATTTTCCAGCGAGTTGAATTTTCCAGCGAGTTGAATTTTCCAGCGAGTTGAATTTTCCAGCGAGTTGAATTTTCCAGCGAGTTGAATTTTCCAGCGAGTTGAATTTTCCAGCGAGTTGAATTTTCCAGCGAGTTGAATTTTCCAGCGAGTTGAATTTTCCAGCGAGTTGAATTTTCCAGCGAGTTGAATTTTCCAGCGAGTTGAATTTTCCAGCGAGTTGAATTTTCCAGCGAGTTGAATTTTCCAGCGAGTTGAATTTTCCAGCGAGTTGAATTTTCCAGCGAGTTGAATTTTCCAGCGAGTTAAATTTTCCAGCGAGTTAAATTTCCAGAGAGAAGGGAGTTAAATTTTCTATATCAGCTTAAAAAACTGCACTATTGAGCAAATTTGTTAAAAAATCGAAAGAAGTGCGTGGAAAGGATAAGACCCCACATACCTATAGTAATATTTAGTTAATTTCAAATGAAAAAATTCAAAATTGAAATGGCTGTACCTTTTTAAGTTTTCTTAGCTGCAAAAAATGAATTGTATTTTCTAAATCAGCTTAAAAAACTGCACTATTGTGCAAATTTGTGAAAAAATCGAAAGAAGTGCATGGAAATGAAAAGACCCACATACCTATAGTAATATTTAGTTAATTTCAAACGAAAAAAAAAATTTGAAATGGCTGTAACTTTTTAAGTTTTCGTAGCTGCAAAAAATGAGTTGCATTTTCTAAATCAGAGTATGAAATTGCACTATTGAGCAAATTTCTGAAAAAATCAAAAGTGCATGGAAAGGATAAGACCCCATAAACCTAACCTAATATTTAGTTAATATCAAAGGAAAAAATTCAAAATTGAATTCGCTGTACCTTTTTAAGTTTTCTTTCCTGCAAAAAATGAATTGCATTTTCTAAATCAGCTTAAAAAACTGCACTATTGAGCAAATTTGTGAAAAAATCGAAAAAAGTGCGTGGAAAGGATAAGCTGCTAAGCTCATGACAAACTTCAAATGTAAACTTAACAGGTACTACAGATGAATTTGTTTACCTGGCTTTTATATTGTATGCTTCAGTGCATCTGCCCTATGAAGTGTATTGTAACAGAAGCTTCTTCAAAATGTGTTAATTGATGTCTAGCATGCAACCTAAAATTAATGCCATTAGCTCTAAACAAAGGTCCAAAAACAGTTTAAAAGTCTTTACTGGGGTAGTGTGTTTCTTCAGGAGGTGTGTTAATTCACGTGTTTAGTTATTAACCCGCTGGTCCCGATGGAAAATGTGCATTATCCACGAGACACGCATGCCAATATCCCATGGGTAATGTGCATTATCCATATGCATTTAATTTTTCTACCGCTTTAATATTCTTAGGAGGATATTACTGAGGGATTTCTGAGTCAGAGGAGGAGTTTATTGACTTAAGTCTTTCAACCAATCAAATAAGTATAATTTGTGGGTGGGGGCTAACATTATAAACATCGCGTCATAGATGTTAGTGACACTGATTTTGATTACATTCCTACTGAGGAAGAGGATAGTGATTTTAGTGACACCAGTATTGAGAGTGAATGGGAAAATGAGCCTATTCAATTAGAGAAAAACTGGACTCATGTTCCAAATTTGTTTTAAGACAAAAGGCCATTCGAGAAGCCTCCATTACAGCACTCTTATTCTGGTGTAAACTCAAATATTGTGTTTGATCATGAAAAAGTAATTGAGTGTTTCACGTTATTTATTGATGATGTTGCATAATCATCAGAGTCATACCATATTTTCCTCTCATTTTTTGTGGTTTTGAGGAAAATGAAAAAAGGGTTCTAAATTAAATTACTCATGACTTAGGAAAATATGAATTTTTGCAAATATCACCCTCATAGTTCATCCTACAAGGATGAAATTTGTACCAAAAAATGTGCAATCTTTTTGATATGGCATTAGCAACAAAAACTCAAAAATGTAAAAAAGTGACAGGAAATTTTGTTTTGACGCTGACGAATTATATTGGCCATTGTGTAAATGATAAGGCAAGACAATTTTTTTAGCAAAATCCTCAACTGAATATATACATGTAATATTTATCCACTAAAATGACCAAAATTGTAAAATTATATCTGAAAAAATATAGAAGTATCCCCTCTCTCCATCTCAGATCCATGAGTGATAGAAAATGCGTAACTAGGTAGCAATGCATTAACATGCGCTGCAGGGCTTTACATATAAAATCCTTGCAGAGGAGCTAACTGTGTAGTTTAAGGCAGTGCTTCTCAAAGTGGTGGTCCGCAGACCACCACCAGTCCACAGAGCATCGGCCGCCGGTCCACAGTGTGTTTCCAGGAAGGAAATAAACTATGGTATAATTTAATAATTATACCGGAATTCCACTAAGAATAATAATCAGTTGATAAAGTTGACAATATTAAATAATACTACGTTTTCAGAAGCACATATTATAATATTGATAATGTCATTATGCTACAGCACAAAAATACTGTTATGTGTGTACACTTGCTCACTTGAATTGAGAGGTTAGGTTGCATGTTTTGAACGTGAAGCACATGGCACATGCCCTTTAGTTTAGCAGTTTAGCCACTCATGGCCGACCTGCCTGCTACAGCTACTATCAAGAAAAGATTGAGAAAAGATCATTATGCAGATCTCACTGGTTTGTGTAATTCCAGCTCGAACCCACTGTTCTAAAGATTAAGTATTGATATCAATAGTGTTAATTTTTCCACTGTTTTCGAACTTGAAATGTTATTGAGCCTAGCCCCTGGGACTAAAAACGAACTTTTTAAGGCCTACAACTGCATTATTGATGCACGTTATTTTAATGTTTCATATATCACTGTGATTGACAAAATTCTGAATAAAAGCATAATTGTTATTGTTTAATATCGAAACAAAAAAGATATTGTGATGGGGAGGTCTTAATTACAGTAATAAATGATTGAATATCATTTACAAATTCACGAGTTACCCTGATTAATGATAGAAAATTAAAAATGATTGAAAATGCTCTTTTGAAGGGCAGTGTTGCATAGAATTGGAAAACAAATTTTTGCATTTGCAAAAATATAATAAATTAAGTATATGCCACAATAATGGAATTTATATTAATTATTCTTACCCCTAATTTACAGATGGCAAAGCGAGGCCCAATGGACCTATGTATTAAGCGGAGACATCCAGTTGCTGAACACGCAAGTAATTCGGAATCAAATGACAGATGTAAATGAAACTGAAGTATTGCCAACAAAAAAAAATTTGTACTAGCTTTACTCAGAATTATAACTTCTCATACATTCAATTCGGTTTTGTGGCCACAAATGATGGTGGAGTGCCAAAACCGCTGTGTGTTATTTGTGGAGATGTGTTGGCTAACGATGCAATGAAGCTGTCGAAGCTCAAGAGGCATTTAAATACAAAACAAAGAAATAAGTTCAAAACCGAAAGTTCTTTGAAAGAAAGAATGTTGATTTGAAAAGCCGCCAGAAAGTGTTCTGTGAAGCGACACATATTAATACTTCTGCATTACGGGTTTCTTATAAAGTAGCGCTTTGAGTTGCAAAGGCTAAAAAGCCATACACAATCAGTGAGACACTTGTGATAGGCTGTATTAAAGATGTCTGCATGGAAATGCTGGGAGAAGCAGCGGTAAAGAAAGTGGCTAAGGTGCCACTTTCGAATGACACTATAGCTTGACGAATTCACGATCTGGCTCACGATATGGAAGATCAGCTCATAGGACAGATTAAATTAGCAAAGTACTTTTCCTTGCAGCTTGATGAATGTACAGATGTTGCTAATATGGCAATTCTGATGGTGTATGTACGCTTTGAACATGAGGGTGATTTGAAGGAAGAGTTTTTGTTTTCTGCTTCATTTTCAACAAAAACAACTAGTTCTGAAGTTTTTAAGATTTTGAATGACTGGATTTCAAGTTTTGGATAGGTGTATGTACCGATGGCGCTGCCGCAATGACAGGATAGCATTCAGGAGTGGTTACTCAGATTAAGGCACTTGCCCCAGAATGCAGATCAACACACTGCTTCCTTCACCGAGAAAGTCTTGCAACAAAAAAAAATGTCACCAGAACTAAAGAGTGTGCTCAGCGAAGTCGTAAAAATTGTGAACAATGTCAGGGTGAATGCTTTAAATTCTAGACTTTTTGCTGCATTTTGTGACGAAATGAGAGCTGATCATAAACAGCTTTTATTACATACTGATGTACATTGGTTATCGAGGGGGAAAATCCTGTCAAGAGTATTTGCACTACAAAATGAGCTTGCTGAGTTTCTTCAGGAGAAAAAACCAAATTAGTCACAATTGTTCCGAGATAAAGATTGGATTGCCAAGCTGGCTTATTTGGCTGATATCTTTGCTATCTTTAATGATCGCAACACCTCCCTGCAGGGAAGGATGGCTTTGTTTTTTACAATGGCAGACAAGATCAACGGAATGAAACGAAAGCTAGAAACATGGAAGAGTAGTGTCAAAAGATTGTTATGACATGTTTCACCAAACACCGACAATCATCAATGATGCAAGTGAAGACCTTAATGTTACATCTCTACAAAACGTCATCAGAGAACACTTTACGAATGTGGCAGAATGTTTTGAGTTTTACTTTCCAACTGAAGAAGATCCATGGAAAGGGAATGGATGGATCCAAAATCCATTTATTCCACTGAAAGATGACTTACCTATCACTATGGAGGATAAATTGTTGGACCTGGCTGCTGATGAAGGATTGAAGATGAGTTTCGAAACTACAACTTCACTTGCTTCCTTTTGGATAAAAGTGAAATCAGAATATAATGAGCTTAGCGAATTTGCTCTGAAAACTACTCTCCCATTTCCTTCAACATACCTTTGCGAGACTGGCTTCTCAACATGAATGTCATTAAAACAAAGTACAGGAATAGTTTGGACATTCATTCTCCTTTGCGCGTGGCACTGTCCTCAATTGAACCACGACTGGATAAGCTGACAAAGGATAAGCAGGCTCACCTTTCACATTAGTAAAGTTTATATTTTTAGGTTAAATATTTTTGTCAAAAGGAATTTTTGGAGTTTTTATTTTTTTTTATTTTTTATTTATATTGCAATATTGTATTCTTTGTTTACAAAATAAACAAAATAAAAAAATGTGTCATCATTTATCACATTCATTTTATTGTTTCCGGTATAAATTAATATGAGTATGAATGTTCAAATAATATTTACTGGATCGTAAACAAAAAAGGCATTTTAAAAGTTAGTTTTTTAGATCTGTGTTGTGTGGATATGCGAATACAATAATACAGTAATATGGTAAAAATATTGTACCAGTCCCTGGCACATTGGAAAAAAAAAATTGCCAGTCCACCACTTCAAAATTTTAAAACTATATCTGAAAAAATATAAAAGTATCCCCTCTCTCCATCTCGGATCCACGAGTGATAGAAAATGCGTAACTAGGTATCAATGGGTTAACATGCGCTACAGGTCTTAATTAGCTCCTCTGCAAGGATTTTATATATAGTGTAGTTTAAGGTATATTTCTGTGTTTCAAAAAGCAAAAATGGGTGCCAAAGCTCTTAACAACAGAAAAAAGGCAGTCGATCGTAACTTTGAGAAATGAGGGCCAATCACAGGCAAATTGCAAAAAAAATTAAGTTTCTGTGAATGTAGTTGCTTGTGCCATTAAATGGTACAAAGAAACAGGTCAGAAAAAGGTCAGGGCAACCAAGATCCACAATAGACTCAGAGGACAAGTATATCCAAGTCACCAGTCTGCGCAACACACGCTTCACGGCACAGAAATCAAAGCCCAGCTGAACAACTCCAGAAGTACAGCAGTTTCAACATCAACTGTTCAGAGAAGACTAAGATAGGCAGGATTAAAAGGATGAACTGCAGCAAAGAAACCAATACTGAGACTCCAGAACAAAAAGAAAAGGCTAGCCTGTGCTAAAAAACACCAAAAATAGACTGTTGAGCAGTGGGAATTTGTCCTTTGGACTGACGAATCAAAGTTCAAAGTTTTTGAATCCAAACACACAGTATTTGTGCAGGGCAGAGCGGGTGAAAGAATGACACAGCAGTGTGTTGTGCCAACAGTGAAGCATGGCGGAGAAAGTGTGATGGTCTGGGGGTGTTTTGCAGGGGAGCAAGTTGGAGATCTCCACAAAGTCACTGGAATACTGAACCAACGTGGCTATTACAGCATTCTACAGCACCATGCCATCCCATCTGGACTGCAACTAATTGGCCAACAGTTCATGATGCAACAAGACAATGATCCTAAACACACTTCCAAGCTGTGTCAAAATAACCTGAAGCAGAAAGAATGACTAGCACAGTCCCTGGATCTGAACACCATCGAGCTAGTGTGGGATGAACTGGATCAACGAGTGAAAGCAAAGCAGCCATCCAGTGCTCAGAATCTCTGAAAACTCTTACACGAGTGTTGGCAGCAGCTTTCATCAGACTATCTTCTTTCTCTTGTTGAGTGCATGCCTCAAATTTCTGCTGCTGTAATTGCTGCGAGTGGAGGCTATTTTGATGAATCTAAAATTTAGACTTTGCTTTTGGTAAATTAGCCTGATTTCTTGTTATTTAAGTTCCCATGTTTGTACTTATGAATTTGTGTCCTGATAACTTAATAAATTAAAAACTTTAAACAAAATTTGGAATTTTTGAATATTTCAGGATGTACTTAAACTTTTGACCAGTAGTGTGTGTGTGTGTGTGTGTGTGTGTGTGTGTGTGTGTGTGTGTGTGTGTGTGTGTGTGTGTGTGTCAATACTTCGGGAGGTGATAGTATTGGTCATTGTGAGAAAAAAAGTTCATATGAACATGTGTCTAATTCTGAATAGTTATGGAGATAGAGAGCTGTTTGAATATACAAATACAAAAATTGTTAATGGTAATCGAGAGAGAAACCAATTACTGTTTCTAACATTTAATGTTTAAACATTGGCATTTTGAATGGTATCAGATACAGAAATGACAAATTTGTAACAGTTTACAATAAGTTTTCGAAAATCCCACTGTCAACCTCAATGCACTTTGCAACTCGTGTGCGAAGATTGCGTGTCATTCATCTGAGTTGATCTTGACATTCCTTTATGCTGGCAGCAGCATCCAAAATACGCATGAGCAATTTGTCTCATGCATCCACCTTTCTTTTGCAAACTTGACTTTTCATCCACCCCCAACAAACAAACAATCTAACGGAGAGAGGTCTGGAGACCTTGGTGGCCATTGAATGGGACCACTGCGGCTGATCCATCAACCAGGGAAAGTTTGATTTAGGTATTGCATCACCAGATGGGTAGAATGTGGAGGAGCTCCATCATGCTGAAAGTATATACTAGCACGTGTAGCCAAAGGAACATCCTCCAATAGTCCTGGCAATTCATTTTGAAGAAATTCTAGGTAACTTTGTCCTATAAGACGATTTTCTAAAGCAACAGGGCCAATCAGCTGATCATCGATGATACCGCACCACACATTGGCAGAGAAGCGATGTTGAAAATTTGTTTCCTCAGTGGCATTTGGATTTTTGTCTGACCACCAATGAGAGTTATGAGTGTTGTTGATACCATCACAGGTGAAAGTAGCTTCATCGGTGAACAGTATTAATCAAAGCAATTGGTGATTAGCATTTACCCAATGACAAAATTCCAGTCGCATGGCAGCATCTCTTGGTTGAAGGTGTTGTACACGCTGTACATGATATGGATGCAAGCCTTCCTCATGTAATGTTCGCTATACTCTTGTGTGTGGTACACCGAGACGTGTAGAAATTCTTCATGAGCTAGTAGTAGGACTACGCTCTACCAACTGAAGAATGTTTTCCACTTCATCCACATCTTGCTGACCTTCACATTCAGATGAAACATGAGCACTGGGAAGGGTACCAATCTCACACAATGTGTTGAAAACCCTGGTAAACACTCTTCAATCCGGAATTCTGCAGTTCGGAAACTGTCAATGATATTCTGCAACAGCAGCTGTTGCACTTCCATTGCAAAAACCGTAGACATACACCATATCTGCATATTCAGCATGTGTGAAGGTGTGTGGCATTCTTAACACTGCTTCAAAAACCAAACAATGTCACTCACAACAGTCAGCTGTCGATTGGCTTATGTTACATGCTTACATTACAGCTTACATGGTTCAAGGTTATAGGGGAGGGAAGGGGGAGGAAGAGCTTTCCTCCTGAACACCCTGTGTGTGTGTGTGTGTGTGTGTGTGTGTATGTGTCACCATTAAACACATGAAATGAATGAATGCTGCAAACCCACAAGGAAGAGGTGTAGCTCTGAATACACGAAAGACCTTGGAATTGTTTTTCTTTTTCCTTGTGGGTTTGCAGCAGCATATATATATATATATATATATATATATATATATATATATATATATATATATATATAGGGTGGGCCAACATAATTTTACCTTTATCAAATGTTATTTGTACAATCAATATATGTGTCCTATATAGAATTTCATGGTCTATCTCATGGTGAAGTTGGATTTTTGCTAACTGTACCCATTATTTTGTAATTTGCTGTTATACAGACATGGGTAGAAAAACTTTGTTTCTATACAGTTACCTAATTGAGTCCAAGATCATGCTGAATGTGCCCTCCTCCATTATCAATGCACATTTGCAACCTTGCTTGCCATTGATCTACTGCATCAAGCATTTTTTCTTGGTAATAAGCAGCAGTGATTTTGGCATTTTGATCAACAAAAACAATCTCTGACTTCCCTAAGTCGATCTTGACTGATAGATTTTTTGTCCTATCTTCCATAAACTTGGCCATTTTGTGTGTTTATTGTTGAAGCAGCCATAAAGGTCTTCTGGTTGCTGAACCATATTTTCGACACTTCTCTGCTTGGGAATTGATCTAACACAGATACATTTTTCAACTCTTGCTTATTTGATGCAGAGGGCTCATGAACTTCAACTTTTAAAACATTTAAGACCCAGATCATCTTTTACTATACGACAAACACTAGAGTAGAAATACCACTAGTTTTTTAAATTTCTCTCATAGACTTGTGGGTGTTGGGCCATTCTTCTTGACTGCATATCATGGATAAAACAGTGTCAATATTTTCCTCTGTACTTGAATTTTTGGCCTTCAACTGCCTTCTTTTCATTTGGTTGACCCTGTGATATCTATTTTCTTTACGAGATATTGAAGTCCAGGTATTATCCATTGTTTATTTGGAAACTTTCTTCATTCATTTTGCATCCCCAGTGTTTCTCCTTACCCAGGTTCAATATCAAAGCTTCATGAAACTCTTCTGGGAAATTACATCCATTATAGTTTGAATAAGTAATGATATATGACAAGTACTATAGTTTTCTTTTTCCCCAAACTCTAGATCCTGTCCCAAAGCTGGATCCTATCTGCTATGCAGATAGCTGGTGAATGAAGCTATATTTTGGGGCCTCTTTGCGAGTAACCTAGTGCCCACATTGGGCTTTCCATCATGAAAAAGAAAAACTATAGTATTTGTCATTTATCATTACTTATTCAAACTATAGTGGATGTAATTTCCCAAAAGAGTTCCTTGTTCTATGCACAGTCTGCATGTAGCAAAAGTTCCTCAGGGGCCATTCTGAGTTGTATCACATTAAAGAGATGTGTTATGTGCTTTGAAAAGTGAATGCTCAATGTCCCAGTTGAGGTTTAAGTTTTGTTTTTTGCACCATCGCTCTCACCCACCCTGGTGTTTAAGTGGGTTGAGGGGGACCTTTTTATCCTGGGCAATGTCCTGCCAGTGTGTGAGCTTTCCTTAGTAGACATTATGTCCCATTCTTGTTTGTGGAAAATTACATACAGATGGGAGGAGTCTATGTCTGAACTTGTCCTAGCATTCATTTAAGGATGGTGACCATTCCTTTTAATGCCCTGGTTTGGATTTCTATGGCCTAGGGCTGTCCTGGAATTGAGTTCAGGTAAGTTGATAGGTTCTTTTTCATCATACCTGTTGCCCCCAACTACGATGGGGAAAATGGCAGCTTCTTTCAATCTCTAGTTTCTCTGTCATATATGAGCACCTGTATTTAGTAATTTCCTCCCTTTCCACTATTAAGGCCATAGTCATTTGGGACACTGACCTCAATAAGTAAGGCACTCCTTTCCCTCTTGTCCCACACTACTATGTCTGGTTTTACTGCAGAATTGTCTATAAAAGTGGCTGTTGGAATTATTGTGCCATAGTATAATGGTTGTTTCCAGTAATTGATGCAGGTGTGTGGTCCCATACATTTTTATTACATTCTAATTCTAATGCCATCATGATCTTCCAGTGGATATATTTACAAATTTTATTGTCTGGCTATATAATACCTCTCTGCCAGGAGCACCCTGCAGCCTGATATCAGATCTCTAACACTTTCTACCTCAACATGACAGAATCTACACCTGTCATTATCACTTATTCCAGCGATTTTTTTAAATGCATTTGTTAGGAGTGCAAGATCTTGGGCACTCATTATTAGTTGTTCTCCATCATATTGCAGAACTCCTCTCCTTTTCTCTTTTGGTTTATACTCGTTTTAGTATTTTTAATAGCTGTAAGTGGGGCTTCTACCCAAAGCCAAACACAAACTATATCTGAACTTGACTTAGCATTGATTTGCTGCTAGGATTACGTTCTTTTCTTTTCTCCAATGGTCCAGTTTATTGTGTCATACCAACATATGTTTCTTGTTGGGCCCATTGTCCGATGTAACTGCTGGGGTCCAAGGTCAAAACCTTGACCTGGTGGGATCCCCTGCATTGATCCCTTTGGTGAAGTTTCTTCCCCAAAGGGACTGGGAAAAGTTGCACCATTGCTCTCCTCACCCATCCTGGTGCGTAAACAGATTCAGGGAACCTTTTTATCCAGGGTGATGTCCTGCCAGTGTGTGAGCTTTCCTTAGTAGACATTACATCCTGTTCTTGTGTGGAAAGCTAAATACAGGTGGGAGGATTTCCCCTGCACCCTTCCCTTATTTTGTCGCCTTTTATGACACGCTGGGACCACATGGAAAGTATTCTTTAAATCCCCTATTCTCCGGTATGAACTCTTAAATGCCTTTGAAGATTACTCTTTTGTGCTGTAGTGTAAGAACAAATATTACATTTAAAAGGTTTTTCTCTAGTATGAACTCTTAAATGCTGTTGAAGATGAATTTTCTGTGCTGCAGTGTAAGAACAAAAATCACATTTGAAAGGTTTTTCTCCAGTATGAACTCTTAAATGCATTTGAAGATGAATATTCTGTGCTGCACTGTAAGTACAAAAATCACATTTAAAGGGTTTTTCTCCAGTATGAATTCTTAAATGCTGCTGAATACTATTTTTCTGTGCTGCAGTGTAAGAACAAATATCACATTTAAAAGGTTTTTCTCCAGTATGAACTTTTAAATGCTGTTGAAGATGAATTCTGTGTGCTGCAGTGTAAGAACAAATATCACATTTAAAAGGTTTTTCTCCAGTATGAACTCTTAAATGCCTTTGAAGACTACCTTTCCATGATGCACTGTAAGAACAAATATCACATTTAAAAGGTTTTTCTCCAGTATGAACTCTTACATGCACTCGAAGACGACTTTTCTCTGCTGCAGTGTAAGAACAATTATTACATTTAAAAGGTTTTTCTCCAGTATGAACTCTTAAATGCTGTTGAAGATGACTCTTCTTTGCTGCAGTGTAAGAACAAATATCACATTTAAAAGGTTTTTCTCCAGTGTGGATTCTTAAATGAATTTTAAGACTAGAATTATGTTCTGCACTAAAAGAACAATACCCACATTTGAAAAGCTTTTCTACAGCATGAATTCTTCTGAAGTGATTATTATTATTTTGTTTTATACTCATTTCATATGAACAAGCTGTGCACTTAAATTTGTTCATTTTTACAACTTTATGATCTTCATTCTTAACTTGAAATAAATCACTGACATAATTTGCATCACAAGCAGAGGTACTCCCTGGTTGTTCATTACCAGCCAAAGACTTGTTCTTCTCAAAGTCAGATTTATCTGGGACTGTTAAGTTCTTCTTGCTATGTCCCTGGAATTGAAAAATAAGTTAACTACTTTACAAATACAAGATTAATTACTCTTAAATGGTGTTAAAGGTGCATTTCATACTGTATATTTGTACCTGTAATAATATAACAATGGAATCATCATAACCAAAAACCCACCCATTTCATAAAGCTGGACACTATTCAATTAAATTTCAAGGATGATTTATTTGGAGAAAAAAAAGTTTACAGCTTAAAATGTATAATGAATTTATTATTCAGAAAATAATTGTATTTAAACCAGACTTCATTATGAATTCAACTCTGAAATGTGCATTTACATTTTTTACACATACTTTAACAGATTCAATGGACACTGTACTGTGATTACCTCAGTGTTTCAGCAATAAGATGCAAATGAACTTGTCTCATCCAAAAGACATGCCACACTATAGCCTGATTTATGGGTGTGTGGGCTTAAACGTTGGATCACGTG
Source organism: Bathynomus jamesi (assembly GCA_023014485.1). Taxonomy (NCBI): domain Eukaryota; kingdom Metazoa; phylum Arthropoda; class Malacostraca; order Isopoda; family Cirolanidae; genus Bathynomus; species Bathynomus jamesi. The sequence goes on from JAJOZX010003276.1 coordinate 157,958, forward strand.
AATGTACAAAGAGGAATATACCATTACAGTTTACAAATATTTAGAATGATCACAGCATACCTGATAAATATACATACCAGTAATTAAAAGAACCAACTTTTGAGCATTTTAGGGGAGCTTCCAAGTTTCAGGATTTAGTTGATTCATACAAATATATGAAGACAGGTTATGCATTTTTTTATTTTTATTATTTTTCAAATACAGTAAAACCTCGCAATAACAACACTCCACTGGAATGAAACTACTTTACCAAACACCTTGGACATTTAAAAAACTATCAAAAACCTATTTCATTATAATGAGATGTTTTTGCCAACTCAGCCTGAGCTGCATATGTTCCTCCACCACCATTTCCACAATCAAGAAAGTAAGCAGAATGCTGATTGGCTGATGCCTAAAAGCTGATACGTAATTGGCTAGAATCTTTCTCCCTCACAGAGAACTACTTTTAGCTACTGCATTTAATATACGGTATATATAGTACAGCTGTCCCTCACTTAACGAAGGGGTTACATTCCTAAAAAGCCTTCATTTTGTGGAAATTCATTAAGCAGGACCTAATTTTCTATTGTTTTATATGGGAAAAAGTCAGTTTGGTTCCTAGCACACCTTTTTTTGCTAGCCTAATATAAATAGAGTGGGTAAAGTTCACTGTTAAGTTCATCGTTATCACCTTCCTGCTCTTTGTTGGATTGGGTCATGATCTACAGATCTACATTTACAGAAGCTAAGGCTAACAAAGACCTTAAGATCCACTCTAAAGTTAGCTCAAGAGAAAGAAGAGAGTAGGGGGTTAAAAGAAAGGAATAAGGGGTTAAGTAGCAAAACTTATCATTCGTGGGTTAACATTCATTCAGAAAAAGAGAGAGAAAGACTCACCATCATCATCTGCTGGCCACTGCTGACAAGTTGGAAAAATAGTTGAAGAGAATAAGAAAGAGGTGAAAGATGAAAGGAAGTAAAATAAGAACACTTACAAACCATGCAAACAGTCTTAACTCAAACACTGTCATACCATGATGTTGAACTTGGACGTTTTGATGCCATGTTGTATACTGGGGTTACAAAATAGTAACAAGAACCCTTCGAAAAACATCACTTTCATTATGAATGCAACATGTGAGGAGCACTTGCCTGTGTTGCAGGAACTGTTAATGTAGCATGCTGCGGATTTCAAAAATCTTTGCCTTTGTTATAGCGAAATTTCCTTCATAATATTTCATAGTGTTAAATAAAAAACCTTCGTTGTAATGAACATTTGTTAACCAAACCTTCATTAAGCAAGGGACAGCTGTACTATATAATGAATAAATAACTAATGAGTATCTAAATAGATCATTAAAATATACACTAAAATACTGGGAAAGGAAAACCCTTTATAATGAACAACCTCTCTACAATTTATAGAGTGGTTCAAAATTTACAGTGTGAACCTTCATTTCATCTCTGACCTCTATATGTGACCTTGACTTCTGATATAGGGGCACGAGTCTTCTTCATGACACATTATCTTGTGATGATCCATACATGCATGGTTTCATCAATTTATGCTGAGTCATTCAAATGTTATAGCACAGGCACAAAAGTGTGATGAACAGATGGATGGACAAATGCAATCCCCTCCAAATTTATTTGGCCATGTTCATAACTTTAAGGTGGCCAATTTTAAACCTTTCACTGTGTCCCATTCTGATACACCCTGTGCATGCCACGCTAATATCCCAGAACGAAAGCTGTGCGTATAAATGTGCCAGAAAATAAACTTTACTTATTTTTTTGCTTCTTTTGTTTGCCTTTAACAATAATATTTTCAGTTTTTCATGGGTAACAAAAAAATAAAGGTTAAAATGAAATAAAATAAGATATCTTTATTTAGTTAACTAAAAGTTAAATGCTGAGTGATAAATTTTGAAACATGGTTCGGTGCATAACCCTGGGGTATCGGGACATGTCTCACATTGAAAACGCACTCATTTTTCTATCCCATGGGTATAACATACCCTGCATCTCTTTGTTGGTCTTGGGGTACATTCAGAATTTGATGTAATTTTGTTGGTAAAATGTTTTCCAACTAGTCTTGGAACAACTGATTTCTTCAAGTTAGGTTCATCTGCAGATGTCAGTCCTTTTATAATCTCATGGCAAAAGTCTAGAAAGGGAACTTTTCCCTTTTTTATGAATATAAATTCCACAAGCATCTAGTACTCGGACCTGAATCAAATGCATTGCCAGCTTCTTATACCATTTTAGAGACTTTCTTGGGACAGAGTAATAATGCAGTATTTGGTCTGTTCAGTCTACATATCCCATATGTTTTGTTGTATTCATGAACACAAGCTGGAATAGTTTTTGACGAGACCTTCCTTTGACCTACGTGTTACTGTCACATCACTGTTCAAATGGTAATTGGAGAGCATGCAAACTCTTCTCTTGTCATGAAACACAAGGAAAAGCAGTTCAGGAGTCTCAAAGGCAAGTTTTTTTCCTTTTGCCACATTCATAGTTTTCATAGCATGGCATAAGCCCTTACGATTACTTCTAACAGTCCCTGCCGCACCAGTTTTATTATCACTAAGGTATTTGTATAGTTTTGGTGATGTATAGAAGTTATCAGTGAAGATGATGTGACCTTTTCCTAAATATTTTTCCATCATACTTACTACAATACTTTCAGTCTTAGAAAAATCAGCAACAGTTTCCATGGTCCCAGTATATACTATTTTATATTTCAAGGTAACAATTTTCAGCCACAAGTTTGAAATTTTTTATCCCAAAACGTGATTTTTTTTTTTTATATATTGCCGGAAACTGAGTCTGCCCTTCCACAGCAACAAAGATTCATCCAAACTTAGATTCTGAGAAGTTGAATATTTTGATTCAAGAGCAGATGTCATCAACTCAATAAAGTCATGCAATTTCACCATCTTCCCCACTCTTTCCTTCAACGTCTCATCTGCATTGTCAGCAAAATGCAAAAAAGAAAGAATGTTGGTAAATCTGTCTCTTTTCATGATTGCTGTAAATACTGGAGTAGCATAAAAACTGCCAGTTGACCAATACATACCTATCTTAGGTTTTTATATAATAACCATGAGAAGTAAAAGCCCTATAAATTGCTTCATTTCTGTAAACGTAGTTGGGACCCATGCACTATACCGAGATGTTGATTTCAGATTAGGTGTAGCAGCCAGAAACTGAGTTGCATATTTGTTTGTTTCTGTAACTATTAGCTCAATTACTTCTTTGGGAAAAACTTCACAAAAAACATCATACATCGTATGAGTTTGACCATTGAAGAGCACTTTATTTTCACTACCACCCACCTCTGGTATAGCCTATATTTTCACCAATTTCCTGCCATTCAAAATTCTCACTAGATTTTGTTGCTTTAGGCAGATCTCTTTCCAAAAGTACCACATTTTCATCATCATCATCACTACTTGATGTGTTTTGTATAATATCCCGTACATTATCTTGCGCCCAGTCATCCTCACTTTCACATTCTATATCACTTTCAGAACTCATTGAGAAATATTCATTTATATCATTCTCATCTAGAGAGGATTTTTTACGCTTATTACGGCTTGTGGATGCCATGCTGAACTGATTGGGGGAGTCTATTTCACTGCCCCCTCTGGTGAGCTATGAGTCAGAAAATAAAAAAAGATGCCAAATACCACTATATTGATGTCTAATATTAGTCAGGGAACTAACTACGTTGTTCTAATAAGAACGAGGGGGTTCATAGACTGTTTAGTAAACGTGGAAAACGGTGTTTACCATGCGTCCTGAGATAAGATTTTTAATCTGTAACCAGTTTACCATGCGTCCTGAGTTGGGCTTTTTTATGGTAAACATAGTTTACCACACACACTGAAAGGGTTAAGGGAATAAATTTTGATGATTTTAGAATCTCAGTTTAATACGCTTAGATAAATGGTTAGAGGTATGTACCATTCTTAGCAACTAGGATAATTTTAAGAATTTATTCATAAATATTGATACACTGTGGTGGATTTTTTTTTTTTTTTTACCTCATGATAATTATTAGGTCCTACTCTAGCCTAACTTGATGCATGGGACTGTTATTTTGGGCCTTAATCTAGCCTAAGCTTTGAATGAATTCAGCCTGTGCTTCAAACGGGTATCAGCTTACTCTTATTTTTGTCTTTCTTGATAATTTTATAATTTTTAGTATTAAATACTAACAGCCAAGCTTGATTCAGGCTTAGTTCAGCTCTTCATTGGCTGGTATGTTATAGTGCAGACATGACAATAATAATGATTGGAGTTGTTTAACCTCCTTTGGAACATCTAAGGTCATATGATGGAGGGGACCTACAGCTTTATATGGGATCTGAACCATGGGTCGCTACATAATCTGGACACTGAGGACAGTCTTCCATCCAATTAATACCCAGACCCAATGTTGCTTAACTTTGCTGATCAATGGGAAGCAGTGTTATGACATTGGCTATGATGTAGCCTGTGTGAAGACACGAAAATGTGACAAACAGATGGATAGAAAGACATGTGCAATCCAGTATGGCCACTCCAAATCTATTTGGTAGGGGTACATAGAACAGTTTGCTTCAACAAGCATCAACTCTCAATAATGAATGAATGAATAAAAATCCTCAACTGATAAAATAATTTTGACTAATAAATTTTCTATTTTCATGAAATAAGGGAACAACACTTTAGAGAAAATTATCTTACAATACACAAGTAAATTATTACTTTTTGAAGGGTAAATTTGGGCATAATGTTCAGCCAACTAAAAAATAAATTAATTAGTATTTACCTCAATTTCATTAATGTTGAAATCTATTGGTTCTTCTTTTATAGAAATATCTTCCATTGATTCATGTTTCATCTGATAACCCTGAAATTAAGAGATATTCCTTAATCAACTCCACAATTATTTTTATCACTATCAAAATTTTATTTCAATGTAAAGAAATTCTTTTGTACTGAATACAGTCAGAGTAAAATTTTTAAAATAAACAAAAGAATAAAACTGTTAGAAGTTGAGTTGTAGCAGATACATTTCATTACTCTCTTTTGTTCTTTAATCTCATTCATGAAAAGGATGCAACTGTGTGAAAAATCTTACTGTTAAATTAGGCAGAGACAAGTGAAGATTACCTATTATTATGGAAGTTTATCATTTAAAGAAAAAATTGTAGTCAGTCAGTCAAGGTTCTGAGGTCATAGGAATATTTCTTGAAAATTCATTTTTATAAGGATTAGCAAAGTCATTCTACTGTATTCCTTACCTGCCATTTTAGACTGGAGCCTTTGTAGCAAAATAAATTTTTTTCACATATCCCTCGTTCACGAAACTTGGTTTCTTCTTTTATTTCAAGTTCTCTTTTAATACTCATTTCTTCTTCTTTCAAACAAAGTTCTCTCTCATCTTTATCCATTTTAAAATTTAATGATGCAAATGAACAGTAGCCTGATAAAGAAAACTTTAATTTTTAGGTTTAAATTTTTTCTGATTTGGGCACAAACAGAAAATTAATGTTTATTGAAATGGTTTACCCGACAGATTCTGTCAGGTCTCAGTGCTTAAATCATTTAAGACCAGTAAACAGCTGATATCAAGAACAAAACTCTGAACTTAAGAAAATGAATTAGTTTTTAATTGTTGGGCATAATCCTAACAATGTTTTTAAATGAAAAAACAACAAATCAACAGAGAGCATGGAGCATCAGGGTATAGGTAGAGTAAATACTGTTAGTCTTAAATACAGATTATGTCAGGAATAGGCATATCAGCTCTCGTCAAAGGTAGGGAACCAGTTAAAACTGAGGGGTTAAAGTGTTTTTAATACAAATGTATGGAGTCTAAGGAATAAGAAAAATTAATTACAGGAATACCTCTAAATTCGTCGTTAACTCACTCCAGAATAACACAACGAAATATAAAATGATGAAATTGAAGGTAGATTATAACAGGTTTCAATGAGAAAATATTTTACTGTATTATGTTATTAAACAGATTAATTAATCAAATTCTACTCATTTTTTGGCAAAATATAATTTATATTGCGTTGGTAAACAATTGAATTTCATCAATTTCAATCTTTTCTTTTCACATTTTTTCAAAAAAATGACAGATTTTGAAACCATAGGTAGTAAAAGATTGACAATGAATCTGCAAAATGACGAATTTTGAGGTATTCCTGTATTTAGTTATTTGAATAAATTTGAATAAAGTGACTAAAACTACCTCATAAAAAGTTATTTTGATTTACAGGTCCAGCCCATATCATTTAAAACATATTGACCCTAGTACGTAGCTCTTCCTGCAGATCAAAGGTCCAATAACACCATGCACAATATACAGTAGGTACTGTTAACTAAAGAGCAATCCACCTCCCATGGGCCCAACTTCCAGGGAGTCCCCAAAAACTGGGAGGGAAGGGCAGAGGTGGTTTTTATTTGCACTGTGCCAGAGCATCTCTAGAAGACTGGTGCCTGCATCCCCAATCTATGGAAAGGAGAATCCCTTAGTGCTATGCTAAAAGCCAAAGGTCTTGAGGCAAGAGATATCTTGATTCTTAGGAGCAATCCTATATAAATATGAAGCCTTCACTGGGTCCGAGAGGTCTGAATTTATATGGGCTATAGGCCTATTAGGAGGAGCCTGGCTAGGCCCTACATTGCCCAGTTCCTGGAGACCAGACTAGGAAGAAACATTCCCCCCAGCCACCCCTCGACTCCTAACCTTAAGTGGGGGCAAACGTAAAGAGGAAGAGTGAGTTTGAATAACTGATGGAGCAAGATAGACATCCTCCTCCGAATCAGATTCATGCAACCTTTAACTTCTCAACCTCTTGAGATCCAAACTGGTAGCGATATCGGAACTAGGCAAACCTGCCATGTGCCATAATCCCCAGAACTCAGCCTAGGCAAAAAGCCTGAGTCGAGGACCCCTAACACAATGGGCCTATCCTATTCAGAGACAAGAATAATACAATTAGAAAGTGATCAAGTCGAAAGAAGTTTTAGCTATGAATCTTAACATATGGGCCTAGGCCTAATTGGGCCTAGCCTAAGCCAGGCTTGCCCTTTGGGCTTTGATATAACACTTAGTCTCTGCACTTACTGTAAGAAAAGTAGACTATTAAGTTTGTTGGTTACACAATCACAGTGTAAATTGTATAACCAAGCCTTAATCTAACTAGTTTTAGTAAAAAATATTTGAACTTTTTGTTTACAAGCAATTCTAGGTATGTCCAATTACCACAAAGGTTCACCAAAAAGTCCAATTTAATTAACTTTTTTATTATTATTTTGTTTATTTTTATAGTACAACAACAACTTTATTTCAAACTCAATGACAGGTACAAACATTATACAAGTGGTCCATAAAATGTTCTATCCTCAAATACACTGTACAGTCCCCTGCAATGGTTCTGCTCCACCCTCTCCGAGATGTGACAGCAACGCAGTCTCTCTCTCTCAATTCCTGCCTCTACTATTTTCTTTCAATTTACCTTCATTCTTTTTTCCTTCCTTGTCACCTCATACTAATACATGACCCTTCTCTTCCTACCCCCTTGCTCCCGATTATTCTGTCATTTGTGTTTTTGCGTTTTACCTTCCGCTTCTAATCCATTCTCTTTTACATAATTGACTCACTCATCCATTCACGCATTTAATTTTTAAGAAAATCTCCTCCATAAATACTCAAAATAGATATTAACATTAATATATTAACAGCCTCCAAATATGTTCATGTATATCAATAACCTTGTTTCTCTTTAATAATACACTAAAAACGATGATATTACAAGATCAAACTGTCTACATGGAATCACACAATAGCTGAAATTAATTAATTATAATATCGAGAGGTACAACACTTATTTACAAGTGTTAATATCAAATCAAGATATAACAAAAAGTATTGCATCACGAATGATCTCAAAATTCGAAGGATACTGTAATTCAATGTGTCATATTACGATTTGAATAGTATCTAATTTTAAACTGTTATTTGAACCCAATGACAAAATATATAAAATATAATATAATATATATATATATATATATATTATTATATATATATATATATATATATATATATATATATATATATACAGGGTGTCCAAGAATTATCTGTACAATTTTTGGCTGTTATTAAAAGTCAACCATGAAGTGTAGAAATTCCATTGTTGTCCCATTTTACAGAGAATCTCATTAAGTTTTTTCTGATACCAAGTTGTGACAAGCTTTTTAGAAATTCCAGTGTGTCCGAACATTACCTGTACAATTTCATCTTTTAATAAAATTCTTGATAACACACGTAAAATTCTTAAACAAGATTTAGAATCTGTATTTTCAAAAGTTTCTTTTATTAAAGTAATGTTGTTACAAACATTCGATATGTGCACCATTAGTAGGGGTGTGACAGTTGCCCCAACTTTGTCCTACAATGCTGTTCAAAATTTTGGTGTTGCATATTGACATAAAAAATACCCACATGCAATTTTTTGAAGATTCATGCATATTCGAGTGAGCACCAACAATTTGAAAAATAGTGATTTTGCTTATATGGCATACGCGCCTATATATGAGATTACACAACCATCATAAGGGATATTAACACAAATCATTTGCCTGTCTTAATTAAAAGCTGTTATCACTAACACAAAAAAGTTAATCATTCTTATTCTCTCATGGTACATTAAGGGGTTTTATCATATATTCACAAGGTATTATTTCTCTAGAGCAAGAAACCATGATTTCTGTTCGGAAACAGATGATCGTTTGCGCTGATTAGGAACGCGGAGTCTGTCATTTTCAACTACTTGAAGGACTTCTTGAAAGCGCTCCTCATCCCTGGCAACATTAAGAAAGTCATGGCAAAGTTTTACACCACGCTCTGCAGCCTCATTGACGACCTGAAGCTTGTCCACAACCCGTTTCATGTTCAGGTAGTCATGATCCACCCATTCACTGGCTGGACTGTGGAGAAACTGATAGGGCATGCCTAAAATGGTGAAGAACCAGCTTGAGTCAGGCCCAATTAGGTCCACCAAGGCAGTGCCACTTTCTGGGACAGGGGGAAGATATGGCTTTCCATAGCCCCCATGATTGAGCCCCCCTCTCTTAGTAACTTCAGTGCCTTCATGGCAAAGAAGGGCCTTCCTCATCTCCTCTTTTGTCCTTTCTTGTACTTGGGACGAGAACAAAGCCAGTGGGGCCAACTCCTCAGTTAGGTACCAAGTGTGTCTACCGAGTGCCACACGTGCTTTATCAACTATTGTGGCGTCACATGGGGCAAATTCAGCCAAGGTTTCGACCAAATTCAAGTCATTCAGTGGCGCACTTGCTGGAACGGGGCAAACAATCCACCATGGGACATAAACAGCGACTGTGAACACAGCAAACCATTCTAACTTGCTGATTTGACTTTTAGTCACAACCTCGGCTTTGGGAAACTGCTCTTTGATCTGGCCTGACAAAAGAACAATCTTGAGGGTATAGAGCAGTTTAGCCATCCACCTTGCTTTGTGAAGTGCGCCAGGGTAGACCATTGTGAAGTTCACTGGCTCGGACCCTTTAGTTACAAGCAGCAGACAAAGCTCTACCAGCTCCTTGTAGTCGCCACGTGTAAATGGTTGGGCTAGAGATTCACGGAAGAAGTCAGCCATCTCCTGCTGGCACTCCTTAAACACTCCAGGCATTGCGGGGTAGTAGTATTTCTTTTTTTCATTGTACGCCAGTTGAGAGAAATGGTTCTTGAACCTAGAAATGCAATTATTGGGATTACTGTATTTCATACTAATCTATAATATTGTTTTAGGAGTATTAAGATTGATATGATCGATCATTTGCTTGGTGTTAGTATATCTTATAAGTCTAATAAAAGAAATTCCACTAAATTTGTTCATTAGATAATAATATTCCTTGTTATTTTGTAAAGCTTATGACTCACCTCTGGAAAACCATTATGTTTGGACTTGAAGAGCCCTCCACTTTCAAGCAATCCCAGCAAACACCTAGGATGACTTCGCCCACATGCCTGTGACAGGCGCACCAGAATACGGCACGCTCTAATTCCTTTTGGAGGGAGACGCAAGCAGCTGTTTTTTGTCCTGAAAAAAAAATGTAATTGTAGTTTAAGGCCACCATTTCAGGCACGTGCTTTTTGCAGATTTCTGTTAAATCATTCACTGTATTTTGGTATTAATGTCGTGATAAATTCACGCTGATGTTTGAAATAGGTTTACCTGTATTGGATGAAGTTGTGTCGAAAACCATACCAACGACATTCTGTTCACACTCCCAATCAACCAGAAGTTGTTTGGTTGCTGTTGGTCGACGGTGCTAGCTCAAACATGCACCGATCTCCAAGAAACTTTACAGGGGTGTTTCCTAGATAAATACACAACACTAAAACTTTGAACAGCATTGTAGGACTATTTTTTGATTTTTGGGGGGCAACGGTCACACCCTAACCATTAGTGATACGCAAAACATCCAATCGATACTCCAAATGTTGCCATGTACGCTGCAGCATATCCACATCAATTCGCTCAATAGCAGCTATGATTCTTGCTTTTAAAACATCAATGTCTGTCACCCGCGTACATTTCCAAAAAAACTTGTCAAAACGTGGTATAAAAAAAACTTAATGAGATTCTCTGTAAAATGGGACAACACTGGAATTTCTACACTTCATGGTTGACTTTTAATAAGAGCCAAAAATTGTAGAGATAATTCTCGGACACCCGGTATATACAGTGCCCGCGAAAAGTATCCGATCACCCTTGAAATTTGTATTTTTTACATAAAAAACAATGTTTAAATGTATACTAACCTTATATTAGTATTTTGTCATCTGTCCTTTGGTTTGGATGACTTGTTCTAGACGTTTTGGCATGGATTTAATCAAGTTTTGACAAACTTCCACTGATATTTCCTTGCACCATACCTTTTTGATGGCCTCTTGTAATTTTTTGACTGAGCCAGTGTCGTGGCATTCAACCTTATTTTTTATTATTAGCCACAGATTTTCTATCGGATTGAGATCTGGACTATTACCAGGCCAATCCAAAATATCAAATTTATTGTCAGTAATCCATTTTGTCACTATTTTGGCCCTGTGACATGGTGCACCATCATGCATGTATGTTTTTGTCCTTTGGATTGCCATTGCCATTAGAAGTTTATCCTGTAGCATTGCTAAATACCGTGCACCATTCATAGTTGTGTTCTTCGGAAGAAAATATAAGTTTCCACGCCCATAGTAACCGAAACAACCCCAAACCATCACACTTGGAGGGTGTTTCATTGTCTTTAGGGTGTATTTAGGGTCCATCCTATTTGAGCCAATAGGCCGGCGAACCTTTTTTGGACAACTTCTGAATGTCAAAAATGTCGACTCATCGCTAAATAAAACCTTCCAGTCATCAACAGTCCAATGAATGTATTTTTTACAAAATGCGACACGTTTTTTACGCATTTTTTCATTAATGAACGGTTTCTTAGCAGCATGGCGAGATGGTAATCCGAGTTCTTTTTGGAGCCGCTCCTGGATAGTTCGTTCAGAAACACCAGATAACAAATTATTCATATTAAATTTTATTTCTTTCGCAGTTATTGTTGGGTTTTTCAATACTAAACGTTTCATAAGTTTGTCTGTTCGCGAATTTGTTTTTCTCGGTCTGCCAGATCGTTTTTTAGGGACTGGCGTGGTTAGGCCACCATTGTTCTTAGCCCGTGAAACCCATAAATTAACGGTACTTTGGGATATGTTTAATTCCTTAGCTATCTGTCTCTGTGATTTCCCACATGCATGCAAAGCAACAATAGCACCTCGACAATCACTCTTAAGTTGTTTTTTAGCACACATTATATATAAATTTTATTTACACCACTTTCTGTAAAAAAAAAAAAATATCAAGAAATTTACACACACAGTGAAATCTGACAAATTTGAGACACAGCCACCCGCAACGAAGGCTACCAGAACACTAATTTGAGAATGCGTTGGATAGCTCTCATATCAGCGAGCAACCTCAAAGTTACCAGATGTCGCTAGAACAAATAGAAAGTGAATTACGTGTCTCTGAATATTAAGGGAAAATATTGTATTTTCTTGAGTGATCGGATACTTTTTGCGGGCACTGTATATATATTTGTAAAAATGAATAACTTTAACATTCATTTTTGCGTATAAAGTCCAAACTCGCGTGACACTAACTGTATATAAAATGCAAGTTCGGGAAAAAAAAATTATTTTCTTTCTATTTTAAATTTAATAAGTAATTCATGAATTATTTCTTTTTACATTACTTAATAATTTTTTTTCATTAAGCTTAATCATGTTAAATTCTGCAAAGTTCACTTTTTATATATGCGTACATTCTCTCTCAGTTGTAAAAGATGAAGTCGTAACTTGCCAAAACTCTAAATTGACAATTAATTTTACAGTTTAAACATTTAATTTTGGCTCATATGCATGTTAATTTTAATCCATAATAAAATGCGTATTACAATTTCCACTTTTAATTAACTTGGCAAATCATGATAGCATCAGATCTGTCAATGTGCGGTTTAAAAGAAAATTATGACCATCTTCAAATGTCTGGCTTATTTTCTAGTGTGCTGTTACAGCCAAAATTTACGTTTATTTTCAAGATATTTTGCAAAAAAAATTCAGCCTTTTGAAAGTAAAAAACAAAATAGGTCAACATTAATAATGAAGTCACCAAATTATTAATATATAAACTCATGTAATTTTTCAAGTTATTCTGATTATTCTGATCTGACTTAGAGGCTGAAGCCGTTATTTTCTTTTATTGGGTTCAGAATCCATCCAAAATCTCAGCTAAGCCCTGAATGGTCAAGCTCTGAAGGGTCAGTTTAACCTACAGCCCAAGTTAAGCCAGACCATGGGCGCCCGCAGGATTTTTTCCAAAGGGGGGCAAAATTTAATGTATTAATAGGTAGGGACCGGAGCAAGCAAAAAACTTTTGACCCCTTAGGAACCAGCAGGTTAATTCTAAGCAAGTTTAGTGTTGCATTTTCTGTAATGGAAAATGCAAATATATATTGTATATACATACAATGCACATGATAACAATCATTTATTTTATTTATAACAGAAACATGATAGAATGAAGAAAAAAGCACACTGAAGTAAATGTTGTACCTAATTTGAAAACGGTGTTTTGAGCATCACCTACACTGCTCATTTGAATAGGAATTGTAGTCGTCTGCGGTCACTAGCAAAATTATGAACAACCTTTTCCATAAAATCAGTTTTGTTGGAGTTGATTTTCTCCCGGTGAACAAATAAAAAGGTAGCAACCTTTTATCATGCACACAAATAAAAATTTTCACCCTTTAGGAGGCAGTTGGATACTTTTCAGCAAGTTTAGGATATAAATATTTTCTTAGAAAATATTTAATATATTTTCTTGGCATTTCCAGGGGGAGGCAAGCGCCCCCCCTTGCCCCTACCTGCGGGCGCCCATGAGCCAGACTAAAAACTTACAGACTTGGGGGTCCTACTTCAGGGTTGCTGACTTGATGTGGGCCTACCTCAGGCCTCAGTTGTATAAAATTAAGATAAAAAATAAGAGGCACTATTTATGGTCTTTCTAAACCTTGCAACAACAACACAACCTGCATGATGCAACAATCTTGTATTTAAACAACCAAACTGAATTGCAAGAGAGCTCTCTTATAAGACCATGCCCTGTAAGTGCCGCATTCAACAAACAAGTAAGTAGGAAGGAAGTGCAGTGCCCCAAAAAAATGCCACCACAAGAGCCCAAAACTGCCACCTCGAAATTAAGTGAATTTTTCACTAACCTTACAATTATGAGATGGATACATATACACCTTAACTTAATATATACAAGCAATGCTGCATCAATCAGCTTTGTCATCATATCGCCTTGGGACAACAATGGTTCTTCCTCTTCTAGATTTTCTAACACTCCCCACCAAAGAGGCATTGTTGTCATTACCTGCAAGTTTAGCCAAGCCTTCTCCATGAGGCTGTAACTCAAATGTTTCATCTTGACTCTCCGTGTTTTTGCCAATTTCTAAAGCAGAGAGTTTTTGTATAGCTCTCTCTAATTTTCCTCCTGAAGTCTTTACCAGTGCAGACCTAACTAAATTGTCTTTGCCAACAAACAACTCTTCAATTATGCCAAGCTTCCAGCATTGCCTTGGTCTTTCATCCCCAATCATTACCACTTCTCCCACCTTGATACAATTTGCATTGGAGCCCTTTACATTGCCTGATGGGTAATAATTGAGTTCTGGCAAGTATGCCATCTGCCATCTCTTCCATAACTGATCTTGTAGCTCTTCAAGGTACTTCAACTTTCTGGTTAACTCTCCTTGAGTGCTCTGGATAGGCTGCAAGTCTTCTGGCACACTGGGGCTTGATGTTAATCTTTTACCACAAAGAAAATGATTTGGTGTCAATGGCTCTGCATCCTGCATACTGTTATAAACAAAAGTGATAGGCCTACTGTTCACCATTGCTTCTACTTCACACAAAACAGTGCAGAATTCTTCTTTGCTCAAATGAGCATTAGCTAAAAGTTTCTTTAATGGACACTTTACACTTCTCACTAGCCTTTCCCAAAATCCTCCCCACCATGGTGCTCTCTCAACAATAAACTCCCACTGTATCCCTTGGTGTGAAAAATAGGATTGGAATCCTTCCTCTTTTTGCAAGGACCAAACTTCTTGGAGTTCCTTTGCAGCCCTTTTGAAGGTTTTTGCTACTCCCACTACATCAAATGGGGCAGTATAGACACACCATTCTCTTGGAAGTGGAGCCACCTTTTCATAATAAGGCTTTGCACTCCAATGCTCGCAAACCACACATTTATGCAAGACCTTTTTCACTACTTTTCTAATTTTGGGAATCCAAAACTGTTGTCTGATCTCTATTATCACTTCTCTAACTCCAGCATGTAACAACTTATGATGAGTATCCAGGATCAAAAGTTCCACAAAGTGACCCCCAGAAGGTAGCAAAATTGGATGTCTTTTCTCCTCTGGAAGCCCAGAAAACTGTAGTCTACCTCCTACTCTCAATAAATCCTGATCCAAAAACACATCCAAACCCTTGAGAGCAGAATGTGTTAGTAGAACTTGTAATGAATGGCTGGTGAACAATTCCCTCTCTCCACCAAATTTTTCCTTCTACACATATACCACCCAGTATTGCCTGGCTTGCTGAATCTCCTTACCTTTTAGAATTCCTTCCCTTCTTGTTTCTCCCTCAATATTGTTTGTAAATCTATATACCCATGCTGTCACTCAACCTTTTCAGACTGCTAATGTCCTCAAGCCTCAATATGGGGTCCTGCTGCATAACTTGACAACTGTTCACAGTGCATTTCTCATTTCACTCACCCATTCTTCTTGAGCCTGGCATTCTCCTACAATAGGCTGATTAGAAGGCCAGTTTTCATTTCCAAGTTTTAGCCACTCTGGCCCATTCCACCACAAACTTGACTGTGCGAGATCTTTCACTGAAATTGCTCATATTGGTAAATCAGCTAGGTTTTGGGTGCCTGGACAATGCTTCCACTGCTTGGGATCTGTCTGTGCTTGAATTTCCTCCACCCTATTGGCAACAAATGGTTTCCATTTCCTTGCCTGGCTTCTTAACCAGTGCCAAACTATAGTGGAGTCTGTCCAATAATAGCTTGGAATTTCATAGAGGGCCAAAGACTTTTGCACTGTAACTGCAAGCCGACTAGCAATAACTGCACCCATCAACTCCAACTTTGGAATAGAAAGCCTTTTTAAAGGTGCTACTCTACTCTTTGCAGCAACCAACCTGCAGCTTACTTCCTCTTTGAATGTGCCTCTTATATAAATACAAATTGCATAAGCTTCCTCATTTGCATTAAAAAAGATGTGCAGCTCCAAATTGTCTGGACTATTGTTCAACTCTCCAAAGTACCAACCAAGTCCAATTTCCCAGAGGCTCTGAAACCAAATTTTTTACTTTATCACAAATGGAGCCAGGAATCCAAGAGGATCAAAGACCTTCGAAGCCAAACTAAGAGCTGTACGTTTTGTCCACCTTCTCATATTCTCAGCCAGTTCTACTAAAGATTTCCCATTGAAGGTGAACAAATCCTCTCCTTGCTGCCAAACAATGCCTAGCACCTTTGTGTCTATTACCCACAACTCCTTAATACCAGAATCCTCAATACTTTCTGCTGCATCAGCAGTGGTGGACTGGCTAGGCTGTCAGTCTGCCATGTGGCATATGGGCCCCCCTAGAAAAAAGGGAAGTTGGCCCTCTAGACCTGAAGTAAAAAAAAATTGGCAGCCAATCAATTATACTCGTATATAAAGTTCAAATAAACATAAGTCAGTTGGGCCTGATGAGATATATCCTAGAATCTTAATTGAGGGTGTTGACAGTATTTCTATTACATGAAATAGATATAATTTATTTAGATTTTTGAAATTATTATTATTTTTTTTTTGTATACAGGGTGTCCCAGGAGGAAATGTCAAGAATGCACCATTTCACTCTTTGGGTATTTCTAAGTAGAAAGTATGATATCGATATGGGTCTGATTCCCAACCATTACCAAGATACATGCCTCTACATTTGGGTAATTAAAACATAATAAAAAGGCGATCTTAGATACTATTTAATGACACTTGTCGTTTACAAAAAGTACAAACTTACAATACACTATTGCACTTATTGCAGAATGGTTTCAAAGTGACCCCCTCCTCCTTCAATGCACGCGGCGAGCTTCCGATCCATCGAGTCTTGCCAAGGAAAACGCGGAAGTTCATTTCTGAGGTTTATGAACACATCCTGTATACGTGCAACCAACTGCTCCCTAGTTTCGGGCTTACCCCGCTGATAAACGTTACTCTTCAAGAACCCCCCGACAAAAAAAAATCCAGCCGAGATAAGTCAGGTGAACAAGGGGGCCATGCCACAGGTCCTCCACATCTAATCCACCTTCCCGGAAACCGTTGATTTAAGTATGTAGTAACCTCCCTGCTGTAGTGAGGTGGTGCCCAAATGTAGAGGCCTGTATCTCGGTAATGGTTGGGAATCAGGCACATGTCGATATAATACTTTCTACTTAGAAATACCCAAAGAGTCAAATGGTGCATTCTTGACATTTCCTCCTGGGACACCCTGTATATTAATATTGTAATATTTTTGTTTTTTTAATTTTGTATTTATTAATATTGTAATTTTTTTGTATTTTTTTATTTAGTATTTATTAATAGTATATAAAAAGGCAAATGTATTAATAACTTCTTTAATTTGTTAAAATTATTTTAGGTTTTAACTTTTAGAAAGTAGCAAAAATTAATAAATTTACGTGCCTAAAATACAGTTTTGCCAACCTGCCTGTCACTGCGACATTTTTAACTTCATTAGTTTATTTAATAGTTGCCTACATGCTTCATTAAAATCAATTCCAATTTATCAAAGTAAGTCTCTTATTTTTGTTGTTGCTGTTATATATATAATTATATTTTACCCATTTCGATGTCTATATATAAAAGATACATAGAATTATGTATATATTTTATATAAAGCTGCTATATACAGTATAAAGATAGATATAAAAATAAATAAGAAAATGCATGTAATAGCATTGAGAAAAGATTACAATACATTATAATTACATTACAATACAGTTACAGAATACATATATTCACTTATTATAGTATAATTCAAGCATTATTTGTTGAGCTTTATTATATTAAATGCAATTAGTAAATCAGATTACTTTATTAATTTTATTTATTTTTTTTATATTTCAGGTTAGGAAATGGAACACATGAAATGGAAATCTGGAGCACAGAAATGGAAAGATAAACGAGAAGCAGAAAGAAATGATTCAGCAAAAAAGTGTAGGTCTATAACATTTATGATATCAACACCTATATCTACATGTCAGAAAGAGGAAAGTGACTTAGAGAAATTCAACTACAACTATTCATGCTGATACTGTAGATCTAGGACAAAGATGAAGGTATGCCTAACGTTTTTGAGACTGTAGATAATAAGAATAGATCACTATATTGTTCATTTTGCTTGGCATTTGAGTCACCAACCTCTTCTAACCCATCTGCTTTTGTGCGAGGATTTAATGATTACAGACGCATTAGCCAGTGCTTATCAGAGCACGAATCAACTGGTATACAGAGCAAGCATGCTCAGGAATATATCAGTGTAGTAAATGATGGTGGGTTAGCTCGGTTTCTCGCTGCATCATTGCAGAAGTGAAAAGCTGAAGTACTAAAGCAGAGAAATATTGTTGCCAGAGTTGTAGATATAATAAAGATGTTAGGTAAACAAGCTCTTCCTTTTCAGGGACATAGAAATGAGTCAGCATATTCTCTTCTTGATGAAACAAAGTCATGGAAATTTCTTGGCTACTGTGCAGTTGATGGCAAAATATGATCCTATTATGGCTTCTCATGTTTCCATGGTGAAGGAAAAGTCTGAACAACGATGTGAAAGATTGGAAAAACAAAGAAAGGCACAAAGTAAAGGTCGTGGTAGTCTTGTCACATTCTTGAGTAAAACAACCGTGTCTTCTTTGACCCAAATTATGAAGGATATGATACAGGAAAAAATTACTCAAGAAGTTGCTGAGGCCAAGTATTATTCCATACAAGTAGATTCAACCCAGGATATTTCATCAATTGATCAATTTAGTATTGTTATTCAATATGTACTAAATGGTACTATCCATGAATGACTACTTGCAATTGTTCCAAGCAATGATGGTACAGGGCAGGGACTTTTTGACCTATTAAATGAAACATTACAACATCTTGAAATAGATCCGAAAAACTGCTTATCAGATAGCACAGATGGCGCTGCAAGCTACCATGGACAATATGGCTTACAGAGTAAAATTGCTGATGTAGCTGATCAGCATGTTCATGCATGGTGCTATGCCCATGTACTCAATTTAGTAGTTACTGAAACCCTGAAGTGTTGTGCACCAGCAGTTTCCTTCTTCAATTTACTCCAGAATTTAGCAAAATTTGTGAAGGTATCATATAAGCAAATGGCCATCTGGATTGAAGTTGTTGGACATCATCTGAGGAAAGAAAAGATGAAACAATTAAAGCTAATTGATGAAACCAGGTGGTCAGGGAAGTCCAATGCAGAACTACTATAATTGGAAATTTTGACGAGATATGTATCAGTAATTTTGTGGATCTTCTGACATGTTTATCCATTATTCAAAGCTCTAACGATTTTTATGCAAAAACAAAAGAGGAGTCAAATGTTTAACTGTCTAGCCTTCTAGAATTTCAAACAATATTGACAGCATTCGCATACTTATATATCTTTCAAATTACAGCCCTTTGTCAAGCTATCTACAGACAAGTGGCTTAAATATGTTTACTGCATGGAATATAGTAGAAAAATCCATTACAGATTTGAAGAAAAGATAAAGAGAATTTGATAAAGTATATAGTCAGGCTTTGAAATTTGCCAACAAATCTAATGAGCACATCGCACAATTCAATAATGATGAAAATCAAACAGTGAAAATTAATTTTGTAAAAACTGAGTTACCAATCAAGAGGAAACATAAAACAAAGAGAATGGCAGATGAACTAGCTGCTGATGAAAAAAACACATCTGATTCTTTGTCAGACTATCATGTACATGTGTTCAACTTGATAATGGTTCGTGTTGTACAATCACTGGAATCCCGTTTCATTGACCATAGACAACTATATAAGGATATGTCATGCCTCGATCCATCAAATTATGAATATATTACTAAAAATGGTCTTGAAGAAGCATTGGATGGAAGGTATTCTTGAGCTTGCTTCAGGGATAAATAGAAGTGAAGTAAAATTAGAATTGCAGTCTTGTGCATCAAACTTTGAAATATTTAAGCTTTTGCTGAATTATGATAATGCAGAGAGCAGCAGTAAAATGAATTCATGCTCTAAATATTGTGGCAATTGTCCATCATGTGTTCTGTATATTCTTGCATCAAACAGACTTAATGACAAGGCATATGATAATCTTTACCAAATGTACAAAGCTATCTGTACACCAGGGCTGTGGAGTCGGAGTCAATTTTGGTGCTGCTGGAGTCGGAGTCAGTAAAAATGTACCAACTCCAACCTCAATATAAATTTTAATAAAATATGTTTTTGTGTGTGATATCACTGGCAGCTATGGTGGTTAAACCACTTAAATAATAAAAACAATGTTTTCCATTTCAGACACTAATGCCATTAATTCATTTTTTTCAGATAATATTTTTTATTTTTAATGCTTATTTAATTTCGAGTTCTTTCTAAATTTCATAAGTTTTTAACTTTCAAGTCTAAAACCCCTTTCACAATGGCAAAGACACTTCCAACAAAGTCTGCAGTTTTTTAATATTTTACAATAACCATAGATGGGAAACATTTCGTGTGTCAGTGTATGATAGATGATGATGAAAAATTATGTGAAGCAAAAATCAGTGGTTTTACTGGCTCTGATAAAAATGCACCAACCAGAGCATCAAATTTGAAGAGACATTTGCAGTGTTTCCATCCCAAAATTTTAGAAGTTGTCAGTGAGAAAGATAGTAATAAAAACCTTCCAACTACTTCAAAGTTAACAAAAGATCAGAAATCTACTGAATGACAAGCACCACTTACAAGATTCTTTACTACAGACAAAGTTACCGTAACAATGACCACAGAAAAGTTCAAGAAGCACATCATCGAACTGGTGGTAAGAAATGGTGTAGCCTTATCTTTATTTTCACAACCAGCCTTTCTAGGCCTAAATGGAGAAATGGCCAAGAAACTTGGAGTTTCTCTGGAAAGACAAAGTATCAGAAAAATTGTAATTGAAGAAGCCACAAATAAAAAGGAAGAACTTCGAAGAACTCTTAAGGGACGCTTCATGTTTATTAAAATGGATGCAGCCACGCATCAGAGTTAACTATTTTGCCATCAATGCTAGATTTGTTGAAAACAATAAAATGGTAACTCGGACATTGGGAGTAAAGGACACTGAGGTGCATCATGACAGTGACTATCTTCAGAAGTTAGTGGAGGAAGTTTTACAAGACTTTGTAATTAAGAAAGAGCAGATTCTATGTATTGTCACAGATAATGCTTCAAACATGCTAAGCACAAGAGAAAAGCTGAATAAAGTTGATGAAGAAAAAGTGGCTAATGAAGATGACATTCCTGAAACTGATTCTCAAACAGCACAAACAGAACAGTGATGAAATTTTAGATGATATTGTTGAAGAAGCATCTAAGCTTTCTAATCCAACATATGCGTTGTGTTGTACATACATTGCAGCTAGCAATAAGAGATGGATTGAAAGATCGCCATGCAGCTACTCTGATAGGCAAGTTGAGGCAAGTAGCCACTGCAGCCAGGACCTCTAAAATTGATGCTATTATCCAGAGACGTGCAGGAAAGGGAGCTATTTTGGACCAAGCGACACGCTGGGGGAGCACATATATGATGATTAAGTGTGTGTTTGATCTAAAACCCTTCCTAGAAGACATTGATAATCCCAATGTTTCACTAACTGAAATTCAATGGAGGGAGGTTACACAATTAGAAGCTCTGCTTGCTTACCCTTATACTGTCACCAAAAAGTTGCAAGCAGAGGATTTAACTCCTGGTACATTCCTATGGGAATGGAAAAATTTATTATTTCATCTATCCCAAACTGGAGGATTAATTGCTGATGGAATTGTATCCTCAATGAAGAAAAGAGAGGGTCTGCTACTGGAAAATGAGATCTTATTAGCTGCTGTCTACATAGATCCAATGAACCAAATTTTGTTGACCAAAGAACAAATTGCTAAAGCAAAAGAGGCCCTCTGCGAGATTGCAATTCACATAAAAAGGCTATTACCTGAAAATCCTGAACCACAGGATGAAGATATGAGTAGTAAGTCCCTCTCATCCTCTTCAAATGATGAAGAATTAGACTTTCAAAAATATTTAGATAAAATTGAATACTCAAAAGCAAAGCATCGCTGCTTAAACGTGCATAGGCAACCTTTTGATGTTAAACTAATGAAATTTAAGCAAGATTTTTTTTTCGATGGCCTAAAAGAAGTGGAAAAATATGATCGCTCATATTAGGATAGGACTGGAATTGAATTATGTAATGGGGTTATGGGCCCCCTGACCCCTTTGGCAGACAAAATTTTATGAGCCAGTCCACCAGTGTGCATCAGGTCCTACACAGGACTGACTCAAACTCTTGTAATTCAGAATGATTGGTCTGCCATTTTCTAAGTTCCATGCCAGCCTCCCTCATTATAGCTCTAACCTCCAGGAATA
Source organism: Bathynomus jamesi (assembly GCA_023014485.1). Classification (NCBI taxonomy): domain Eukaryota; kingdom Metazoa; phylum Arthropoda; class Malacostraca; order Isopoda; family Cirolanidae; genus Bathynomus; species Bathynomus jamesi. The sequence continues at coordinate 180,300 of JAJOZX010003276.1, forward strand.
GGCCTCTGTTTAGCCATTTCTGTATTATCCATGGAACATAGCAAATCATCAACATAAAAATTTTTCCTTATATGTTCAATAGTGTTAGGATAGACTTCAGAATATTTCTTAAAATGGTACTGCATAGTAGCTGCCAACAGAAATGGAATAGAGCTGAGGCCAAACAACACTGACTTCATTCTATATGCTTGAACCTTAGGTTCATTTTCCAACAAGTCTTTCATATCCACCCACAGATACCTTACTGCATCTCTGTCCTCTGGTTTTAACTTTATCCGCAAAAAGGCTTGCTTCACATCTATAACACTGGGCAACACATATTTTATTGAATGATATCTGACACTTGATTCTAGGTAATTTGGGTGCGCTGAATACGAATTTCAACTCGGTTTGGCTCTATCAGGTCCTGATTCTTGTCGACAGCCTATGTGCCATTTTCCAGATTTTTCAAATTAGGACTAAAAAATTAAGTCATGTGTTAAATTTTTTTTTCAAGTTTCATGAATACAAGCAGTTCAAACTACAGTAAAATTACATTATAACGATAGAAATGACAAAATAAAAAAACAAACAGATATGAAGCTTTCACTGTGGCAAAAATTTTCTTTTGTAAGACTTTCTAGCGTATTTGCTTGTTGATGGCAGGTCTCTTTTCAAGCACCAGCAGTAATCAGCCATCATGTGGGAATCCCAGCGGCCTTGGTACCGTTCCTCCATAATTTTGATATCTTGGTGGAATCTCTCCCCTTGTTCGTCACTTACATCACCTAAATTACTTGGAAATTGGTCAAGATGGCTATTCAAAAAATGCATTTTTATGCTCATATTGCAACCTAACTCTTTGTAGTCCCTTAAAAGTTTTTTTACAATTTCTTCGTAGTTATCTGCCCTATAATTGCCTAAAACGTTTTCTATCAAGTCCACGAATGAGAACCAGCCATTTTTTTCGCGTTCATTCATGACATTAGGAAAATTGCTGTCTTTAATCATTGTTCTTATTGGTGGACCGTCGAAAATTCCCGCCTTGATTTTTTCATAACTTAAACTTGGAAATTTTGAAGTTATGTATTTGAAACACTCGCCGTTCGTATCTAAAGCTTTTACATATTGTTTAATGAGGCCTAGTTTTATATGCAGAGGAGGAAATATGATTTTATCTCTGCTTACTAAAGGTGGATTAATTACATTTTTTTCTCTGACAGTAAGTGATGTTCGTGCTGGCCAGATTTGTTTGAAATAATGTTCTTCCTTGGCTCTGCTGTCCCATAAGCAAAGGAAGCAGGGATATTTAGTATACCCTCCTTGTTGTCCTAGCAGAAAATTAACCATTTTTAAGTCAACACATATGATCCACTCGTGCTCCCTATATTTGATAAGATTTAAAACCTTTTCTATATGTTCATACTTTTCTTTTAATTTTGTTGAGTGCCCAATCGGTATCGAGCCGTATAGATTGCCATTATGCAACCACACACACTTAAGACTTCTTTTTGAACTGTCTAAAAACAAGCGCCAATCATTTGCATCGTAAGACTCAACCCCCATCTTCTTTAACAAACCAACTATGTCGCAGCAATATACTAAACTATCCTCTGTTCTAAAATATTTAACAAGTTCTTCTTCTCTTTTTCTGTAAAATGAAATGTATGTGTTTGAAGTAAGCAAGTTTTTCTCTAAGTCTTGAAGCTAAAATTTCCGCAGCCTTTTTTGGCAAACTTAGATCCCTTACAAGATCATTCAACTCGGCCTGGTTAAACTTTTGCGGATCGTTTTGACTTTCAAATACGCTGGGGTCAAAATTGGTGTCTGACTCCTCAAAGTGCATAACAATATTTTCAGGAACATCTTCAACTAATTCTTGAGTTGGCAGACCCTTAAATTTTGGAATGGGGATCTCATTTGAATGTAGCACAGGTCGTATCGCGGTGTCGAAATTTGGGTACTCGATACAATGTTTATTTTTCTTAGTGAAGCCCGAAGTCTTGACAAAGCAAAGGTAGCAATCGGTCTCGTGGTTAGTAGGCTCTCGCCACACCTGATATGGAAAAAAAATTGTAAAGCATTAACAAAAGCGACGAGAGACTTGTTTTTATGAATTTTATCAAAAGTTATCACCCAAACATTTAACATTTCTATGTGTTTCAACCTTATGCAATATTTGAGATTCTTATAAACATTTTCTGTAAATTTTTGTTTATGTACCTAAGTTACAATTACATTTAGGTAAGTTACAGTATACTAGTGATTAAATTACGTAGTTTTATGAAATCATAAACTTACCATCGGAACTCCAAAAGGTATTTTGAATCCGAACCCTTCATCCAATGTCGCAGTCTTTCAATGCATATAGTGCAGGCTTTATGTGGAGCCCACGATTTATCTTGGTCCCCCAGTTTTATGCCAAAATAAGCTAAGTAAGCTCTTTTTACGAAGTCAGTTATATTTGCTCGTTGATGTGGAAGTGTAAAATTTCCACATATATAACAGAAGGAATCAGGGTTGTTTTTGCATTTGAACTTTCTAGTGCTTGATGACATATTGCTTGATTGTTCTGCCAATTTGTAAAGGTATTTAAAGCCCTTAATTCATATAAATTTAAGAAAATCTGAAATATAAACACAAAAATTAGTTTAAATAGGTACTTACAATCTATGAAATTAAACTAGAAACACGGATGAGTAGGTACAATATAAATTACGTCTAATTAAATCAACTATATTAAATCACGATGACAAAATTACTCACTAAATCATATGCCAATTCAAAATTATGTTAATGCCCAAACTTAATTAACTAACTCAACTGACTGACTGACTGACTGACTGACTGATTGAATTGACTGATTAATTCTGGAAACGAGTCGCTTTTATATATTTTAGTTGTCCCTCTAGAATACTCTACAGAGAACAGGAACGCTCGAGAAAATTTTAGAATTCTATGATATTTTTAGCTTAATTTACTAATATTAAAATGGGTTAAAAATGACAAAATTAAAAATATTTTTAGGGTGTTACATATAAAAATGTACATAATACAACAATACCATAACAATAGGTACAAATACCTAGATAAAAACCTAGTTGCATAATGTGTAACTGCAAAAAGACTTAGCGAGTATTGAGAAAAAAACCTTTTTATGAATACGACGAAAGAGGAGGGGTGTTGAGCAAAATCAGGACCTGATGAGCAAAACCAAGTAAAAATTCATGCTCAGCGCACCCAAATTACCTAGAACTAACTGTCAAATCTAATTCAATAGACAAAAAGTTGAAATTTGTTCCCCAGTGTAATCAATGCTACTCTACCAAACCTGAACCTCAGTAACAAAGAAAATAAATCTGCATTTAAATTTGGCCCAGCATCCAAACAGTCATTCAAGGACACACCACCTTTGTCCTTGGCTGAGCCATCAAAAACTACCTTCAGTTTGGTGGTAGTTTTGTGCCTCCTGGCTCACCAGCTCACCTTGCACCCTTTCAGCATAGCCCTCCTTTACATAGCTTAGGATGGCCTCATTGTATTCAATTAACTCCTCATTTTTTCTTAGCCTGTGCAATGCAGTCTCCAACCTCCTATTAGCTAGCTAAAGGTTTGAACTGGGTTCACAAGAATCCTTCCAAGGGAGGCCAACTTCATAGCAACCATCTCTAAACCCAATCCCTTTTTCAAATTGCTCTAAAACATCAATGTTCACTGTACTTGCCTGCTTCTCCTGTTTGTCCTATATGCCAATGAATTCGAGTTCCCGAAAGGCTTTCAAATGCCTTTCCAAACCATGGCTGTTCTCCTCAATCTTAACAAAAAGAGCTTTAACCTCAATTTCATTGCAATAGCTACCATGTAGTATCCAACCTAGCTTACTTTCAATACCTACCAGACCTCAAGATATGCGGACAATATTACCAGTGATGAAGTCCCAGTAATAGTCAGCTCCAATCAAAATAATATCTTCTGTTCCTTGAAACTTATTATTGCCCAAATTAATTCCTTTAACTTGCAATTCTTGGACACATGCCATATCTAAACAAATAGTGACTGGAGCACAAAGTTCCTCAATCTCTACAGCTTGGACCTTGATAGTAGGACCTTGTGGTAACAACCCCTTAACCAGAACTTCTACCTTCTTAACTTTGGTTCAGTTTTGAACGGAACCCCCAAACCCAGAAATTCTTAAATTTTCCCTCTTACTGTAAGTTCTTTAAACTTCAATTTTCTGGAAATTCTGGTCTTAATAAAACCACTATCAAACAACACTCTTACAGTAGGGTAATTCCAGGACAAATAGACAAATGAAAGTACCAAATATACACTCCATCTCCAAAATTCATGAAACTTTGTGTGAGGGTTGGTTTTGGTCCAAATTACAAAAATCTGAATATTTTGAAAATTGGTCAAGTTGGTCAAATTTTATGGCTTGACCAAAATTTTGGTCAAATGAAAAAACCAACAATTTTCAAACGCAAATATCTCAGCTGCTAATTGTGGTAGCGTAATAAGTCTTAAATGATAAAATATGTAAAATTAACTGGTTTCTAAATATGTATCATTTTTTTAGGGTAACAAAAATAAAATTATGATTTTTTGGAAAAAATGTCAATTTTTTTTTTTTTACGTTTTGGTAGCGAAGATATCATCTTTCAAAAAAAAGACCAAGAATAAAAAATGTTTATTTGATGTATGTACACCATAATAAGTAATAAAAAGTCAGCTTATAGTTTATTATAAGGCTCAAAACTGAGTTTGAAATTAAGTAATAAAAAATTTTTTCAGACGAAGATTTATTACAGACTTGTTGGTCCAAAAAAAGACAATTTTCAAATCATATAAAAAATACATGTAGATAAACCAACGGAGAAAAATCTTTTAAAATATATGTACAATGTACATACATAACCTCTCTTATATTTAGGGACAGAATATATTGACAATAATAATGTTTAATTTATAAAGCGCTTATCAGAGTATAAAATACTCTTCCTAATACTACATGTACACAAGTCTTTGAGAATGAATTAAGAGAGAGTATTCTCATCCAGTGAATCCAAATTTTAGACACTAATAATATAATAAGAAAAAAGAATTTGAAAAGATTTTTATAACTATTAAGTAGATACACAAATCTTAGATAAAAATTTTAGAAATATTATATAGACAATCTTAAATAGTATATATTCGATAGAATTTATTTTATCTTCTTTGAAAAGTTATTTAATTCTTGAAGTGGAAAAATGTATTGTATTCTTGTTCCTCCTCATAAACTTGCTTCAATACTCCCAAATACATTTTCTGTTGGAACGTGACAAACATCATCTTGCGCAGGAAAAATGTATGAGGGACATACGCCTGAAGGATGGAGAAATTTTATCAGAAAATCATCATATTCACAGTCAAAGGACTGGGCTAATCCGAGCCATAGTTTATTTTCATACATACAAACCACAATTTTTAAGAGCCTGTTTCAATTTCGCGTTGAGACTATTATGTTCTTGATCCAAAGCAGAAACTCTAATGAGCTCTCTTATTTCAACTGACTGTGCACTCTGAGAGAGTGGATAAACCTTCAACGAATTCTTGGAAATTGGGACGAAGCGTTGTAATTGTTGAGTATCTTTGATAGAAGTAATAGATTCACTCAGACATTTTTGCAAAGAAAGCTCTACATCTACAACTTCTGCCTCAGAGACGTAAAAAAAGTCAATAGCAGTTAGGAATTCTTGAGAGCAGAAATTGTAGAAGTCCTCAGCTGTTAAGATTTGATGGTCGAGAGGCTGTCATAAGCTTTCTCTGGCAACTGCTCTTTTTACTGTTCCGCCAATATCATCGCAGGCATTCTTCCCGTGGGATGTCACGAAAAAATTCCACTCAGCATGAATTTTGAAGTCTTCGAAATGATGGCATAAATTTAGAAAATTTGTTTTATTCTTATACTGAGCTGCGCATCCATCTGTGAAATAATGAATTTTAGTTAGGTTTGAATTTTGTTGTTGGATGCACAGGATTAATTTTTTGAGAAAACTACAAACCAGAATTGTAGTTTTTGGTTTATTGGTTTTTCATTTGACCAAAATTTGGTCAAGCCATAAAATTTGACCAACTTGATCAATTTTCAAAAAAATTCAGAAATTTGTAATTTGGACCTAAACCAACCCTCACACCAAGTTTCATGAATTTTGAAGAGGTTACCATGTACTTCATTTGTCTATTTCTCGTAGAATTACCCAGTAGCTTCTCCATCATTCCCAATTAACAATGCTGCAGCTGTTTGCAATAATCCTCCTTTACTTTTACTCCCTTTCATAGCAGTGGCATGTGCCACTGATGTCTCTACTTCTAGGAGTAGGCCTACTAGGAGTGTTTTCACACAATAATGGCTGATGCCAGCCATGGCATTTTTTACACAAAATTTTAAACTTACAAAACCTTGCTCTGTGACCTTTCAAAAATCATTTAAAACATGCTGTAGACTTAGTTACCCTGTCCTTTCCTCAAAAGATAAAGCCTCAGCCACCTCACATTTATGACTTGTGGTTGCCTTGGCAAAATATGTATTCCTTGATTCCCTTTAATGTATTCTCAGAGGATGCATGTAGAGTTGACACTGTACCTGGGATATTCCTTTTTATAGAAATTTTGATGCTGTGCCTGCCTTTGTCCCCTTGTTTAACAGCCCACTGTGGCTGTGCAAACTCAATTCCCTCTCATCTTGCTAATTCTGTGCTTAAAAGACTTGACATCTACCGAAAAGGGATGTACACATGCTGTGTAGTGTCCCCCCTACTTAATTCAAGCAAAATTGAGCTAGGCAATTTAAACTCCAGTATAGTGACCAACGTTATACCATACCTTTCCATTCCTATACCCAAGTTGTCCAGGGACCTACTTCTAACTTCAAATTCATCATATAACTGCTGTAACTCCTTGACACTATTGGGATTATTAACAGGAGGTATAGCTAAAAGTTCGTGGAGGTGGCTTTTAATTAAGATCGCTGGCTTACCAAACCATTTCTTTAATATATCTCAAGCCACATTATAATTAGCCTCTGTTAATGCTAATCCTGCTATTGTCTTTGCTGCCTCCCCTTCCAAGAGGGACTGCAAATAATTAAACTTCTCCACCGCACTTAACACTTGACTAGAATGAACTACTGATTGAAAACTGTCTGCCTATCCTTGCCATTCCTGAATACTCCCAGAAAATGTTTTGAGTACAGGCCTCAGTAATTGAACTGCAGATCTGTTAACCTTAACTTCACAAACACCATTTGTTGAGGGTTGTGTTTCATTATTAGACCTGGTCTCTAACTGTACTGAGCTGCTAAACTCTTTTGCTCTGTGGCATATTTTAATTATATCATCAATAATCTCTTCAAAGTAAATTGTTATTTTCTATTTCATCCTCTTCTATAAGAGCCTCAATTTTAACATTTACTTCACTTAGAGCAACCTTTTTAGTTTTTAATATGGAAAGCTGCATAGTCACTAAGCTTAAATCCTCTTGCTCGATGGCAGAATCTATAGTGGCAATGACCTTTGTAAGCGCTTCTCCTTTTTTTAAACTTGTTCAATTCAGCTACACTCATCTTCAATGCAAACAATAATTGGGCTCAATGCCAAATAAGCTGAATTGGCAAAAATACTTAACCAAATTGATCAAATTCAAATTTTGCTTTTTTCCAAATAAATTGAATTGCTTAGTTGGAGTACTGACCAACCACCAGTATGGAATACCAAATTTTCCACCCAAGTAACTGGCACACTGAAGTCTGCAACCTTCACCTACGAACAATAAACCAAAATTAACCAAACTGGTAAAATGTAGGCCCAAAACAACGACAGACTAGTGGCCAAGTTTCACAATTGGACGACAAACTTTCTACCCTAGGACCTTAACTCAATTATGCTCAACCCATCCAGGCCTAACTTGGGCTACAATTTGCACAATCAGAACTTTGCTGAAAAATAGTCACTGACTCAGTCTTGGGTTAGAATCTGGTTTCGAAGGACCATGTTATTTTTTATTTTATTGGGTTCAGAATCCCAGCTGAGCCATGAATGGCCAGTTTAACCTACAGCCCAAGTTAAGCTAGACTAAATACTTACCGACTTGGAGGTCCTATTAGGTCCTACCTCAGGGTTGCTGACTCGATGTGGGCCTACCTTAGACCTCAGTTGTATAAAATAAAGATAAAAAACAAAACAGGCACTATTTATGGTCTTCTTTCTAAACCTTGCAACAACACAACCTGCACCATCGTGCAACAATCTTGTATCTAAATACCCAAACTGAATTGCAAGAGAGCTCTCTATAAGACCACACCCTGTAAGTGCCACATTCAACAAATGAGTAGGAAAGACGTGGTGCCCCCCAAAAAACGCCACAAGAGTGCCCAAACAATCAGTGGCGGATTTAAGGTGCGCGGGGCCCTAGGCCGGTTGGAGTGCGGGGCCCCAAACTACGCAAAGCTAGCTTAATTAACTGAAATGAAGATTTACACCCCCATCCCCCAGTGGTGACCTTACGGGGCCCTCAAATCAATGGGCGAGCGAAGCGTTAAAATAAATTTACTTTTTAAACAATATTCAATTTATTGATAATTAATTAGCCAAATGACCATTTCATAGTTGAACATTACACATTTGTTTTTTGAAGCTTAACAATAAAAAATAACTATAATAATACACCATTAACAAAAAATAACTATAATAATACACCATTAACTAAAGAGAATACCACTTGACTGACATGCAAATGATGCAATGAGTGGGTTTTGTTTATTGCAGGCAATTTGTACGGTACACTTAACTATTTCTCAGTCAAAAAAGATTTTTTTCTAGCCTTCTTACTTGCAAACTGTTTGATGACATCAGTAAAATCAAGCACCCTTAATTTCTCATGCTCAATGCTCAACAGGGTGAGTGAAGACAAATGGTCCTGCCCCATGGTGTTTCTTAGATAATTCTTGACTAGTTTCATCTTGGAGAATGATCGCTCCTCAGTGCAGTTTGTGACAAACATGCAGAGATAGAGTCGTAATACAATTTCAACATTAGCAAATGTTTCTACCATGTCATGTCTGTGAATTATCTCATACATTTCTAGTTCAGGACTTTTTGCAGCCTTTGCACCACCTGATGAAGGAGCACTTTCAGGTGAATCTCTTGGAATGGATTTCATAAGGTGTGCAAACTGCAAAAGCTCCGACTCCAATCCAGCCGCCAAGTCCTTAGGATATGAAGACACAAGCTTTTCAGCAGATGCTTTAAGCTCAGTGTTCGTTTTGTTTGAGATTTCTGATAAAAACCCAAATTTCTCTCGAAGGTCGCTGTAAGCAGCAATGCGTTGTTGTAGGGCAGCACAGAGCTTGTCAATGATGGGCAAGAATGCAGTCACTCTAAACTTGTCTCTCCCTGTCAGCATAACATCCTCCGCGGAGTCTAGTTCATCGTGGTGACGCTTGCGCTTCCTAATACGCTGCGTGTCGGCGTAGTATGCATCATTACTCGTCACATCACAGGGATCACACTTAGCCATAGCTTTTGCTTCAAAGTCATCGAACTGGGATCTCAGGTCTTTAGCAAATTATAAAAGAGACTCTAGCAGTGTGACAGCTGTGTTGAGGGAGAGCCCAGATTTTTGCAGCTGGATACTGCTACTCTGAAACCTTTCCAATACTGTATCCCAAACTTCAAGAAGAATCACTGTTTCAAGTTTTTTCAAACCTTTGAGAAGACCACTTGCTTCAGCTCTTGTTTCAGCTGGCTGATTCTGATCTGAGAATAACTCTTCCAGAACAGTGATGTTTTCTTTGTGTGCTCTACTGAGAGCAGCTACAGCATCTGCTCGTGCTGACCAACGAGTGTCTGAAAGTATTTTATCAACTTTCAACTTCTTATCTTTATTAGTCTCTAGTACCTCACGGTGTCTCCTCCAACGATAAGTAGATGCAACAAGAAAGGAGTACATATTTTGTACCAGAGCAAACAATGACACTGCAGCAGGACAGCTTTCTGCAGCACACTTAGCCACCAAGTTTAAGGAATGAGCCATACATGGTATGTACTCAGCTTCACTACACTCATTCTTGATTATCTGTTGGGTCCCCAGATATTTACCAGACATGTTGCTGGCATTGTCATAGGACTGTCCTCGGCAGTCGATAACTGGAATGTTCTTCTCTTTAAGAAAATCAAGAACAGTTGTAGCAATATCTCTGCCAGTGTGGCTTAGCATGGGAATAAACTGCAAAAACCTTTCAACTGGACCTGTAGTAGGCAGTACATAGCGGATTGTAAAAGTAAGTTGATCCATGTGTGAAATATCAGGTGTGGAGTCAACAGAAATTGAGAAGTACTTTGCTGTTTTTACTTCATCTGTTATTGAGGACATAACCTTTTCTGCCATTATTCCAATGACTTCCTCAGAACTATCCCAAGATAGTTTCACTGCCTTATCCTGAAACATAAAAACATAAAAAACAAACTATTTACACTTGACCCTCGGTTTAGTATTAATTAATACAGTTTAACTAATTAATTAAATACAGACACTAAACAGTTGTTCGGGTGAAAAAGTCGCTTTATGGGAAAAGTCGCAAGCCCCCACCAGTGGCGACTTTTTCCTTAAATATGTATAAAATGTATTTATTATGAAATCTAAGCTAAACTGACCTAACCTAGCCTAAGTACGTTTCATATAAAAAACTTAATTACATTAATTTAACATTTTTCAACTTATTTATGTTATTATAAAGCTGACTAAAACTCCCCCATCCCCATTTATTGACTGGCGACTTTTTCGAGATACGACTTTTACCATTACTTACAACTAAACACACACACATGTGCACTCCACAGCGGCCTGAATAGAACTAAACTCCCGCCAGCAAAGAGAGTGATACCATAATTATCACTAATCATTAATCAATTGTATTATTTATAGTGGAATCCAACATTATAATTATATGTGAGGGCGCGGGGCCCTCACAGGCGCGGGGCCGTAGGCCATGGCCTACTCGGCCCCCCCCTAAATCCGCCACTGCAAACAATGATGCCACAAGAGCCCAAAAACACTAGCTCTAAATTAAGTGAATTTTTCACTAACTTTACAATTATGAGATGGATATATAATATATATATATATATACCTTAACTTAATATATACAAGCAATGCTGCATCAATCAGCTTAGTCATCAAATCACTTTGGGACAACAATGGTTCTTCCTCTTCTAGATTTTCTAACAGAAGCATTACCTGTAATATTTTAGAAGCAGTAAAATTCAGTCAGAGGATCTCTCTGCCTTCTTCTTTGAGCCCTGCTTTCTCCAGAGAACTTAGTTTAAAAATAGAATAAATAATTCCCCAATACATTACAAGAAGAATCGGGGAACCGTCAAATAATTAGGAAGTTTTCACAGAATCATCTGATCCACTACAGGGGTGTAGGAACATATTTGCCCCACAAACACCTTTTAATGGGAGACCCAAAATAGCTGCACACACATTTCTACATTACTGTACAGTCTTTACAGCCATACCTACACTTTTCCTCCTAAGTATATATATTGCAATGTATATGATTGTAAATCGTGACTTGGACCGCAATTGATATGGACTGTGACTTATTTTTGGTTGGCAAGGTACTGGTATTGATGGATACCGTAATGAAATTAAGATAAATATTTACATTAGGGTTTCCACCCAATTTTGACGCCAAAATACATTATCTTAGTAGTGTATGAGATGTGCTTTGTTCAAATCTGGCCTTCATTTTATGTGAAAATGAACCAATCAAAAGTTATGAGACTTCAAAGTTTTAACATATTTTGGTTCATTTCCCCATAAAATGAAGGCCAGATTTTAACATTACACATCAAATACTACTAGAAAAATAAATTTGTGTCCAAATTGCTGGAGAACCTAACCTAACCTACCTAACCTAACTTACGTAACCCTAATATCAATGGATTCATTGTAGGAACACTCAGATCCACACTCTCTACATTTAAAAGACGACTAACACACCATGTTTGACAAAAATCTCTACAGCAGAATTATCAATATTGTTAATATCTATAATCATATCTTCAAAATACATTTCACATCCTTCACATGCCATATTGGAAAACCAACTAATGAAGAAAACGGAAAACACTAGCCGTATACCTCATTTTTTGTAGCCAAATGTGATTTTTCCACCCAAGTAGATACACTTATGATGACATCATTCAAAAAATTATGACCAAAATGGAGTTAAGAAAATAATTTCTTTAAAAGCCTACAACATTATAAATACACAATTGTGCAAACATATACCATTAAACTCCTAAAGTTATGCTGAAACGTTTGATAACAGCCAGTATTGTCAACTTGGTGGAGACCTTAATATAAATAATGGTAATTATTCATTTTTTGACCCAGTCTCTTTTTATAATGAGAGCAAACTTTTCTCATTAATTTTGAGATGTTCTGCATGAATCTGCCATCCATTTCCTGTGCAAATGCATAGTTTTCAAGATATCATCTCGAAAACTACATATTTGCACAGGAAACAGATGGCAGATTCGTGCAAAACACCTCAAAATCAACCAGAAAAAGTTTGCATTTGTGCTAAACACAACTACCCTAACCTAACCTAACTAGTCACCTTATTTTGGAGGATATAGTTCTGCAATTGCAGTAAGGAAGTGATGCAGAACTGTAGAATCATCAGGATGTTCTGCCAGGAACAAGTATCATGCAAAATATTTCCGGTAATGAGGGCGTCTGTTCCCAGCACATAAAACCCACGATTTCACATCCTTCAACAAGCATTCAATGTTTTGCGTGTGGATGGTGTGGTCTTGGGGATCCACAAAGTTTTTACTGTGATTAATTTGCTTATGCGTGTAGCACTATCTTCATCAAGGCCAACAAGGCAGATTAAGTCTTCAAATTCAAGTTCACAAGATTGACACATCATGGTTCTAGAATGAAAATCACCAAACTAATGAGTGACAAAGAAGTAGGCAAAATCAAGAAAAAGTAGCAAAAAATAAACAAAGTAACCTATAGTTGAATGAAAATCTCCAAAAAAGGTAGCCAAAATAAACAAATTAACTGAAATTTATATACATGCATATTAGAAAGTAGGAAATATTTTTTTTATAAAAAAGTACATTTTATACAAATTTGCACAAGATAATATATATATTTTCTTATTCAGTTTTGATTGGTTATTCAATATATATTGCTGTTATAGCTGGGTGTGACTGGGTCAAAAAACAAATAATAATCTAAATAATTTCCAAAATGGACTGGATTCAGTATTATTATAGTATTACACCTGTCTAACATCCAGCAATTATTATATGTTCATTAAGTAGATTTTTTAATTCTAAGACACTTTCCTTCTATAGCATTTCCATCACAAATGCTTCATTTTCGAGATATAAACATTTTTTTGGTGTGTATCTAGTGTGTGTTCATACGTTTGTTTGTGTGTTCATTACATGTCTGCCCAATCACTGCGCTCCATCCATTTCAAATTTGAATTACTTTCATACCAGAATGGAACACTCATTCAGAAGTACATTAGGCCTGTCTCTGTGATTTATAGTGATTCCTGGGCTGCCTACAAGACTATAAGTGATTTAGGTTAGGATAGGATAGGTTAGGTCAATTTTGAAGGTGAAATTTATGTTTTTCCTATGGTTTTTGATGTTTTAAACGAATCTGACCTTCAAAACTGTCAGAAATGACTCATTTTCGATTGCCGGCTGGGGGGAGGGGGGTTATCTCAAAAATGAGTCATTTCCGACGGTTTTGAAGGTCAGATTCATTCAAAGCACATCAAAAACCATAGGAAAAACATAAATTTCACCTCCAATGAGAGACGGGTGTAATACTATAAATTTACCCTGGATTCTTTGGATCTGATATATTTGCATGTTGGTTATAAATATATATATATAGTGTAACATATTTGTGGATAGTAGTCTATTATGACTTGATCCTCTGGATCCAGAGATTTTATCTTTAGGTTTAAATTGATAATTAATTAGTTTTAAATTGATAATTATTTAGTTTTGTAAATATTGGTTGTTGCCAATGTACAGGCAGTTTTTACATAGTGGAGCCACCTCGATGGGCTGAAGTAGCCCTTAGTGTGCCCACTATAAAAATTTTGGTTATTATTCATTTTCTGACCCAGTCACACCCAGCTATAACAGCAATATATATTGAATAACTAATCAAAACTGAATAAGAAAATATATATATTATCTTGTACAAATTTGTATAAAATGTTTTTTTATTAAAATATATTTCCTATTTTTTCAATATATATATATATTGACTATTTGGTAAACCAAATAGTCAATATATATATATATATTGACTATTTGGTAAACCAAATAGTCGATATATATATATAAGCACACCGGACAAAAAATTAGTCACCCCTCTCAGAATGTACCTAATAACGTGTGTCGTGTGACGATGCCTCTGGCCTTGATAACCACACGAATCCAGCAAGGCAGAGACTCTACGAGGTTATGCATGTACTGAACATCGATTTGCTGCCATTCATTCATCAGCCGGTCTCGAAGTTCTGCCAGAGTCCATGGGTGTCTATTCCTGCGCTTCACATTCTGTTCCAAATAATCCCACAGATTTTCAATAGGATTTAAATCAGGGGATTTGGCGGGCCATTCGAGGTGAGACAGTGTTGCAGAATGTTCGTCGTGCCACTCACACACACTTCTCGCCCTGTGCACACGGCAATTGTCATCTTGGAAGACAGGAGTGGCAATGTGATGCTGCTCCTGGAGATGTAGGGCAAAGGGTACCAATTCATCATTTAGTATGCGGAGGTACGCCTGCTGGTTCAAATTCATCATCACCGGAACGAGAGGGCCCATTTCGTGGTACAAAAAATGTCCCCAGAACATCACGGAACCACCTCCAGCCTGAACACCACCTTCGACGCATTCAGGATTAAAGGCTTCATTGGACCTGCGATGTACTCGTCGCCTCCCATCATTGGAGAACAAACAAAAACGGGACTCATCGGACCAAATTACACGTTTCCAATCTGCCGCAGTCCAGTTTTTGTGCCTCTGAGCCCATTTATAACGTGCCAATTTGTGACCTGCTGTTAACAGCAGTCTCTTCCGTGGTACCCTGCTCCAGATGTCCATCGCATGCAGTTCTCGTCGCAATGTCTGTTCGGAAATTGGTCGCTGGAGAACCTCAGTGGTTTCTTGGAGCAATTGTTCTCTGGTTTGAAAACGATTTGCAGTTACTAGACGAGAAACATGACGGCGGTCCCTATTGTCGAGAATTGTTTTCCGGCCACAGTTACGCCGTCAATTTTCAGTTGATTGCGAACTACACCACTCTTTGTAAACTCGCTGGACAGTACGCGTTGACACACCAACAAATTGGGCTACTTCAGACATTTTGTGTCTGTGGGCTCTGCCAAACACGATGGCTCCTTTTTGCCACTGAGTAACGTCTGCCTCACGACCCATTTTGCAGACTATATCCAACACACACTTTGTTCTTCACCACCTCACGAAACAGATCTGGGTAAATATGGATATTACGGCCTCCACCCAATTTTGATGCCAAAATACATTTTCCTAGTAGTGTATGATGTGCTTTGTTCAAATCTGGCCTTCATTTTAGGTGGAAATGAACCAATCAAAAGTTATGAGACTTCAAAGTTTTAACATATTTTGGTTCATTTCCCCATAAAATGAAGGCCAGATTTTAACATTGCACATCAAATACTACTAGAAAAATGCATTCCAGTGTCCAAATTGCTAGAGAACCTAACCTAACCAACCTAACCTAACCCTAATATCAATGGAATCATAAAGATCCACACTCTCTGCATTTAAAATATGACTGTACACACTATGTTTAACAAAAATTTTTACAGCAGAATTACCACTATTGTTAATTTCCATAATAACATCTTCGACATACATTTCACATCCTCTACATGCCATATTGGAAAATCAACTGATGAAGGAAATGGAAAACACGATACCTGATTTTTTGTTTTTTCCACCCAAATAGATATACTTATGATGACATCATTCAAAAAATGGAGTTACGAAAATAATTTCTTTAAAAGCCTATAACATAAATACGCAATTGCACAAATAATAACATATACCATTAGACTCCTAAAATTATGCTGAAACGTTTGATAATAGCCAGTATTGTCAATTTGGTGGAGGCTGTAATATCCATATTTACCCAGATCTGATCCTATGTGCTACATCACCGCTACTTGTCACTTACCAATGCTACATCAGCGCCCTCTGTGTGACCTTGAACTTCCTACTATCGGTGCTATTAAGGGTGACTAATTTTTTGTCCGGTGTGCTTATATATTGAAAAAATACCATATTTCTTATTTTTGGTGATTCTGTCGACTTCTGCGTAATTCTTTGTCCTGTTTTGCAAGTAAATCATTTTTAGCAATTCATCTGTTCAGTTCGTTTTTTTTGTGACGAAGTATGATGTGTCAGTTATGCATATTTGATTTTGAAGATGTGATCCGCCATATTGCCCTCGATGAAGACAAGAGTTTAGACCTTTTTTTCAATCACAGAATAATTAAGACATCCGTGACCTGCCCTAAATGCAATAGTACTTGTATTTTAAGAAAAGACCAGAAGGTCTTTAGGTGCCATAAAAAATCCTAAAAATAAACGTGTGCTGTTTCAGTTTAAGGGCAGGCAAAATTTAGCGGACTACCCATGCAAGGTTGGCACATTTTTTTTTTTTTTTTTTTTTTTTAAAGTTCGGGAAGAACCGATTCGCCTCTATTTAAAAGGGCATATCTCAGCGGAAAAACAAAGAAAAAGTGAGAGGAAAGACAGAGGAAAAAGAAAGGGTGGAGGGGACAGTCGAAGTGGAAAAAGACCAAGGACTGCAGGGTCGAGTCCCATCATCCTTGGGTGCTAGGGCCGGGAGGGCGCACGTGAAACCTCCAGGACCCAAGCAAGTACAAACGAGCACAAAGAGCACTCAAGAGCACGAGCTTAGAACCCCCTTGCGGGGGGCACATATTATTACATTATCATTTGTATAATCACATGTTATTACATTATCATTTGTATAATTTAGGTCTCAGGGTACAGGGACGGAGCCCCTGTAAAGATCACGCATCACAAATTGATTGGTCCTAATGTTTTGCGGACAGTTCAGTACGTGACACCAGTTACATCAACTGTACGCCCTTGATGATTGGTTAGGTTGAGTCATGATATTTTTGTTTAAATTTGTTAGTTTAAACAAAAACGACGAGTGCAAACTTTTCTGGTTAATTTTGAGGTGTTTTGTACGAAACTGCCATCCATTTCCTGTGCAAATGTGTAGTTTTCAAGATGACGATATCTCAAAAACTACGCATTTGCACAGGACACGGATGGCAGATTCGTGCAGAACACCTCAAAATTGACCAGAAAAATTTGCTCTCATTATAAAAAGAGACTGGGTCAAAAAATGAATAATTACCAAAATTTCTTATGTTCTCATGGTTCGGAACCCACGTAAAATTGTAGGTCCCCTCCATCACCACGGAGGACATGCGCAATACACAATTATGAACACAGTTAGGTAGACCAGCCATGAGTGGATCCTAGGATCTTTATTGGTCTGAAACATTATAACATTAGGGGGGCCAAGAAGTGACAGTATGGATACCGTAATTGTTGTACAGTGAATACACCAATATTTAAACTTATTTGGACTACAGTATATTCGACCACATTAAAAATCAAGAAAATTAATTGAAAAAATCTATATTCATACCAGGGCTGGCAGGTCGGACCCGGACCCGGGTTTAACCCGAAAGTGAAATAAGAACCGGACCCGATAGTGAATTAGAAAAAAGACCCGGACACGGACCTGAAAGTGAATTTTAAAATTGACCCAGACCCGACCCGAAAGTGAAGCACCCGCACAGCCGGGTTTTTAGTTTACAAAATTTATGTGTGCGCCTTTAGATTTGCCAACAATGTATTGAATTATCACCACCCTCCAACTAACTCACTGGAAGTGGAGCGTTAACGGCGATGGAAGAATAGCCTAATCCTAATATATTTTATTGTTTGTGAGTTGTGTACTGTGTACATTGGTTGGTCTCCAGTGCTTCGTTTGCTATTTATATTTGCAATGCCTTTACAAGGTCTTTTTTTGGTGGGGAGTGGTAGCAAAAAAACTAGCCTTACAAATGAATATTTTAAATATAATAATATTGATAAAACATCTACATGCCAAATTGAAAAGTGTGGAAAAGTGTATAGTGGCAATCTTGTGACAAACCTAAAGCGACACCTAAAATCGTGTCACCTAGATATATATCGTAAAGTTGAGGATCATGATAAAAGCCTACCAAGCACTAGCAGTACTTCAAAAACTCAAATACAAACCAAGGGAATGAATGTAGGCCAAACTAGTGTTAAAAACTTTTTTAAACAAATTAAGGTTGGAGTTCACCCGCATCTTCATAGAAAAACTTTAGAAAATGGCCTTATTTCGTGAGTGACAATAGACGGGCGGCCTTTTAGCATTGTAGATGATATTGGATTTAAAATTTTGGTTGAAACATTTCTATCTGCAATGAATAAAAATATGAACAGAAAAAATCTTGCTACGTTGACCCTCGATAGAGCAATAGCTTAAAAAAATAAGTTAAAAATACTTCTTAAAAAAAATGTTTCATTTAAAAGTACGGTACTTGTAAGTTATCCCCCCCCCCCACCAATTTTTACAGAATATTTTCGTTAAAACTAACGAAAATATCACGACTTAACCTAACCAATTATCAAGGGCGTACAGTTGATCTATTAGTAAATAGTAAGTACTATTCCAGAAACAAACAATGTTATAATTAATAATAGATCAACTGTACGCCCTTGATAATTGGTTAGGTTAAGTCGTGATATTTTCTTTAGTTTTAACAAAAATATTCTGTCAAAATTGGTGGGGGGGGGGGGGGGGGGGGAGATAACCTACAAGTACCAAACGTAGATTGTTGCAGCCGCTCAGATAGAGGGTTTTTAGGTATTGAAGCCCAATATGACTGAAAACAAAATTGAAGTGAAAACATTGGCTGTCAAGAAACTTCACTGCTCACATACAGGTAAAAATTATTTACATTTCACACAAATATATATATATATATATATATATATATATATGAATAAAACCACGAAGGAAAGGAAACACAAAATGGTGCTCAAGCGCTTTCGTCTAATGACATCCTCAGGAACACTTTTTTTTTTTTTTTTTTTTTTTTTTTTAAGGTGCTTTCAACCCTGTTGGATTATTGACACCATTTTTTTTTTTTTGTAGAGAAAGGTGGTGAAAGAAGTAGTAGACTGAAGTACATAAAAGGGTAACAGCCTATATATAGGTTACAGAAAGAAAAAAAAAGAAAAATAAATAACATACATACATACACACACACATATATATATATATATATATACATACATATCTATATATATATATATATATATATATATATATATATATATATATATATATATATATATATGCAATAAACAGAGAAGTAAAAATAAAAATTAAAAATTAAAAATTAAAGGATTATCAGTGAGGCGTACAGATTTGTAAGGAATAATATCGATTTTTAGCACAAGATCAAATGGATTATAAAAATACAAATTTATATTGGAAAACTGCCCGGGTTTTAACACTCTGCCTATGGTCAGGTTTCGATATATATATAAATAAAATGCAAATTAAAAGTTAATAAAGTAGCAGACAAGTTTACCAAAGATTTAGTGTTCTACCCTTCTTATCTAAATCTGTTTGGAAGGAATTCAAAATAACAGGATCGAGTTGAAAAAGACCTTTGCTTATGTTGAAGTTATTTGAAAGTTGGATAATGGCAGACTCAAGAATATTTCTATTAACAATGTTGCTAGAATGGAATAAAACTGAAGCATTATTCCAATCAATACAGTGGGCTAACTTTGACAAATGGACAAAAAGGGCACTGGACAACTGTCCTGTTCTAACGGAATATTGATGCTGTTTTATACGTGTGTGCAAATCCTTTCCCGTCTGACCTATGTAAAAGGAATCACATTGTTTACAACCAATTTTATAGATAATGCCTGAATTATTGGTAGGGCTATTTTTTACTATGATATTTTTCACAATATTGTTATATGAAAATACTACATTAATATCTGAGGTGACGTGTATGTATATGTATGTATATATATATATGTATATAGTCTAAAAGTCACTAAAGGGTAAATATCACTAAATCTAAGCTGAATGGCAAGAGCAAGTCATAAACGAACCAACGCGGCTGTTCGTATTGCTTTGGTCTGGCCTAGACATGTTTTTTCCTATCTGACCTAATCTTTGGTGCTGAGTAAAATTAGGTGATGAATCTAAGGTGACAAATCGGGTAGGAAGTTGTTCGTACTTAAGTATAGTTAGGGGTAATGTCTATAGCTTCTAAATTGGTAATGTAAGAGAGAGTTAGGTAGGCTGTTTGTGGGACACAGGAATAAAACGGTAGGCTTCAAGGAATACCTAATTCAACGCACCGGTAAGTGCTTTTGATTGTTTGCTAGAACCTAAGTAACCTAACTGGGGTGTCTACCCCACGCTATCACATTTGGCGACGAGGATGGGATTTGGCTCATTTGGTTAAATTTTGTTCATTGGGTTAAATTTGGCCCATTGGGTTAATTTGGCTTATTGGGTTCAAGTGGTTGTTTGGAAAATTGGATGTAGCCTAGGGGGTCGTCCGATTTGGTTTGTTTGTGTGGGTAAGCTACCGTACTATAGCGTAGGTCCCGCCGCCCTAACTCTAAAAACTAATTCCTACTCAGCCCTAACACTAAAACTAATTCCTACTCAGCCCTAACTCTAAAACTAATTACTACTCAGTCCTAACTCTAAAACTAATTACTACTCAGCCCTAACTCTAATAAAATTCACTATTCAGCCCTAACTGGGGAGTAACTAGACCAAATTTAAACCTAACCTAACCTACTTCACGTGATTTGGCCTAATTCGGTTTTGCTCTAGCATGTCGGTGATTGGCCATATAAGCCCCTACGAAGACAATGGGGAGGACTTCGAAGCTTATGCCACTAGGGTGAGGTTGTTTTTCGAGGCAAATTCTATTCCGGATGCTAAGAAAGTACCTACCTTTTTAACTATAATAGGCAGTGGCGGTCCTAGCTTACATGACGCCCTGGGCGAACCTCACCTTCAGCGCCCCCCCCCCCTGTTCGCCAACACACACACATTCGAATCCCCCCAAAATAAAGGACAGACATAACTCTTTCACAAAATAACTTTTTATTGGACTAATTGTTGGAACTTCAGAACCAAAACAAAGACTCAAATTTCTGAATTTTACAAATCCTTCATCACGTAAATAGAATAACTCACTTAAGAGAATGTAATTATGATACTATGAACAGGAAAAATACAAATTAAATTGCACAACTGCCATAAATAAACTAGAGAATCAAATTTCTAAATTGTACAAATGCTCTATCACATAAATAGAATAAGACACTTAAGAGAGGGTAATTATTATGCTACACTTTGAACAAGAAACAAAATAAATTGCACCACAGCACAACTGCCATCTAAAGCCTGACTCTTCTTACCTTCCTTGATGCAAAGTCATTGATCTTTTATTATATTTATTTTATTTTTTATTTTTATTTATTTCTTTATTTATTTATTCTTATTTTTATTTTTTTGCAGGCGCTCATGCCGCCCCTCCACAAATGCCGCCCTGTGCGGCTGCCCATATTGCCCATATGAGGAACCGCCACTGATAACACTAGGCAACAAATTTCAACTTTTTTTTGTTACAGACACGTGAACTACTGATTCCTACTAAAGCGGTGATGCTGATTTCAGATCTGATATCAAAATTTCTCTATCACGTCCAGATTTTGTGTAACCGAAAACCCCTATTTTTCATTTTTTTTCTCACCCGCTTCTATTACGAAAGCCGTCTAAGCTACTTTTCCGTGCCACGTTTTATGTTAAGCATACTTAAATAATTAGTGAACAGGATGTCTTTCCTCCTTTATTCTGGCTTAAGACAGACAGCGGAATTCCGAGGGCGGAGTTACCACCCCTGCGCCCAACCATCCACCCAAAGCGCGTTAGTATTTTGTTGTTACTACTGAAAGGCAAATTCCTGTTCTTAAGTGAAACTTTGGTGTGTCCTCTTCCTTTGTCGCTTGTAGGATGACGAGCTCTCCTTCTGCAGGAACCAACAATAATCTCCATCATATTTGGGTTGAAATTACCTTGGTATCTGTTTTCCATAACTGAGATCTGTTGGTGGAAGCGTTCACCATGCTCGTCACTTACAGCCCCAAGGTTGGCCGGGAAGAAGTCAAGATGAGAATGTAAAAAATGAATTTTCAAAGACATTCTGCATCCCATTATTTCATAAGATTTAAGCATGTTTTCTACGAGTTTACGGTGGTTTTCAGCTTTGTGGTTTCCAAGAAAATTTTTGACAACTTCAACGAAAGATGTCCATGCTCCTAGTTCATTCTCATTTAGGTTAGATGGAAACGATGAGTCGTGGATGACACTGCGGATCTGTGGTCCAGTGAAAACCAGCTTCTAGCTTAGCATCTGTCATATTCCTTTGAATTTATCCTTTAAATATTGGAAACCACTACCTTGATGATCCATACCCTTCACGAAATTTTTCATAAGGCCAAGTTTAATGTGAAGTGGTGGAAGATGTACTTTCTGAGGGTCAATAAGTGCTGGGGTTTCACATTGTATTTACCAACAACATGTTCAGTTCTAGATGGCCAATCATGTTTTTTGTAGTAGTTCTTGTCATCTCTGCTGTTCCATAGACACAAAAAGCACATATGCTTTGTGTAGCCCAACTGTAACCCAAGAAGTAATGATACAACTTTAAGGTCGCCACAAATATTCCATGTGTGGTCCTTATATTTGATGAGTCTTAGCAGCAGTTTCATCGATTCATAAGTCTCATTAAGGCCAGTGGCATGTGCTACAGGTATTGAAGGTTTTTCATTGCCATTGTGCAGTAATACAGCTTTAAGGCTAGCTTTACTAGTCAATGAACAGTCTCCATTCTTTTGGATCATAGCGACAGCCAATCCCTTGCATCAGACCACTGATATCGTGGCAGAAACAAACGTTTTCTTCCTGTAAGTAAAATGATGAAAACTGCAAATGGCGATGGCGGAAATGGGAAACTTTGGTGTTTGGTTGGAGAAGATTAAATTCTTGAAGTCTTGAACCAAGCAACTCTGCCTTTTCTTTTGGTAATTCCAAATCGCGCACTAAGTCATTTAACTCCGCTTGACTTAACAAATGTGGGGAAATATTTGCATCTGGAACATATATGCCATCTTTCCCTGTTTCTATATCACTAGCAGAATCTTCAGATGAACTGCTGTCTGTTATCGTTGCTGGTGGAACTGGTGGTGGATTTGTTTCATCATGTGGTACTGGTTTCATTGCTGATTCGCAGTTTGGGTACGTGATCTTTGATTTGTTTTTCTTTGTGAAACCAGCAATCTTTGTCAAACAAAAATAACAATCATTGAAGTTGATTTTCGGCTCACGCCAAACCATGGGACTGAGAATGGCATAGCTTTTCTTTTACCATTCATCCAAGCTATTAACATTGCATTGCACTGTGCACAGCAAATATGTGGTGCCCAGTCCTCTGTTGGTCTCCTAACTTAGTCAAAATAACACTTGTAGGCAAGTTTAATCTTTGTTGTTATGTTTCTACGTTGTGGCTTAGGTGTATATTGTCCACCACAAAGCAGAAGTTGTCTGGGTGATTTACACAAGCACGTCTATTTGATGCCATTTTGAATTACCATACAATATCTGAAAAAAACGTAGAAAGTAATTATTACGATGTGCAAAAATAAAAAGAAATACACACCGTAGTACAAAACAAATGCTATAAAAAACACACAAGTCACCACAACCTGTCACTTGCTCATCAGCAGAGAGCTTCAACAACCGTTCTGCTTGACTGTCACGTAGCGACTGACCGTTGGGCCGTTGCCCGTTACTATGCTCTTGACTCAGTGTTGCCAACTCGGGATAAATTTTATTTATCAAAATTGTTCGAATTTGTATATAGTTGGCAAAAAAAATTGCTTTAACCTTGAAAAGCAAGTTTCATATTACTGGCATTAAGCCGATTAAAACCAAATCTATCTGGACGTGGTAGAAAATTTTACTAAAAGTGATTTGCATTTTACACAAAATCTAGACGTGATAGAAAAATCTAATTATAGATTTGAAGTCAGCATACCGAAATTAGCTAGGAGCACCTATTTGGTCTTCTGTAACAAAATCTTTGTTGCCTAGTGTAATAGGCCCTAAAACGTTTGGTTTAATTATGGACCTAGTTTCTCCTAAAGCACCGGAAACTTGCACCTATAATGAATTGGTACAGGCCCTAACCGATCACTACAAACCCCGAGTAGGTCTCATCTATGAACGTTTCAAATTTTATTCAAGGCATCAGACGGGAAATGAAAGCATTGCAGAGTTTGTTGCAGGAATAAAAAGCCATAGCCGTACGTGTAAATTTGGGGACAAATTAGATGAAATGCTAAGAGATAGGTTTGTAATGGGTCTCGAAGAGGAGTCTACCCAGAGAGCCCTATTAGCCATACAGGACCTAACTTTTAGTCAGGCTGTAGAAATAGCTACGGCTAGAGAAGCAGCTGCTAAAGATGTTAGAGCTTTTGGAAATCATAGTAGTAAAGCCCAACACGTAAATAGCTTTAAATCTTCGAGGCCTGGCAGACCTAACGAGCCTACTAGACAGGCAAATAAAAGGTATGAGGCGAATACGACTAAGCCTACTAATTCTACTAAGCCTTCCAAGCCATGTACAGGGTGTGGAAAACACCATTGGAAGAAAGATTGCCCTTTTAAAGAAGCAGTTTGCCGAAACTGTAGTAAAATAGGCGACATAGCTAAAGTGTGTTTTTCAAAGAAAACAAAGGGTGAAAATTCTAATTTTAACATTTCTAGTATAAATCCTCAAAAGGGAAATACTTCGAACATTGGAGTGGAGTACCTATTCTATGAGCAGCAAAGTGGGAAAAATACAGGCCCATATATTGTAGAGGTAGGCCTAAATGGAATTACAGTTCCTCTAGAATTGGATACGGGTGCTGCCCGGACGGTCATGTCCAAGGTAGTTTTTGATAAGATTTTCAAAAACACACCTAAACTACATGCATCTAAAACGATTTAAAAAAAATATGGAGACGTACAAATACCTATTTGGGGAGAAGCATACGTCACAGTTACACTCAACCAGGAAACTTTGTCTCATCCTTTAACCCTTTTAGTGGTGGATGAGCAAGGGCCTACTCTACTAGGCCGTGATTGGATTGATGCTTTGAAAATGCCAATTGACAAAATCTTGCCAAGGGGTCAGGCAGATGTGCATACACTCTCATATCCATCTGACATAGATTCATTGTTAAGGGAGTTTTCTCCTATTTTTGGGCCTGAAGTAGGCAACCTAAAGGGCCATCAGGTCTGCATAGAAGTAGACCCTAATGTAACTCCGAAATTTTGTAAGGCTCGTTCAATTGCGCATGCACTGCGGGAGAAGGTGGATTTAGAAATTGACAGGCTGCTAAAAGATAAAATTATTGAACCAGTCACACACGCTAAGTGGGCTGCCCCAGTAGTTCCTGTACTAAAACCAGACAAGTCCGTGCGGTTATGTGGGGATTACCGTTTAACAGCAAATAGAGCCGTCCTTCTAGATTGCTATCCTATACCCAAGCCTGATGAATTATTTAGCTCTCTTGCTGGGGGTAAATATTTCACAAAACTCGATATGTCCCAAGCCTATGCTCAACTAAGTTTAGATGAAAACTCTAAAGAATTAACTATCATAAATACGCACCGAGGCCTATATAAGTACAATAGGCTATGCTATGGAATAGCATCGGCTCCGGGTATTTTTCAGAGGACAATGGACCAAGTTCTAGGTCACATTCCAGGGGTACTTTGCTTTCTAGATGATGTCCTCATTTCAGGTTCGACTAAAAAAGAACACCTAACTAGATTAACCACGGTTCTAAAAAGACTCCAGGATGCTGGACTTAAGCTAAAGAGAGAAAAGTGTTCATGGGTCACTAACGAGGTTTCATATTTAGGGTTCCGCATAGATGCCTCAGGCATTCATCCAACCGTGGATAAACTAGAAGCAATAGAAAAGGCACCACCTCCACAAAACATCACACAGTTACAAGCTTATTTAGGTCTCCTAAACTTTTATAGGAAATTTTTGCCTAATGCATCGACTTTCCTTGAACCCCTAAATAAGCTATTACGATCTGGGGAACAGTGGAGATGGGAGAAAACTCAAAAGGAAGCATTTGAGGTTTCCAAGGACGTACTACTAAAGTCCACTCTCCTAGTGCATTATGATCCTAAACTTCCTCTCGTAGTTTCAGCAGACAGCAGTTCTTATGGAATTGGGGCAGTGTTATCTCACCACATTGATGGTGTAGATAGGCCTATCTGTTTTGCTTCTAGAACACTAACTGAGACGGAAAGACGATATGCACAAGTGGAACGTGAAGCATTAGCCTTAGTATTTGCAGTAAAAAAAAATCATTTCTATCTATGGGGTCATGAATTTAAACTAATTACTGACCATAAGCCTCTTTTAGGTTTATTTTCACCTAATAAAAATATTCCAGTTATGGCCTCAGGTAGGATTCAACGATGGGCACTGATTCTACAAGCCTATAAATTTGACTTAGTACATCGGTCAGGTAAACTTCTAGGTACGGCTGATGCGCTAAGTAGGTTGCCCTTAGAAAATCCAAATGATTGTGTACCTATACCTACAGAATGGGTTCACTTGGTGGAGTTTTTGGAATCCACTCCAGTATCTGCAGTACAAATAGAGCAGTGGACAAAATCAGACCCTATTCTGTCTAGGGTCATCCATTTCTGCTCAGTTGGTTGGCCTACTAAGGTTGAGAGTGAATTACAGCCTTTTATTCAGCGTCAGTCTGGCCTCTCTATTCAAAATGGCTGTCGCTTATGGGGCCACAGAGTGATTATTCCAAATAAAGGCAGGTCGAATTTAGTGAAGGAACTTCACGCTGAACACATGGGCGCAACAAAAATGAAAGAGCTGGCGAGAGCTTATTTCTGGTGGCCTGGTTTAGATGGAGAACTCGAATCATTGGTTCGTTCCTGTCAAAGCTGCCTAGAGAACAGAGATCTCCCAAGGAAAAGTCCACTTCATCCTTGGGAATGACCTACTATACCGTGGCATAGGATCCATGTTGACTATGCAGGTCCTATAAATAATATTTATTTCCTAGTCATTGTGGACGCCTACTCTAAGTGGGTGGAAATTTTTCCAACCACTTCCACGACTTCGGGTGTTACTATTCGCTTACTCCGTTCAGTTTTCGCTCGATGGGGTTTACCCGTAGTCCTGGTTTCCGACAATGGTACTTGTTTTACCAGTGAGGAATTTCGTTCCTTCGTCCACCTAAATGGCATTAGACATGTCCGGTCTAGTGTTTTCCACCCATCTACTAACGGTCTCGCGGAAAACATGGTCCGTACTTTCAAGTCGGCCTTGCGTCATTCTCGTGGGGAGGAAATGCAAGTGGTGTTGGATAAATTTTTTTTTAAATATCGAATAACACCACACACCACGACGGGGGTGTCTCCCTCTAAATTCCTGATTGGCCGGGGAATTCGTTCAGTTTTCGATTTGTTACGTCCAAATGAAATGTTACAACAACGAGTTTTACGCCATCAGGAAAAACAGAAGTTGTACCACGACACTAAAAGAGGGAGAGTTCTAGAAGCGAAACCTAATGATCCAGTTGTGATTCGCAACTATGGGGCTGGACCAAAATGGGTTCCTGCAACTGTGCAGGAGAGAACGGGCCCTGTTTCCTTCAAGTGCCAACTAGAAGATGGTCGTTCTATTAAACGCCATCAGGACCAGATATGGGAACGTGAAGTGCAGAAGGACCAGAGTCTTCCGGAAGAGAGAACTGATCCTCCGGAAAATGGTTCAACTTGCCCGCCTATACAGGTTGCACCTAATCCTACTACATCAACCCCGCTCCGCAGGTGGTCTAGGGTCCCTCATCCCCCTGACAGACTAAACTTGTAGGAGGAGTGAGGTGACGTGTATGTATATATATATATGTATATAGTCTAAAAGTCACTAAAGGGTAAATATCACTAAATCTAAGTTGAATGGCAAGAGCAAGTCATAAACGAACCAACGCGGCTGTTCGTATTGCTTTGGTCTGGCCTAGACATGTTTTTTCCTATCTGACCTAATCTTTGGTGCTGAGTAAAATTAGGTGATGAATCTAAGGTGACAAATCGGGTAGGAAGTTGTTCGTACTTAAGTATAGTTAGGGGTAATGTCTATAGCTTCTAAATTGGTAATGTAAGAGAGAGTTAGGTAGGCTGTTTGTGGGACACAGGAATAAAACGGTAGGCTTCAAGGAATACCTAATTCAACGCACCGGTAAGTGCTTTTGATTGTTTGCTAGAACCTAAGTAACCTAACTAGGGTGTCTACCCCACGCTATCACAATATCCAAAAGTTTAAGTACATTAGCAATGCCTAAAAAGCCCGGGAAAAATGGAAGTACTCAAATATTTTTTGACAAAGTACGAGTGTTATTATTGACACGATAGAAAGTTCGTTTTGCCTTGTTGAGACAAGATTCCATAAACGCAGATGGATAACACAAATCACTTCCAATACCGTTGATTTTTCCAATTCGGCATCGATGTATTCCGGACTGGCGATCTTAAGGGCGCGGAGAAACATTGATGAAAAAATGGCCTTCTTAGTGGGGGTGTCATGTCCCGAGTAAAAGTGTACGTAGGACAAATTGTTTGTTGTTTTCCGATAGATACTAAACTTAAAACCTGGGCTTTCCCTATGTACACGCACATCCAAAAATGGGATTGAATTGTCTTGTTCCACTTCTAAAGTAAACTTAATGGAGGGGACTTGATCATTTAACTGAAGGAGGAAGTTATCCAGGTCACGATTCATGGGCCAGATACACAAAATATCGTCGACGTTCTTTCTAAGTTTGCTGTATGTGGCGGGGTCCTGGAGAAGCTCGTTCATCTTTCCGATGTAGTCCACTTTGTCCATAATAACTATGGTGTTAGCCTTGTCTGCTTTAGTAATATGGAGCTCCCCATCTTTTTTTAATTGTGAGAGGCTATTGCGAAAACGTTTAGGAAAGTTATCTTCGTAATTACCATTCGCCGCACTATAAACGAGGCCATGGGCGCCCGCAGGTAGGGGCAAGGGGGGGCGCTTGCCTCCCCCTGGAAATGCCAAGAAAATATATTAAATATTTTCTAAGAAAATATTTATATCCTAAACTTGCTGAAAAGTATCCAACTGCCTCCTAAAGGGTGAAAATTTTTATTTGTGTGCATGATAAAAGGTTGCTACCTTTTTATTTGTTCAGAAGTCCCCCCTTAAAATTATCCCGCCAAGTTGGCAGCGCCAACTCAAGCACCTGGCTGCATGCAGTGCGTGGCAGCCATTGTTTTTGATCCTTACACATGCACAGTCGAAAGATCCTTCAGTACACTTCGGCGAGTTAAAACATGGCTGAGGTCTACTATGTCTGATGAGCGACTCTCTGGGTTATGTATGCTCAGTGTACACCGGGAGAAAATCAACTCCAACAAAACTGATTTTATGGAAAAGGTTGTTCATAATTTTGGTAGTGACCGCAGACGACTACAATTCCTATTCAAATGAGTAGTGTAGGTGATGCTCGAAACACCGTTTTCAAATTAGGTACAACATTTACTTCAGTGTGCTTTTTTCTTCATTCTATCATGTTTCTGTTATAAATAAAATAAATGATTGTTATCATGTGCATTGTATGTATATACAATATATATTTGCATTTTCCATTACAGAAAATGCAACACTAAACTTGCTTAGAATTAACCTGCTGGTTCCTAAGGGGTCAAAAGTTTTTTGCTTGCTCCGGTCCCTACCTATTAATACATTAAATTTTGCCCCCCCTTGGAAAAAATCCTGCGGGCGCCCATGAACGAGGCCTTTAACTATGTTAAACAAATACTGAGGGAGATTACACTGTTTTTCAAAACACGCGAGACTGTAACAAATTTGTAAAGCCGAAGGTTTTTTAACAATAAAAAAGGACATACCATATCCAAGGGCACTTTTTGCATCGTCACTAATGTTTTTTGAAGAAAGGTTCAAAACACACTTTGAGCTTGCTCTTTTACTCCACTGACTATCTCGAATGAGACTTTTAATTTTTCGATCCAAAATGTTACGAAGTGAAGTAGTTCTCCGACGCAACTCGTTGTAAATTTCATCAAACAAAGGTTGGATCCACGGTTGGGGAATAACGGTTACAAAATTATGTTTGGCGATGTTTAAATTTTTGAAGGCGGACCACTCATTTTGTCTGGTGACTTCAATATGTTTCTTTAAAATTAATCTGCTGAAGTTGTTGAACGGATGGTCGTCAATTTGTCTGAGGCGAATCGGAAGCAGGGATTTCGGAAGAACTTGCTCCTCCAGACACTTAGTAAGAAACTTCCGTCGGATACGAATTGCATGCCCCTTCATTAATGTAGAAGAAAACACGGACACAAACGGAGACAAGAGAGGGAACAGAAAGCCGAAGGAACGCGTGGTGTTCATTATATGAAAATTATTTCACGAAAGTAACACGTGAAAAATATTTATGATGAATAAAACCACGAAGGAAAGGAAACACAAAATGGTGCTCAAGCGCTTTCGTCTAATGACATCCTCAGGAACACTGAAGTACATAAAAGAGTAACAGCCTATATATAGGTTACAGAAAGAAAAAAAAAGAAAAATAAATATACATACATACATACACACACACACATATATATATACATACATATCTATATATACATATACATACATATATACATATATATATATATATATATATATATATATACAGGGTGGGCCGTAAGTTTCCATACATAGGAAAATTTAAATTATGGTCTTCACGTGCGTCGGTATTTGGATCAGCAGTTTCCGGATGCTTGGATTGGTCGGCGTGGTCCTGTGGAGTGGCCTCCCAGATCCCCAGATCTCACCCCCCTTGATTTCTATCTTTGGGGGCACTTGAAGGCCATGGTGTATCAGGAAAAGATACGAGACATAAATCATCTAAAGGAACGTATCACCAACGCCATTACAAGCATAACGTCAACTGTGCTAATGCGTGTTCATCAACAGTGGGGAACACGTATTGAAATGTGTTTTCAAAACAATGGCAACCATGTAGAGCATATTATATAAATAAAAATGGTTGTCCATAAAAAAATGTTTATTTTTCCTATGTATGGAAACTTACGGCCCACCCTGTATATATATATATATATTTAGGAGAAATCCAATGACAAGGAGAAATGTAAATGCCATGAAAAGTCTTCTTTAATGCAACGTTTCGAGCAATACGCTCATCTTCAGGCTGTTTAATAACAATGTGAAATTAAAATCAATATTGAATGAAAAACAAAACAGAAAATTTCTATAACCTATTCATGAAGACAAATTTTAAAGACTGAGAAAAGAGGGTTAAATTCTAAGTTATACAGATTTACATATAAAAATTAAGAAGCTATTTTTAAATACATATAGTAAATGTGAAATTAATACACTGGAAAAATTAACAATAGTACACTGGAATAATGAAACTAACTACCTTACACTGCAGTTTCCGAGGCTAACTGAATTGAACAGAGGCAATACGGGAAAACAAGAGATGGCGAGGGCGATTGGGGAAGGGGGGATTATAAGGAATTGGGGAAGGGGGGATTATAAGGAATTGGGGAAGGAGGAGGGATCATAGCAAATTGAGGGGGACGGCAGATGAGTCAACATTTAGACTCGGGGACAATGTTTTGATGAAAAGCGATTCCAAAATTCTTAGTGAGTTGGGACAAGTATTACAACCAAGAATTTTAAAATTGTCTAAAGTGACATCAGTTTTACATTCTATGCTGTGTTCGCGAATCCTCGAAACTTCTTTAGTTTTTAAAATTTTACCTGTTCGGCCACTTATTCCCATATGCGAATAAAATATATATTCGCACTCTCGCCCTGAGAGAGCGAACAGTGCTGCCAATGTAATTCCCAAGGAGACACCTAGGGCAGGTAAATAAATATACAACACCGCTACGCAACGAGTCAGGGGTTCGATCCTTCGCTGAGAAAAAGCTACCTAAAGACGTTTTATTAATAAATATGATACGGAAATCAGTATGATAAAAAAATTTCTTTAACAATTTTGTAAATTTAAGCTTAAATTCCTTATTCAAAGGACCCATTTCAGGTACCAAGAAATATTTTATATCCTTCGGCACTGTAATACATGGAAGTTGAGGGCTATAAACACTATTTAAGAAGGATCTAATTAGTTTGTCTACATATTGAACAGGAAAACTATTATTAGTAAAGTATGATCTTAGATTATTAAATTCATCATTAAGTAAGGTAAAACTAGAGGTCAAATTATATCCTCTGAACAGGAGAGTTTTAATACAAGACATCTTATAGTTGAAATCAGTAAAACTAAAAAAATTCATGCCCAAACCAGTGAAAGTGGGTTTCCTGTAAACTGATGTAGTAATAGAATCACCGTTTTTCGAAATTAAAAGATCTAAGAAGGGGAGGGAGCCATTTTGCTCAGTTTCCATTGTATACGTTATATTGGGGTGCAAAGAATTTAGGAAGTTAAAGAATTGTTGCGCTTGTACCGCATTATCAAAGACTGCTATCGAATCATCAACGAAGCGTCGATAGAAAATTGGCTTGAGATGAGTGGGAGATTGTCTAAAAATTACACTTTCTAAATGAGTCATAAAAAAATCAGCTGCTAACGGTCCGACAGGTGATCCCATCCCTACTCCATCAATTTGTTGGTAAACCTTATTGTTGAAAGTGAAATAGCATTGTTTGAAGACCAATTCTAAAAGTTCCTTAAAATGAGACAATGAAAAACCATGAAAATTATCAACTGAGCTAAAAACCCTATCCAAAATAATGGCAATAGTTTCAGATACAGATACATTTGTGAAAAGCGACTTTACATCAAAACTGACAAAAAACGTTTTTGAATCGAAGTTTTTACCAAGGGTCTTTTTGGAATTCAAACGAGTTATTTATAGTGTAAGCATTTCTCGCAAAGGGGGACAGGAGACGAACAACAAATTTTGCCAATTGAAAGGTGGGTAAGTTATACGAAGCTAAAATAGGACGGAGAGGTGTTCCAGCTTTATGGATTTTAGGCATCTCTTGTTTTCCCGTATTGCCTCTGTTCAATTCAGTTAGCCTCGGAAACTGCAGTGTAAGGTAGTTAGTTTCATT
This sequence comes from Bathynomus jamesi, assembly GCA_023014485.1. Taxonomy (NCBI): domain Eukaryota; kingdom Metazoa; phylum Arthropoda; class Malacostraca; order Isopoda; family Cirolanidae; genus Bathynomus; species Bathynomus jamesi. The sequence continues at coordinate 213,787 of JAJOZX010003276.1, forward strand.
ATTCCAGTGTACTATTGTTAATTTTTCCAGTGTATTAATTTCACATTTACTATATGTATTTAAAAATAGCTTCTTAATTTTTATATGTAAATCTGTATAACTTAGAATTTAACCCTCTTTTCTCAGTCTTTAAAATTTGTCTTCATGAATAGGTTATAGAAATTTTCTGTTTTGTTTTTCATTCAATATTGATTTTAATTTCACATTGTTATTAAACAGCCTGAAGATGAGCGTATTGCTCGAAACGTTGCATTAAAGAAGACTTTTCATGGCATTTACATTTCTCCTTGTCATTGGATTTCTCCTAAATATTAAATTGAAGCTCTGTAGAAGCAACCCGCATGATTTTATATATATATATATATATATATATATATACAGGGCGTCCCAAAAAAATGTATACACACTTTAACAGCTGATAGCTCAATTGATGTTTCTTTCTTTCCAAGTTAAACCCATTAGAATTAATAATGGCAGTCAGACTAAGCTTTGAACAAAGGAAATTCATTCTAAAATGCTACTGGAAGTGTGAAAACGCAGTTGAAGTGCAAAGACAGTTTAGGAGGGAGTTTCAAACAGATCCACCAACGCGACTTACCATCACTCGAATTAGAGATAAGTTTGAAGCCGATGGAACTGTTCAGAATGTCCACAAGAAGCGTTCCGGAAGACCACGGACATCGACAAGCCCCACAAAGCAAGAAAGAGTACTGGAAACGTATCACCAAAGTCCAAGAAAATCTGTGCGGCAAGCGAGTCGTGAGGTAGGAATTTCAGAATCGTCTGACCAACGCATTTTGAAGCGCTGTCAATGGAAAAGTTACATTCCAAGATTAGTCCATGCTATTAATGAAGATGATCCGGACCGAAGAGTGGAGTATTGCGAGTGGTACTTGGCACGATGTGGATGTGGATTGGACGAAGGGGTTTCGTAGAATACCCTCCGCGTTCACCAGACCTCACACCACTAGACTTTTTTTATGGGGATACTTAAAAGACAAAGTCTACGCTATAAAACCTGCAACAGTCGCTGAATTGAGAGCAGCCATTGAACGAGAATGCACACAAATACCAAACGAAATGTTTCGTGATGTTTGCGATTCCATTGCTTCGCGTTATCAGCAGTGCCTGGACCAGAACGGACGTCGGTTTGAAAACAGGCGTTGACAAAACAATTAAATAATGTCTGTAGATTATATTACATTTTGAAAATGAAATGTATTTTAATAAACACTGCCTTTATAATTATTTAAAGTGTGTATTCATTTTTTTGGGACGCCCTGTATATATATGCAATAAACAGAGAAGTAAAAATAAAAATTAAAAATTAAAAATTAAAGGATTATCAGTGAGGCGTACAGATTTGTAAGGAATAAAATCGATTTTTAGCACAAGATCAAATGGATTATAAAAATACAAATTTATATTGGAAAACTGCCCGGGTTTTAACACTCTGCCTATGGTCAGGTTTCGATATATATAAAAATAAAATGCAAATTAAAAGTTAATAAAGTAGCAGACAAGTTTACCAAAGATTTAGTGTTCTACCCTTCTTATCTAAATCTGTTTGGAAGGAATTCAAAATAACAGGATCGAGTTGAAAAAGACCTTTGCGCATTCTCAAAGATCATGTCCACTTCACCTGCTCTGCCCTACCTTTACGGTCTTATTAAAACCCACAAACCTGGCAACCCTATGCGCCCTATTATTAGCTCGGTGGGCTCTATTATTTATAAACTCTCCAAATGGCTTGTCAAAGTCTTGTCCCCCATTCTCGGAACTATCTCTGATTCACATGTAAAAAATTCCATGGATCTCACTGAAAAAATGAATAATGCACGTACTGAAACTAACGATAGATTGATCAGTTTTGATGTTTGTTCATTGTTTACAAAAGTGCCGATAGACGATATGCTTGACTTTCTCTCCCAAGAATTACATAAGTATGACCTGCCACTACCTTCACACATTGTTTTGGAACTTATTAAGCTTTGCATCAAAGACTGTAAATTCACTTTCAATAACGAGTATTATCAACAAGTTTTTGGGATGGCCATGGGCAACCCCTTATCGCCCCTCCTCTCCAATATTTATATGGAGTTTTTCGAAATTACTTATATTCCGAGAATCCTGGGGGTTGGCATCCCGTGGTTGCGGTACGTCGACGATATTTTGTGTATCTGGCCCATGAATCGTGACCTGGATAACTTCCTCCTTCAGTTAAATGATCAAGTCCCCTCCATGAAGTTTACTTTAGAAGTGGAACAAGACAATTCAATCCCATTTTTGGATGTGCGTGTACATAGGGAAAGCCCAGGTTTAAGTTTAGTATCTATCGGAAAACAACAAACAATTTGTCCTACGTACACTTTTACTCGGGACATGACACCCCCACTAAGAAGGCCATTTTTCATCAATGTTTCTCCGCGCCCTTAGGATCGCCAGTCCGGAATACATCGATGCCGAATTGGAAAAAATCAACGGTATTGGAAGTGATTTGTGTTATCCATCTGCGTTTATGGAATCTTGTCTCAACAAGGCAAAACGAACTTTCTATCGTGTCAATAATAACACTCGTACTTTGTCAAAAAATATTTTAGTACTTCCATTTTTCCCGGGCTTTTTAGGCATTGCTAATGTACTTAAACTTTTGGATATTAATGTAGTATTTTCATATAACAATATTGTGAAAAATATCATAGTAAAAAATAGCCCTACCAATAATTCAGGCATCTATAAAATTGGTTGTAAACAATGCGATTCCTTTTACATAGGTCAGACGGGAAAGGATTTGCACACACGTATAAAACAGCATCAATATTCCATTAGAACAGGACAGTTGTCCAGTGCCCTTTTTGTCCATTTGTCAGCGTTAGCCCACTGTATTGATTGGAATAATGCTTCAGTTTTATTCCATTCTAGCAACATTGTTAATAGAAATATTCTTGAGTCTGCCATTATCCAACTTTCAAATAACTTCAACATAAGCAAAGGTCTTTTTCAACTCGATCCTGTTATTTTGAATTCCTTCCAAACAGATTTAGATAAGAAGGGTAGAACACTAAATCTTTGGTAAACTTGTCTGCTACTTTATTAACTTTTAATTTGCATTTTATTTTTATATATATCGAAACCTGACCATAGGCAGAGTGTTAAAACCCGGGCAGTTTTCCAATATAAATTTGTATTTTTATAATCCATTTGATCTTGTGCTAAAAATCGATATTATTCCTTACAAATCTGTACGCCTCACTGATAATCCTTTAATTTTTAATTTTTAATTTTATTTTTACTTCTCTGTTTATTGCATATACAGTATATATATATATATATATATATATATATACAATTTATACATACATATATACATATATATATATATATATATGTATATATAGATATGTATGTATATATATATGTGTGTGTGTGTATGTATGTATGTATGTTATTTATTTTCTTTTTTTTTTCTTTCTGTAACCTATATATAGGCTGTTACCCTTTTATGTACTTCAGTGTTCCTGAGGATGTCATTAGACGAAAGCGCTTGAGCACCATTTTGTGTTTCCTTTCCTTCGTGGTTTTATTCATCATAAATATTTTTCACGTGTTACTTTCGTGAAATAATTTTCATATATATATAATATATATATATATATATATATAGTACAATATTACAGTACATGTAAAAGAATGTTACTTTAAATCTAAATCAATAATAAATAATTAATTTCATGGGAGATGTTTTGAAACAAACCATTCAGTCTGTGTTAATTAACCGAGTACGACTTGGGATAAGCACAAGTTGTATCCATTGCAACAGACAACGGGTCCGATATGATCAAGTGCTGTTAGAATAAGGGGGCTGAAGAGAGCAATCATACATCGTACTTTGCCCCTTAGCAATGCATGTATAACTATATCTAGTTACTATTAAATATTAATACAATTAATACACCTACTTTCAAACATTTCCAAAATCGGATTAATTAATATATATGGTTAGGCTACTACCGTACAGCCATATAATGTTTTACTATGTTTCAGAAAACATGTTAATGTAGCTACGGTAGCAGTCTTATTACCTATCCTATACCAGATTATAATTATTAAATTTTTAATAATGGACCCGACCCAGACCCGGGTCATATACTGAAAGACCTGACAGGACCTGAAAGTGAACTTTCGGGTCCGACCCGGACCAGAAAGTAAATTAGAAAAATGACCCAGACCCGGACCCGACCCAAAGGTGATAGACCCGCACAGCCCTGATTCATACCTATATACACAATATCTGCTATACATAAATTGTAGAATACTTATAATCAGAAATTGCACGAACAATCTAGGGAAGATGCATTTATCATGCACTTTTTATTATGTTCACGTACTACACGCTATGTACAACATACTACACGCTAAAATAGCGTTCATTAAACAGTAAACGACCCGAAATAATTCCTCCTTCCTTCGTTCCGACTGGAAAATTACAATGCAATGTTGTTCAGAGATAATTCGTCGGTTTTTTCTTATAAATATTGAGCATCATGCAATGATTTAAGCGCTTTTGTGTCATAGTAGTCCTCATATAAATCTTGATGCGTTGTAGTACTGAGAATGTTCTCTCGGCAGTTGCTGTCGTTACTGAAACTGTTAAGAACAACCGTAACAGTTTGTCCACTTCGCTCAACATCCTCTGGCAAACAGGTTGGGAATTCAGAGCATCGCACAGTGTCTGAAGACTAGTTACCTGAAAAAATAAAAATTCCCATTAGTGGTTTCATTTTCCTTGTTGCACTTTTGCTTGAATTAAAAATCAAATTTCAATTCAATTTTTGGGCTGTTTCCCAGAGTCACGAACTTTGTGCTCTTTTCCGTTAGCTGCAGACAGCAAGACGTTTTCGATGTTGACCAAGTGATAGAAATTTCCCTGCTGAAATCTTCTGTTTAATTCTCTGCTCATAGTGTCGAACACATCATAGTACTGCACTCGGTAACATTGCTTGATGTCCGTATATTCATAATTCTCGCAGCCCGCATCTAGTTTCTTAGGCATTCGCTTGAAGCGCGGGAGTACGGGAGGATCAGTGAGACAACTAGAGTCGTGCGTAACAGCCGAGTAGAATCTGTCAAACCATTCCTCGGAGCTGTATCGGCTGTAATGCTTCTGGTAAGCCACTGCAGCTTGCTGTGCGTCCTGTAAAGACGTTGTTAGAAAATCTAGAAGAGGAAGAACCATTGTTGTCCCAAGGCGATACGATGACTAAGCTGATTGATGCAGCATTGCTTGTATATATATTAAGTTAAGGTGTGTATATATATCCATCTCATAATTGTAAGGTTAGTGAAAAGTTAAATTAATTTAGAGCTAGCATTTTTGAGCTCTTGTGGCATCATTGTTTGGTCACACTGTTGGCATCATTTTGAGACGCTGCGCGTCTTTCTACTCGTTTGTGGAAGGTCGTACGTAAAGGTGTGGTTTGATAGAGAGCTCTCTTGCAATTCAGTTTGGTTGTTTAGATACATGATTGTTGCATCGTGCAATAGTCCAGGTTGCGTTGTTGTTGCAAGGTTCATAAAGAAGACCACAAATAGTACCCTTTTGTTTACCTTTTAAGTTCATGTAATTTAAGGTCTAAGGTAGGCCCGCATCGAGTCAGCAACCCTGAGGTTACCCTGAGGTAGGACCTAATAGGATCTCAAATCCGTAAGTTTTAATTTAGCTTAACTTGGGCTTTAGGTAGAACTTGCCCTTTAGAATTTGGCCGTTCACGGCTCAGCTGGGATTTCGAACCCGACAAATAAATAAAATAACATGGTCCTTCAGAACCGGATTTCTACCCCAAGACTGAGTCAGTGACCATTTTTCGGCAAAGTTCTGATTGTGCAAATTGTATCCCAAGTTAGGCCTAGACGGGTTGAGTATTATTGAGTTAAGGTCCCAGGGTAAAAAGTTTGGTCGCCCAATTGCGAAACTTGGCTAGTCGTCTGTCGTTTTTTGGCCTACTTTTTTTCCGGTTTGGTTAATTTTGGGTTATTATTGAATTAAGGTCCCAGGGTAAAGTTTGGTCGCCCAATTGCGAAACTTGGCCAGTCGTCGGTCGTTTTTTGGCCTATATTTTTTCTGGTTTGGTTAATTTTGGGTCATTATTGAATTAAGGTCCTGGGGTGGAAAATTTGGTATTCCATACTGGTGTTTGGTTAGTACCCCACTCAGCAATTCAGTTTATTTGAAAGTAAAATTTGCGTTTGATCAGTTTGGTTAAGTATTTCTGCCAATTCAGCTCATTTGGTATTGAGCCCAAGGGTTGTTTACATTGAAGATGAGTGCATCTGAATTGAACAAATTTATAAAAAGGAGAAGTGCCTACAAAGGTCTAATTACAAAGGTCATTGCCACTATAGATTCTGCCATAGAGCAAGAGGATTTACGCTTAGTGACTGCGAAGCTTGCCATATTAGAAACTAAAAAGGTTGCTCTAAGTGAGGTAAATGTTAAAATTGAGGCTCTTATAGAAGAGGATGAAATAGAAAATAACATAATTTACTTTGAAGAGATTATTGATGATATGACTAACGTAGGCCTCCGAGCAAAAGAGTTTAGCAGCTCAGTACAGTTAGAGACCAGGTCTAATAATGAAACACAACACTCAACAAATGATGCTTGTGAAGCTAAGGTTAACAGATCTGTAGTTCAATTACCGAGGCTTGTACTCAAAACATTTTCTGGGAGTATTCAGGAATGGCAAGGATGGGCAGACAGTTTTCAATCAGCAGTTCATTCTAGTCAAGTGTTAAGTGCCGTGGAGAAGTTTAATTATTTGCGGTCCCTCTTGGAAGGGGAGGCAGCAAAGACTATAGCAGGATTAGCATTAACAGAGGCTAATTATAATGTGGCTTGGGATATATTAAAGAAACGGTTTGGTAAGCCAGAGATCTTAATTAAAAGCCACCTCCGTGCACTTTTAACTATACCTCCTGTTAATAATCCTAATAGTGTCAAGGAGTTACGGCAGTTATATGATGAATTTGAAATTAGAACTAGGTCTCTGGACAACTTGGGTGTAGGAATGGAAAAGTATGGTATAATGTTGGTTCCTACACTGGAGTCTAAATTGCCTAGCTCAATTTTGCTTGAATTAAGTAGGGGACACTCTGCAGAACATGTGTACATCCCCCTTCAGCAGATGTTAAGTCTTTTAGGCACAGAATTAGCAAGACGAGAGGGAGTTGAGTTTGCACAGTGGGATGGTAAACAAGAGGACAAAGGCAGGCACAGCACCAAAGTTTCCACAAAAAGGAATAGCCCAGGTACAGTGTCAGCTCTACATGCCTCCTCTGAGAATAAATTAAAGGGAATCAAGGAATGTATATTTTGCGAAGGCAACCACAAGTCATATAAATGTGAGGTGGCTGAGGCCTTACCCTTTGAGGAGAGAAAGGACAGGGTAACTAAGTCTACAGCATGTTTTAAATGTTTTTTGAAAGGTCATAGAGCAAGGTTTGTAAGTTTAAAATTTTGTGTAAAAAATGTCATGGTAGGCATCAGCCATTATTGTGTGAAAACACTCTTAGTAGGCCTACCCCAGAAGTAGAGACATCAGTGGCACATGCCACTGCTATGCAAGGGAGTAAAAGTAAAGGGGGATTATTGCAAACAACTGCAGCCTTATTAATTGGGAATGAGGGAGAAGCTACTGTAAGAGTGTTGTTTGATAGTGGTAGCCAGTGTAGTTTTATTAAGACCAGAATTTCCAGAAAATTGAAGTTTAAAGAACTTAAGAGGGAAAATTTAAGAATTTCTGGGTTTGGGGGTTCCGTTCAAAACCGAACCAAATTTAAGAAGGTAGAAGTTCTGGTTAAAGGGTTGTTACCGCAAAGTCCCACTATCAAGGTCCAAGCTGTAGAGATTGAGGAACTTTGTGCTCCAGTCACTACTTGTTTAGATATGGCATGTGTCCAAGAATTGCAAGTTAAAGGAATTAATTTGGGCAATAATAAGTTTGAGGGAACAGAAGATATTAGTCTTTTGATTGGAGCTGACTATTATTGGGACTTCATCACTGGTAATATTGTCCGTACATCTCAAGGCCCAGTAGCTATTGAAAGTAAGCTAGGCTGGATGCTACATGGTAGTTATTGCAATGAAATGGAAGTTAAGGCTCTCTTTGTTAAGATTGAGGAGAACAGCCATGGTCTGGAAAGGCATTTGAAAGCATTTTGGGAACTTGAATCTATTGGTATAAAGGACAACCAGGCAAGTATAGTGAACAATGATGTTTTAGAGCACTTTGAAAAAGGGATTGGGTTTAGAGATGGTTGCTATGAAGTTGGCCTACCATGGAAGGATTCTTGCAAACCTGGTTCAAACCTTCAGCTAGCTAATCGGAGGTTGGAGACTTCATTGTACAGGCTAAGAAAAAATGAGGAGTTGTTAATTGAATACGATGAGGCCATCCTAAGTTATGTAAGGGAGGGCTATGCTGAAAGGGTGCAAGGTGAGCTGGTGAGCCAGGAGGCACATTATCTGCCACACCATGGAGTGGTACGGCGAGACAAAACTACCACCAAACTGAGGGTAGTTTTTGATGGCTCAGCCAAGGACAAAGGTGGTGTGTCCTTGAATGACTGTTTGGATGCTGGGCCAAATTTAAATGCAGATTTATTTTCCTTGTTACTGAGATTCAGGTTTGGTAGAGTAGCATTGACTGCAGATGTGAAGCAAGCTTTTTTGCGGATAAAGTTAAAACCAGAGGACAGAGATGCAGTAAGGTATCTGTGGGTGGATACGAAAGACTTGTTGGAAAATGAACCTAAGGTTCAAGCATATAGAATGAAGTCAGTGTTGTTTGGCCTCAGCTCTAGTCCATTTCTGTTGGCAGCTACTATGCAGTACCATTTTAAGAAATATTCTGGTCTATCCTAACACTATTGAACACATAAGGAAAAATTTTTATGTTGATGATTTGCTATGTTCCGTGGATAATACAGAAATGGCTAAACAGATATTCATGGAGGCTAGAGCTATAATGAGGGAGGCTGGCATGGAGCTCAGAAAATGGCAGACCAATCATTCGCAATTACAAGAGTTTATGAGTCATTCCTCTGTAGTACCTGATGCAGCAGAAAGTATTGAGGATTCTGGTATTAAGGAGTTGTGGGCAATAGACGCAAAGGTGCTAGGCATCGTTTGGCAGCAAGATGATGATTTGTTTACCTTCAATGGGAAATCTTTAGTAGAGCTGGCCGAGAATGAGACAAGGTGGACAAAACGTACAGCTCTTAGTTTGGCTTCGAAGGTCTTTGATCCTCTTGGATTCCTGGCTCCATTTGTGATAAAGTCAAAAATTTGGTTTCAGAGCCTCTGGGAAATTGGACTTGGTTGGGACCAAGAGTTACCTGATCATATGGTGGTAAGGTGGAAATATTGGTTCAAAGAATTGGCACATCTTGGAGACATTGAAATCCCAAGATGGTACTTTGGAGAGTTGAACAATAGTCCAGACAATTTGGAGCTGCACATCTTTTGTGATGCAAGTGAGGAAGCCTATGCAACTTGTATTTATATAAGAGGCGCATTGCAAGAAGAAGTAAGTTGCAGGTTGGTTGCTGCAAAGAGTAGAGTAGCACCTTTGAAAAGGCTTTCTGTTCCAAGGTTGGAATTGATGGGTGCCGTTATTGCTAGTCGGCTTGCAATTACAGTGCGAAAGTCTTTGGCCCTCTATGAAATTCCAAGCTATTATTGGACAGACTCCACTATAGTTTGGCACTGGTTAAGAAGTCAGGCAAGGAAATGGAAACCATTTGTTGCCAATAGGGTGGAGGAAATTCAAGCGCACACAGATCCCAAGCAATGGAAGCATTGTCCAGGCATCCAAAACCCCGCTGATTTACCAACACGAGGAATTTCGGTGAAAGATCTTTCACAATCAAGTTTGTGGTGGAATGGGCCAGAGTGGCTAAAACTTGGAAGTGAAAACTGGCCTTCTAATCAGCCTATTGTAGGAGAATGCCAGGCTGAAGAAGCATGGGTGAGTGAGGTGAGAAAATGCGCTGTGAACAGTTGTCAAGTTATGCAGCAGGACCCCATATTGAGGCTTGAGGACATTAGCAGTCTGAAAAGATTGTTAAGAGTGACAGCATGGGTATATAGATTTACCAACAACATTAAGGGAGAAACAAGAAGGGAAGGAATTCTGAACAGTAATGAGATTCAGCAAGCCAGGAAATAATGGGTGGTATATATGCAGAAGAAAAAATTTGGTGAAGAGAGAGAATTGCTCACCAGCCATCCATTACAGGTTCTACCAACACATTCTGCGCTCAAGGGTTTGGATGTGTTTTTGGATCAGGATTTATTGAGAGTAGGAGGTAGACTACAGTTTTCTGGGCTTCCAGAGGAGAAGAGACATCCAATTTTGCTACCTTCTGGGGGGCACTTTGTGGACCTTTTGATCCTGGATACTCATCATAAGCTGTTACATGCTGGAGTTAGAGAAGTGATAATAGAGATTAGACAACAATTTTGGATTCTCAAAATTAGACAAGTAGTGAAAAAGGTCTTGCATAAATGTGTGGTTTGCAAGCGTTGGAGTGCAAAGCCTTATTATGAAAAGGTGGCTCCACTTCCAAGAGAACGGTGTGTCTATACTGCCCCATTTGATGTAGTGGGAGTAGACTTTGCAGGGCCAGTCTATGTGTATGAGCGAGGGGAGTCTAACAAAGGTTATATATGTCTTTTCACCTGTGCTACCACCAGAGCAATCCATTTGGAGTTGGTAAGCAACTTAAGTAGTGATGTATTTCTTTTGGCCTTTAAACGGTTTGTGAACAGAAGGGGTTTCCCAAATAAAATCATATCGGATAATGCAAAAACCTTCAAAAAGGCTGCAAAGGAACTCCAAGAAATTTGGTCCTTGCTAAAAGAGGAAGGATTCCAATCCTACTTTTCACACCAAGGGGTACAGTGGGAGTTTATTGTTGAGAGAGCACCATGGTGGGGAGGATTTTGGGAAAGGCTAGTGAGAAGTGTAAAGTGTCCATTAAAGAAACTTTTAGCTAATGCTCATTTGAGCAAAGAAGAATTCTCTACTGTTTTATGTGAAGTAGAAGCAATGGTGAACAGTAGGCCTATCACTTTTGTTTACAATAGTAGGCAGGATGCAGAGCCATTGACACCAAATCATTTTCTTTGTGGTAAACGATTAACATCAAACCCCAGTGTGCCAGAAGACTTGCAGCCCATCCAGAGCACTCAAGGAGAGTTAACCAGACGGTTCAGGTACCTTGAAGAGCTACAAGATCAGTTATGGAAGAGGTGGCAGATGGAATACTTGCCAGAACTCAATTAATACCCATCAGGCAAGGTAAAGGGCTCCAATGCAAATTGTATCAAGGTGGGAGAAGTGGTAATGATTGGGGATGAAAGACCAAGGCAATGCTGGAAGCTTGGCATAATTGAAGAGTTGTTTGTTGGCAAAGACAATTTAGTTAGGTCTGCACTGGTAAAGACTTCAGGAGGAAAGTTAAAGAGACCTATACAAAAACTCTATGCTTTAGAAATCAGCAAAAACACAGATAGTCAAGATGAAACATTTGAGTTACAGCCTCATGAAGAAGGCTTGGCTAACCTTGCAGAAGGTAATGACAACAATGCCGCTTCGGTGGGGAGTGTTAGAAAATCTAGAAGAGGAAGAACCATTGTTGTCCCAAGGCGATACGATGACTAAGCTGATTGATGCAGCATTGCTTGTATATATATTAAGTTAAGGTGTGTATATATATCCATCTCATAATTGTAAGGTTAGTGAAAAATTAAATTAATTTAGAGCTAGCATTTTTTAGCTCTTGTGGCATCATTGTTTGGTCACACTGTTGGCATCATTTTGAGACGCTGCGCGTCTTTCTACTCGTTTGTGGAAGGTCGTACGTAAAGGTGTGGTTTGATAGAGAGCTCTCTTGCAATTCAGTTTGGTTGTTTAGATACATGATTGTTGCATCGTGCAATAGTCCAGGTTGCGTTGTTGTTGCAAGGTTCATAAAGAAGACCACAAATAGTACCCTTTTGTTTACCTTTTAAGTTCATGTAATTTAAGGTCTAAGGTAGGCCCGCATCGAGTCAGCAACCCTGAGGTTACCCTGAGGTAGGACCTAATAGGATCTCAAATCCGTAAGTTTTAATTTAGCTTAACTTGGGCTTTAGGTAGAACTTGCCCTTTAGAATTTGGCCGTTCACGGCTCAGCTGGGATTTCGAACCCGACAAATAAATAAAATAACAGACGTAGACTTCGCTTGCAATGTCGCTGACAATTTCTCAGCAGGTGATAATACCAGCAAAGCTAATCGTAAGCCAAAGTACGTTTGGAATTTTTCCAGCATTGCCAGCAATCCACCTGCTCGGCGACTGTATTCGTCACAATTTTCGTCTCAATGTTTCATTAATGTTTCTTCGCTTTCGTAATTCTGAATGATGGCGCTGACAGCTCCATTTCTTACAGTCCATCTTGTTGGACATAATGGCCTCAGACCTGGATTTTCAGCCGGTTTGACCCTCTCGAACAGTGCTTCCCTTTTGGGTGACAGCTTAAATAGTTGTATAAGTTCGCCAGCAAAATCCAAGGTGAGGTGACGTGTATATATATATATATATGTATATAGTCTAAAAGTCACTAAAGGGGAAATATCACTAAATCTAAGCTGAATGGCAAGAGCAAGGCATAAACGAACCAACGCGGCTGTTCGTATTGTTTTGGGCTGGCCTAGACATGTTTTTTCCTATCTGACCAAATCTTTGGTGCTGAGTGTAATTAGGTGGTGTTTCTAAGGTGACAAATGGGGTAGAAAGTTGTCCGTACTTAAGTATAGTTAGGGGTAATGTCTATAGCTTCTAAATTGGTAATGTAAGAGAGAGTTAGGTAGGCTGTTTGTGGGACACAGGAATAAAACGGTAGGCTTCCCAGAATACCTAATTCAACGCACCGGTAAGTGCTTTTGATTGTTTGCTAGAACCTAAGTAACCTAACTGGGGCGTCTACCCCACGCTATCACACAAGGCATCTCTGATGGACTTACATTTTCGTGTAGCATCCTGGAAACAGGTTCAAACAGCGTGCTAAGCAATGTACTGAAATCGCTGATGGTTCCTGCTCTCGAATCAACTTTGCCACACCTGATACGTGGCCTTGAAAGTTACTAGCTCGATCATAGCCTTGCCCACGACAATCCGATACTTTTAACCCTTTACTGCCCAAATGGACAAATTTGTAACATGTTGTTGAAAAAAGTGGTTAGAAATAACCGCATATATTTCCAAATATAAACCAAATAAATAAAAATAAAAACCCTCGTTTCTAACCAACTAGTGAAGTTGGGTTTCCCTAATTAACCAAAAGAAGGAAAAAAAAAAGTTTCTGGGACAAAAAAAAACGGAGCTTTGCCCAGTCTTGAAAATTTTTGACCGCATGAAGCGGGCCCTTTTTTCTCAAAAAAAAAAAATGCTCGTGGTTACCCAAACCGGGAAACTGAGCCAACCTTCAAACCTAACAACCTTTTAAATCGTATCCTTAATTAATAACCACTGCAATTAATCAAAACCCATGTTTAACTAAATAGAGGCCGATCAGAACTAGGTGCAAGTAAGTTAAAGAAAATAACTAAGGTAAGAGAAAACTAGGTACCTAGACGAAACTCGAACCGGGCTACAACGGCCCTAACTCAATAATTAAATGGCTGTTATAGCCCCTATTAAAACCTAAAGGCAATATAGCCCTAACCTAACTTAAATAAAACCTTCTAAACCTTAAACCTTTAAAACCAAAAACTTAAGGGCAATCCAGCCCTAGCCTAACTTAACCTGCAAAACCTAGGTCTGGGAAATAGCCCCTACAAATAAATAACCTAGCAGTGTGTTAAACAATAACCTAAAACTTAACAACGAAAATTAAAAAGAAACCTGGAAACTAAATGAAACTTATGAATCAGTTAGAAACTGAAAGGGTAACGTTCAACTGGCAACTTCATTTTTGGTAAGTCTAAATTAATTTTGATGAATTTAACTTCACCATAGTTAGTAATCTGGCTGCTGACCAAATTTACCTGAAAACCACTGCAACCTACAGTGAAAAAGTCTGTAGCTGTGTTGACAGTGTCTAAATAGGCCATTATTATTTCTATAATTACCGAGTCTATTTAAAGTAAACTTAACCTTAATACTACACCTAAATAAAAATAATATATCTCAAGCTAAACAATAAATTTTTCAATATGGCGCCCCCGGGTGGGCAGTCGAGAAGTTAGTTACCCTTTTTTTGTTTTAATTCTGATACAATAGTTTTAAATCCAGTGAATTAAATTTTTACATAATCTGAAAATTTAAATATAAATATCATTTATAATAAACCTAAAAATGGCTAATCAAACTGAAGCCACTCGTGGAAAAAGTATGGAGACCTGGTTGGGAAGTGATGTGGAAGCACTTGAAACTAGTAAACTGGTAAAAAGGAGGGGAGCAATCAGAACCTCAGCTACTAAACTTTTAGCTACAATCAAAGAGAGATGGGATGATTGGACTGAGGAACAAAAAAATTCACATGCTCGGCTTTTGTCCTCACAATTGGACAAGTTACAAAATTTAGACGAGGAAATCCTTAGAATGTATGTTTGTTCCGAAGGCTTCTCAGAGGATAAACAAGAAGAACTAGATGAAAAAAATAGTTATTACCACTTTGAAATAGATCAAATGATACAAGCATTAACAACTAAAAAGAAAATAATGCCGAAGCCAAACCTAAACTAAGAATAAGTACTAAAATTCCTGAGCTTCAAATATTACCATTTGATGGAAATCCCTCTAAATTTCAAACTTTAAGACCTCATTCAGAAACATTTATGATAACATAGGTCTTTCCGAAGAAGAGAAATTTGCCTACCTAAAACAACATTTGAGTGGAAACCCTGCCATTCAAATAAACTGCATGCAAGAAAGTAAAACATCTTATGAGGAAGCATGGCAGCAGTTGGAGGGCTGTTATGCAACACCAGGCCAAATAAAATTCTCCATAATAAAATCCCTTTTAACTAAATCCATAATAACCAAAAATTTTAAATCACTTCATGACTTTCAAGCAGATATGCACTCTACCATAAATTTAATGCGAACTCAAAAATTAGAAATAGAAGATATACTCTTGTATGTATATTATAATAAACTAACTCAAGAAACTCAGGAATTTTTAAGAACTTGTGGGTTTAAACTCTATGACCCCTTTAATAATTTTAAAGAAGCAATTGCTGAAGCTACCAAAACCTTAGCTAATGTTAATTTTGATCTGGAACAAAGTGAGTTAACTACCTTGATACCTAAACAAAAAAGAAACTTCTCTCCAGAACCAGCCAGAAAACCATGGTATTCTGGCCAAACTACAGCTGCTCTGGCGGTTTCTACCCAAAGACAATCCTCAAGAAGAGTTCAATATACTGACCAGAGAGAACCTTACTGCAAATTGTGTAAGAAAAACTCTCACAAAATCTCAAAATGTGATTCTTTCCCTGAAAGTTGGGATAAACTGAAAAAACTTGCTAAATTAAATTATTGTACTAAATGTACCTCATCTAAACACCAAGCCAAAGAATGCCCCATTTCTTTACAACCCTGTTCATTTTGTAGGTTTTCTAACCATTTATCCTTCCTTTGTACCAAACAAAAAGGAAAACCAGAGGAAGATAAGAAAACCAAAACCAGTACGGAAGTAGCTACCCACAAAGAAAACTCAAAACAAGGGAAACAAGTTACTAACTTATTAAGTTTAAAAAACACTGATCAAGAAGTAGCATTAATCCCTTCCATGCAAATGAGAATAAGAAACTCGGAAAAATCAATTAAATGCAGAGCACTTTTGGATAATTGTAGTCAATCCAGCTACAGTACATTACCAAGGAACTCGTGAAAAAATTAAATCTTCCAACTAAACACTACGAGGAATCCATAACCATAACAGGATTTATAGCCGACAAGAAACAACCAAATTATGAAGTAGCTATAATTAAATTGGAGGATTCTAGAAACCCTGGAAACTACCAAGAAATAGAAGCTATCATAATTGATGATATTAATATTAAATATGAAGTTCCAGGATTACTGAAACTTCAAACTTATTTAAAATCATTAAATTATCAGCTTGCAGATCACTTTGAAGCTGATGAAGTGGCTGACTTCATGTTAATTTTTGGGGCTGCAACCCACAAACTTTTTGCCCTCAGCAGTCATCAGATTCATACTGCCTCTTGTTATAAATCTCCCTATGGAATACTTTTATTGGGTTTCCCTTCAGATTACTACCCTGAAAAAGAAAAAGAACCAATAAGAGATCAGATCAGCTTCTGTATTACCAACCCGCTACCTACTAGTACAACTTCTAATGAAGATCTAAAAAAAATTGAACACCAGATTGCACAATTTAGCAAACTAGAAAACTTGGGTATTTCTGGGGATGAACCACTTTCAACAAAGAAAAAGATCTGATTGCAAACTTTGAAAAGGAAGTTAAAAAGAAGATGAAAGATTATCTGTTAAGGTACCATGGAATGACCAAAAGATAAAATTTCACCAAACTTTAACTATGCTATTAGCAGGTTAAAGTCCACTTGCAAAAAATTAAAAAAAGATAACTTAATGCAACCTTATTCAGACATCCTTGAACAACAATTCCAGGAAGGAATAATAGAAGAAGTACCTCTAACAGAACACTTAAGACAAGCAGGAAATTTTTTACCTCACTTTCCCGTAGTTCGCCCTGGGGTACAAACAACTAAAGTTAGGATTGTAGTAGATCCCTCGGGTAAAAGCAAACCAGAAGAAATAACCGTAAATGATGCTACTGAGGACTGCCCTTCACTCCTACCTCACTTAGCAAAATTGTGCATTAAATTAAGGCATGGTAAATATTTGATGATTGGGGACATTCAAAAAGCATATTTACAACTTAAATATCAAACAGAATTTGACTGCAATGCCCACAAAATTCTGTGGGTAAAGAATACCCAATTGGCTCCAAATGACAACAACCTGATCTGCTATAAATATAGAAGAGTTACCTTTGGCAACAAAAGCAGTCCATTTTTACTACAACAATCTCTACAACACATATTTAATGAACAACAAAACCAAGTGGCAGACTACCTAGCTAACCGCTTTTACATGGACAATGCTTTAATTAATGCCAACAATCTCTCAGAACTCAAAGACCTTTACAATTATAGTGTAAACACTTTAATTGAATATAATTTGAAGCTATATGAATGGGCCTCTAATCACTCAGAACTTCAAGGACTATTTGAAAAACATGACATAGCCTCCTCTGAAGATAAAGAAAATGTAAAACTATTAGGATATGGTTGGAACACAAGTGCTGATACACTCCATCTAAAAACGGTAAACTTGAACTCAGAAGCCAAAACTAAAAGAGAAATACTAAGTTCTGTGCAATCATTGTTTGATCCAATTGGATTTGTTGCACCCTTAGTGTTTAAATTAAAACTCTTCATGCAGAAAGTAACAGCTACCAAAAAAAATTGGGATGAATATCTAGAACTGGAAATGCTGCGTGAATGGAAAAAACTTTGTAAAGAAATAAACAAAGTGGAATTTCTGAATTTTCCTAGACAAGCTTTTGAAAATCCCAAACCTCTCATGGAAAATCTTCAACTCCACATCTTTTGTGATGCCAGCCAAGAAGGTTATGCAGTAAGTTGCTATCTAGTTGGAAATGGAAAATCCGAACTAATTTACGCTAAATCCAGAGTCAATCCCAAATCAAAAAATTGGACCATTTGTAACTTGGAATTAATGGCAATCTGCCTAGGAACCAAAGTCCTAGAATACCTTAAAGAAACCTACCTAGAAGAAAACTCAGAAAACCAAAAGTTCTTCAAAAAATAATTTGGACAGACTCACAAGTGGCTTTAAATTGGACTGCTCAAAAATCTCTAAAAATGAAATCAATCTTTGTAAAAAACAGAGTGAAAGACATTCAGGAAGCAACAAGAAACTTAAACCATCACCTGGAATTCAGACATGTAGCAGGAGAAGACAACCCAGCAGACCTACTCACCAGACCAATATCTTTCAAGAAATTTCAAAAACTTCTTCACTTTTACCAACATGGTCCCACATTTTTGAGAAATGAAATTGAATGGCCCACCAACTTAATTTTTAACCCCCACCAAGAAACCTTACAGACAACAATAAATGTGTGTCAAACAACTTGTAAAGAAATAAATGAAAAAACTCCCTTGTTAAATATGGAAAGATTCTCTAACAGGAAAAAACTGGTCAGAATCACTGCCTATGTTCTACGGTTCATAGAAAACTTAAAGTACTTCCGCACTCACAAATATAACCCCAAATGTAACCTGACAATGGAAGAACAAATTGCTGTCTTGGAGAAAAATCATACAGCTTACAAAACTAAGGCCACAAATTACTGGCTAAAATTAGTCCAGCAACAACATTTCTCAAAAGAAAAAGAAATAATCCACAAACTAAATAAAGGAGAAAAAGTTGAGGACCTAACAAAGCTGCAAAAGAATCTAAAACTCTTCATTGACAAAGAAGGGTTAGTCAGAACAATGGGGAGATATAAATATGCAACTAACCTTAACTATTCTGCTAGGTATCCTGTACTACTACCCGAAAATTCTCATTTAACAACGTTAATTGTAACTGAATGTCATGCAAAAGCCAGTCATGCCACCTTAGCTACCACATGCAATTTCCTCAGACAGGAATTCTGGATCCCCAAAATAAGGCAAGTAGTTAAAAAGGTTCTGAAACAATGTCTGTTTTGCCAAAAATACTTTGCCATGGCTTATGAAGTGCCTACTACTGGACCCTTAGTAACGGAACGTTTAAGCTATGAAAAACCCTTTGAAAAAACTGCCCTTGACTATGTTGGTCCAATTTCTGTCCAGGATGAGAATAACCAATTCATGAAAGTCTACTTATTATTGTTCACTTGCTGCGCCACCAGATTCACCAGCCTTCACATCTGCACTGACCTTTCTGCTAAAACCTTTTTAAGAGAACTCTACCATTTGTCCTTAAACTACTCCCTTCCAAAGGTTTTGATTTCAGACAATCAATCCACCTTCAAAAGATCTGAAGATTACCTAAAACATTGGTTCCAAAATGTTCTTGTGTCTCAGTACCTCTCTGATCATGGTATCCAGTGGAAATTTACAGCAGCCTATTCACCCAGAACCTTAGGAATAGCTGAAAGAATGGTGGGTTTAGTCAAAAGAGCCCTCTATACCTCCCTAAAAGGAAGAAAAATCCTGTAACTGAACTAAAAACAATTGTTCTTGAAATAATGAACACAATTAATTCAAGACCACTCACTTATGTTAATTCAAATGAAGATCCTTCCTCTGATCTACTAACTCCTTTCAAGTTGCTTTTTGGGTATGACAATACCAAATTCAACTTTTTAACCACTAATGATACCCAAGAAGCTGTTAATGAAGACGATCAGGTGGATGCTGATTATATGACAACAACAGAGGACAAAGAAAGAAAGAAAATACTGGATTACTTTCATAAGGGAGCTAAACAATCTCAAGAAATCAAGAAAAGATGGCGATACGAATATTTGAGTAGTTTGAGGGAAAAAGAATACCAACAACACAAACAACCAGTAAGTAAAGAACCTAAAGTAGGAGAACTATGTCTCTTAGATGAAAATTCTATGAATCCCAAATACTTCTGGAAGATTGCTGTAATTGAAACATTACACCCAGATGAAGATGGCATAATCAGGCATGTAACTGTAAAACACCCAATGGTCATCTCTCCAGAAGACACATATATCGGTTATACCCACTGGAAATAACTGATAAGCCGAATATTGACCTGGAAGAACTGGAAAATTCTTCCACAGAAACAGGAACTGTAGATTCTCCTGACACTGCTACTGCCGCTACTCAACCCCGACCACAAAGACAAGCTGCAGTTAGATTTCGGGAAGAACTGCAAAGGAAAATACAGAGTGGATCTTTGTGAAGACCACAAATAGAAAATTGTAAATAATTGTAAATAGCTATAACTTAGGACCAACGTTCTACAGAAAAGACGCTTTCATTTTCATATTTCACCTAAAAGGAACTTTTCTGTAGAGCATGTCATTTTCATTCATCAAAATAAATAAATAAAATTTCCCAAGAATACAATTCTGGGTAAATTTTTCCCCTTGGGGGGAATGTTGAAAAAAGTGGTTAGAAATAACCGCATATATTTCCAAATATAAACCAAATAAATAAAAATAAAAACCCTCGTTTCTAACCAACTAGTGAAGTTGGGTTTCCCTAATTAACCAAAAGAAGGAAAAAAAAAAGTTTCTGGGACAAAAAAAACGGAGCTTTGCCCAGTCTTGAAAATTTTTGACCGCATGAAGCGGGCCCTTTTTTCTCAAAAAAAAAAATGCTCGTGGTTACCCAAACCGGGAAACTGAGCCAACCTTCAAACCTAACAACCTTTAATTAAATCGTATCCTTAATTAATAACCACTGCAATTAATCAAAACCCATGTTTAACTAAATAGAGGCCGATCAGAACTAGGTGCAAGTAAGTTAAATAAAAATAACTAAGGTAAGAGAAAAACTAGGTACCTAGACGAAACTCGAACCGGGCTACAACGGCCCTAACTCAATAATTAAATGGCTGTTATAGCCCCTATTAAAACCTAAAGGCAATATAGCCCTAACCTAACTTAAATAAAACCTTCTAAACCTTAAACCTTTAAAACCAAAAACTTAAGGGCAATCCAGCCCTAGCCTAACTTAACCTGCAAAACCTAGGTCTGGGAAATAGCCCCTACAAATAAATAACCTAGCAGTGTGTTAAACAATAACCTAAAACTTAACAACGAAAATTAAAAGAAACCTGGAAACTAAATGAAACTTATGAATCAGTTAGAAACTGAAAGGGTAACGTTCAACTGGCAACTTCATTTTTGGTAAGTCTAAATTAATTTTGATGAATTTAACTTCACCATAGTTAGTAATCTGGCTGCTGACCAAATTTAACCTGAAAACCACTGCAACCTACAGTGAAAAAGTCTGTAGCTGTGTTGACAGTGTCTAAATAGGCCATTATTATTTCTATAATTACCGAGTCTATTTAAAGTAAACTTAACCTTAATACTACACCTAAATAAAAATAATATATCTCAAGCTAAACAATAAATTTTTCAATACATGTCAAATACATGCATTCATAACTTAACCCTACAAAAAATTCAGGCGGTAAAGGGTTAATGTTAACCGAGTGAGGGTATCTCTGATGGCAGACGTGATTGTTGACGCACAGATGTTTGGAATTTCCACTAGTGCAACTGGATCTTCGTGCACTTGGTAGTGTATATCCACCCATCGTACGCAAATGACCAGCTGTTCATTATTAGAACAGTCTTTGGTTTCATCTGCCAACAAAGCATACCATCGAGCTGACTGTATATCTTTAATTACGTCTCGCAGAACTGTGTGTGCCATCAGTTCAATTAATTCATTGACAACCTCTGGAGATGCGTATTGATTGTCGACAGCTTTTGAGTCAAGGTTCATACACTGGATCATAAGTTGCCGCAAGTTGCCTTCTCCTTCGTCATGACCGCGGAGTGCAAGCCCTTGGCGCAATAAATACCTCATTGCGTGTAATTGCTTTAACAAATTCTGCCGACGAGCTACCTGTTGCTTACTGCTTTGTGTCGCTAATTGGTCTTGAATTGAAGGGTTTCGACGATTCGTGTATGATTCTACAGCCTCTCTGTGGCTCATGCAATTCTCGTGCTGCTTAAAATTCTCAATGGCTTTTTTCCAATTACAGTAGCCGGTTTTGCTGAATGCTCTCTCAGACTTAGATGACAATCTAGTCAACTTGTGATCTTCATTATATTTTCAATAAAAACAGAATACTTTTTTGAAGTTGTGCAGAGATGCAGCCAGCTGAAAGTACTATACCATGAAGGTAAAAATGTACGTCGTCGAGAGGAAAAAATCTTGCTGTAGCATTGATGATAGATTCTGAAGTGGGTTGTGATGGCTTGCACATTTGCATGCAGCAATCTGCATTGCAAGTGTCTTCTGTCACCTGAAAAGTAAATATAGAAAAGCAAATTGTGATTTCAGCGATGTCATAGTCATAGATTTGCAGTGTCATAGTTACACTCTTTTACTTATTTTCTTCTTCTTTGCTTTTTGTTGATGTCTTGTTTCAAATTTTGTTTTAGTTATACTTTTACTAAGGTCAGTTTTTGGTTTTTCTATTACTCTATTTATAGATTCTCTTCTTTTTACAAATTCGTTTTTTTCGTTTTCTGTTTTTAGTGTTGTGGTCAGTATTTACGTTAAATAAAAAATCTAATACTTACATTTGAGATGAGCTGTGAATCAGAATCATCTTGAGGAGTTTCTGAATTGTAAGTTTGCTAATGTCTATTCGCTGAAGACAATTCAGAAGTTGACAAATCCGTTGCTACATCAACATTATCTGTTATAAAATTTATTTTTTTAGAATATTACACTTTGGAGATATGCTAATGATTGCCTATATTGTGTACTAATATTGAACTTACTGACCCTGCTTCCTCTTTATACCGCAGCTGAACAATGTAGTTTGTTGTTTTTCTATTTTCTTTCGCTTTTCATGATACATCTTGAGTCCAACTTGAAATATCTAAAATGGATGAATGATTTTTAATGTACCAACAGCACTAAAGTAGCATAGTTTTGCTATTTCTTACGATTTACGACAAGGAGAATTTTTTAAAGACCAACATAAATAGCTCAAATTGATAATTTATAATCTAAAACAACACAAACTTACATAATTACCAGATGAACCATTCAGACACACATATCTGCAAAGACACCAATGATGATGAGCCGATAGACGCTTCAGATTTTATGTTTAAAGTTGCCAGAATAACTAGTGAAATTAACTAATCATATATATTAAACTTAAAATTTTATTAAATGAAGCATAAAGGATTGAAATTAATTATTTTTCCATTATTTGTAATACTTTTGCAAATTAATATTATTGGATGTCATTCATATTATTGGGGGGGGGCCAAAACATATCTTGGCTCCCCCAATATTTTTATTGCCGGGGCCATGGCCCATGCGGCCCCCCCCCCCCCCCCCCCGGTTCCTACGCCGCTGTACGACAAGAAGAAATCGGTGTAGTATATATAAGGGGTTCCAAAAAACCTTAGTTGCCCATTTGCAGCTTACATGTTTACTTATATCGAAATAGTTTTTAGTGATTATAAAAATATATAAAATTCTTTATTTATTGCAGGTATTCAAATTACTCTAGCTGATAAAGTGATAATACAATGGCTTCTCAATTAATTGGTGATTCGGAGAGGCAACGTGTGATAGATCGCATACGAGCAATAACATTTCGGGAAGCTCGTGATGCTGGAGCCACCTTTATAACACGTTTATGGGTTGCCAAAAAGTTGCGAAGAAGTGAGGACTTCGTCAAAAGAAATTGGAATAAAACTTTGGATGAATGTAAAATGGATACAACCAAATCTGGGCGCCCAAATTTGCCACTCTCTCTGGAAACAAAGGACATCATTGAAAGCGGTACGCGTAAGCGGAAAAACAGCTGTGCTAAACTTTCTAGAGAGATCGAAGTGTTGAGAGGAAAGATCGTTAGTGGTGAGATCATTCGACTGTACCGTCATAGGTAAGGTTTAAAGCCTTGGCATGAACTTCCAAAGCCAAGAAAAACTCAACTTAACATCGATAACAGAATGTGGTTTGCCCATTATCTTGAAGATTGGGATGTGGGTGATTTCATGCATTTAGCTGTCTCCGATGAATTTTTTGTTTACGTAACACGTCGGCCTAACTACCAAAATGATCGAGTGTGGGCCACAACACCAGATGAAATCGATGACAATGAACATTATCGCGAATTATTAAAAAGTCCAGACTGTGTTGGTGTGTTTGTTTTGTTCACTGCAAAGAAGCTCATGTGGGTGCTGAAGCCAAATGGTCAGAGTTGGGATGGACAGCATTTTCGTGATATTATTCTATCCCAGCATGTCATTCCTTTTCTAAGAAACCCAAACAATGTTATGGCTGTCGATCAGGTCACACTTCTGCACGATAAGGCCCCCTGCTTTAAGGCATTAGCCACTCAACACTCAGTCTGCAATGCTTTCATTCACAGTCTGATGCCTCGAATAAAATTTGAAACGTTCATAGATGAGAACTACTCGGGGTTTGTAGTGATTGGTTAGGGCCTGTACCAATTCACTATAGGTGCAACTAGGTCCATAACTAAGGCAAACGTTTTAGGGCCTATTATAGTTAAAAAGGTAGGTATTTTCTTAGCATCAGGAATGGAATTTGCCTCGAAAAACAACCTCACCCTAGTGGCATAAGCTTCGAAGTCCTCCCCAGAGTCTTCGTATGGGCTTATATGGCCAATCACCAACATGCTAGAACAAAACCGATTTAGGCCAAATAACGTGACGTAGGTTAGATTTGGTTTAAATTTGATCTAGTTACTCCCCAGTTAGGGCTGAATAGTAAATTGTATTAGAGTTAGGGCTGAGTAAGAATTAGTATTAGAGTTCGGGCTGGGTAGGAATTTGTTTTAGAGTTAGGGCTGAGTAGGAATTAGTATCAGAGTTATGCCGGTGGAACCTAAGCTATAGTACGGTAGCTTACCTACACAAACCAATCAAATCGGATGACCCACGAGGCTAGGCTACATCCAATTTTCAAAACAACCAACTTAAACCCAATAAGCCAAATTAAATCCAATGAGCCAAATTTAATCCAATGAACCAAATTTAATCCCATCCTCATCGCCAAATGTAATAACTTGGGGTTAGTGACCCCATTAGGTTACTAGGTTTCTAAACAACAACAAAGGCACTTACCAGTGCGTTGAATTAAATATTCTTTAGGGCCTACCATAGATTTCCTGCGTCCCACAAAGCAGTCCACCTAAACTCTCTAATTTTAATAATTTAGAAGCTATAGACATTACCCCTAACTATTATTATTTATTAACAACTTTCTACCCGATTTGTCATCTTAGAAACATCACCAAATTAAACTTAGCACCAACGATTTAGTCAGATATGAATAACCATGCTCTAGTCCAGCCAAAACCAAACGAACAGCCCGCGTTGCTCTGTTTATCCCTTTGTGTTGCCATTCAGCTTTCTTTTAGTGACTTTTCCCTTAAGTGACTTTAGACTATATACAGTGATGGGCATCGATACATGAAAATCGCTAAAGATGTCTTAAGCGATACTGATACCGATACATGTATCGCCGCTACATTTTTATAATTATTCATTTAATATGTAGGTATTAGATATTATTGTTTATACTAGTAATTTGTACGCACTGTAAGTAAAATCAACGACATTTTAATGGGTTTTATAGATGTAAATAAAAACAATTGCTTTATTTAATGAAAGTATGTTTTAATTTTGTAGGATACATGAATGACTGAAAATATTACACTAACAATTAAAAATAATTACTATTACCCTTCAAAAATACCAGCTGGCTAAACATCTGGTCAGACAGTCTATTCCTTTTTGGAGCGTGAATGTGACCAGCCAAACTAAACAACCGTTCTACAGGAGCAGAGGATGGTAGTGGTGTGTTATACTTCAAGAAGACCCGTAGAATTCCTGGGTACTGCCTCAGAGATTGGAGAGAATGACTTCTGTCACCCAGATACTGTAAAACTTCCATCTCAGTGGAATCTTGGGTTGCAGAGACATTAGTGGAAGCAGACTCATAACAGAAGAAATCATCTGCACTTCCGTCAGATGCAGCATCACTTATTTGTTGCTGGGGGGTCTGCTCGCTGAGGCTCTTAACAGCATTAACCAACATTTCTTGAACCCTCTTTTTGACAATGCTAGTGTTAAATTTGCCTTTTATTGTCATCCACTTTATAACATCTATTTAAATATTTAAAAATTCTTATTAATGTATCGATGTATCGAAGTATCTATTTTTTTCGATACATTTAAGAAAATTGACCTTAGCGATACCGATAAATCGATACTTTTGTCAAGTAGCTAAAGCGATACCGATACCGATACAAAAGTATCGATCGATAAGTATCGGCGATACATGTATCTAGATATTGCCCATCACTGACTATATACATATACACACACACACACACACACGTCACCTCAGAGGCAGCAACGGATTTTCTCACTAGGGTAGCTGGTACCGTGTAGGGAATCGCAATAATGTTTTTTTTTATATACGGGGCTCCAATAAACCTTAGCCCCCCCCGCCCATGGCCTAAATCATTAGAGGTACAGTAAAACTAAACATACCTTACAAAAGAGAATTTAATCCTGCATTTAATGAGAAACAATTAAAACTTGGTGTTCCCGCCATTGGCTTCCAAGACAGCCTGAATTCGCTTTGGGTAGCTTGCCAAAAGTGACGTGAATAGATCTTAATCGTTACACAAATTTACTAAAACAGTTTCAATGTGTTGCGTCATTGTATCCTTCGAAAATCAATTTGCTGCAGGTCCTTGAAACAAGAGACATTCAACCTTGTCCTTTATAACTGATCCAATGTTTTCACAGACGTTCAGGTCAGGAGAATTTCATGGCCATTCTTCATTTCCAAAGAAATCGATCTCATGGTTCCGCAACAACTGTTGAGTGGCTAATACCTTAAAGCAGGAGGCCTTATCATGCAGAAGTGTGATCTGATCGACTTCCATAACATTGTTTGGGTTTCTTAGAAAAGGAATGACATGCTGGGATAGAATAATATCACGAAAATACTGTCCATCCCAACTCTGACCATTTGGCTTCAGCACCCACATGAGCTTCTTTGCAGTGAACAAAACAAACACACCAACACAGTCTGGACTTTTTAATACTGTAATTCGCGATAATGTTCATTGTCATCGATTTCATCTGGTGTTGTGGCCCACACTCGATCATTTTGGTAGTTAGGCCGACGTGTTACGTAAACAAAAAATTCATCGGAGACAGCTAAATGCATGAAATCATCCACATCCCAATCTTCAAGATAATGGGCAAACCACATTCTGTCATCGATGTTAAGGTGAGTTTTTCTTGGCTTTGGAAGTTCATGCCAAGGCTTTAAACCTTGTCTGTGACGGTACAGTCGAATGATCTCACCACTAACGATCTTTCCTCTCAACACTTTTATCTCTCTAGAAAGTTTAGCACAGCTGCTTTTCCGCTTACGCGTACCGCTTTCAATGATGTCCTTTGTTTCCTGAGAGAGTGGCAAATTTGGGCGCCCAGATTTGGTTGTATCCATTTTACATTCATCCAAAGTTTTATTCCAATTTCTTTTGACGAAGTCCTCACTTCTTCGCAACTTTTTGGCAACCCATAAACGTGTTATAAAGGTGGCTCCAGCATCACGAGCTTCCCGAAATGTTATTGCTCGTATGCGATCTATCACATGTTGCCTCTCCGAATCACCAATTAATTGAGAAGCCATTGTATTATCACTTTATCAGCTAGAGTAATTTGAATACCTGCAATAAATAAAGAATTTTATATATTTTTATAATCACTAAAAACTATTTCGATATAAGTAAACATGTAAGCTGCAAATGGGCAACTAAGGTTTTTTGGAACCCTTATATATACTACACCGATTTCTTCTTGTAGTACAGCGGCGTAGGAACCGGGGGGGGGGGGCGCATGGGCCATGGCCCCGGCAATAAAAATATTGGGGGAGCCAAGTTATGTTTTGGCCCCCCCAATAATATGAATGACATCCAATAATATTAACTTGCAAAAGTATTACAAATAATGGAAAAATAATTAATTTCAATCCTTTATGCTTCATTTAATAAAATTTTAAATTTAATATAGGTACAGGGTGTCCGAGAATTATCTGTACAAGTTTTGGCTGTTATTAAAAGTCAACCATGAAGTGTAGAAATTCCAGTGTTGTCCCATTTTACAGAGAATCTCATTAAGTTTTTTCTGATACCAAGTTTTGACAAGTTTTTTAGAAATTGCAGTGTGTCCGAAAATTATTTGTACAATTTCATCTTTTAATAAAATTCTTGATAACACACGTAAAATTCTTAAACAAGATTATTTAGAATCTGTATTTTCAAAAGTTTCTTTTATTAAAGTAACGTTGTTACAAACATTCGATATGTGCACCATCAGTGATTCGCAAAACATCCAATCGATAACACTGCCCAACACCAATTTTGCTGATTTAATTCTAACACCTGTTTTTAGGTAACTTTGGTGTGCTGATTTCAAAAATCACCTTAGTTTTTGCCTATCACGTCAGGTTTTTGAGCAATCAAATACGGAGATATCGCATTTTGGCAAAGTTATGCCCAATTTTTTTTGTTTTAAAAAAATAAGTTTTTACATACTCAGAATCAGCATGGAAAAGTAAACAATTGTGCATGGAGTGAACTTTAATATACAATGGTAATATTGACACATAAAGTGATTAAAAGTGTTTAAATAAGCAAAAAATGAATCCATGATCATGACGTCACGCTCACACCTGGGGAAATCACAGATACCCAAGATTTTAATATGTTGTACATGACCTTTAGATTTAATGCACAGATTTGCGTATTCCACAGCTAAAATTTTAACAGCAAAACAGCTGTTAACAGGTCTCAAAAATCATCAATTTTGATAAGTGCCCTTCATGGATTACCCAAAATAGCATATTGCATTGCACATTGCACGAAAACCTGATGTGATGGACAAAATCTAAGGTGATTTTTTAAATCAGCACATCAATATTATCCAGAAACAGGTCTTAGAATTAAATCACCAGCAAAAAAAGTTTTTTTTGTTGGGCAGTGTAATCCAAATATTGCCATGTCCGCTGCAGCATATCCACATCAATTCGCTCAATAGCAGCTGTGATTCTTGCTTTTAAATCATCAATGTCTGTCACCCGCGTACAAAAAAGAAAAAACTTGTCAGAACTTGTTATCAGAAAAAACTTAATGAGTTTCTCTGTAAAATGGGACAAAACTGGAATTTCTACACTTCATGGTTGACTTTTAATAACAGCCAAAAATTGTACAGATAATTCTCGGACACCCGGTATATGATTAGTTAATTTCACTAGTTATTCTGGCAACTTTAAACGTAAAATCTGAAGCGTCTATCGGCTCATCATCATTGGTGTCTTTGCAGATATGTGTGTCTGATGGTTCATCTGGTAATTATTAAGTTTGTGTTGTTTTAGATTATAAATTACACTTGGGAACAACATTTTTATTTCTTGAAAACTATTTGGTGTTTCTTATAGAACTTTTGATGTTAATTCCAAATATGGTTTCAGAATTTTTCTATCACCCATAGTTTTCGAGAAAATAATATTTCCATTTACTCAGAGTTTTCCCAAAATATTAGTTAAAATTAAGTGTACTAATTTAATTTTACTTTTTTTTTCCAGGTTAACTATATTTAATAGTATTTTTTGCATTAAAAAAATATAGCTATTTAAACAAACAGATTTTTAATAAAAAGAAAGAAATTTTTTTCAAGTTTTGCTCAAATTTTAAAATTTTTCATAGTAGAAAAAATTGGTTTTTCATTCCAAAAAGTTTTCCGTGATTTCAATAATTTTCCGCCAGCATGAATCGAAACTGTATTAATCCCAGAGATACATTTTGCTACGTATGTGGAGAATTGACCATAATGGCACAGAGGAAGACAATGACCCCACTCGTGAAGAAGGCTTACGAACTTTATTTTGGATGTAAGGTAGGCGACCAAGACAAATCTTGGGCACCTCATATCTCATGCATTTCCTGTGCCGTCACTCTTAGGGGTTGGATTAAAGGTACCCGCAAATCTATGCCATTTGCCATACCAATGATTTGGAGAGAGCCCAAGGATCACCTAACGGATTGCTATTTTTGTATGACTAACGTTTCAGGATTCTCTGCCAAAAATAAACATAAAATTCAAAACCCAAATCTTGCATCTGCCATGAGACCAGTACTACATGACGATGATAACCCAATTCCAACTCCCCCAAAGTCATGGATACTGGATGAAGAGTCTGAAGTTGAACCAATGGAAATTGATGACACTAAAGATACAGACTTTCAGCAACCTGAATCAAATAAATCACGGATGATAACACAGGTTATGCTGAATGATCTCGTGAGAGATTTGGACCTTCCGAAAAGGAAAGCGGAATTATTGGGCTCCAGGTTACGTGAATGGAATTTGCTGGCAAAAGATACAAGCATATCGGCGTTCCGCACTCGCCAAAAAGATCTGATGCAGTATTTCTCCTCGTCAGGTGGTTTATGCTACTGTAATAATGTAAATGGACTACTGTTAGCTCTCAGTCATGAGCACAAATCTGAAGATTGGCGTTTATTTATTGACTCTTCGAAGCTAAGCCTCAAGGTTGTACTACTTCACAATGGAAATAAATACCCTTCCATTCCTGTAGGGCACGCTGTCCACATGAAGGAATCTTACGAAAATATGAAACTCATCCTTCAGCAGATTAATTATGACCAGTTTCGTTGATATATATGTGGGGATTTAAAAGTCGTCGCGCTTCTTCTGGGAATGCAGCTCGGTTATACGAAGTTCTGCTGCTTCCTTTGTGAATGGGACAGCAGAGCCAGAGATTCGCATTATTTTGTAAAGGATTGGCCACTTCGTCAAAAATGTATCCCAGGACTGAAGAATGTGTCTCATGAACCCTTAGTTGACCCCAAGAAAATATACTTACCGCCACTTCACATCAAACTTGGCATCATGAAAAATTTTGTCAAAGCAATGAACAAGGAAGATGAGGCATTCAAATATTTGAAGAAAAAGTTTTCACGACTTAGCGATGCAAAGATAAAAGAAGGGATCTTTGTTGGTCCCCAAATCAGAGAGCTCATGAAAGATCAAAAGTTTGATGATGCCTTGAGAGGAAAAGAAAAAGTGGCATGGGAGGCCATGAAGAATGTTGTCACAAATTTTCTAGGGAACATCAAAGCCTCTAACTATGAAAAAATAGTGCAGGACATGATTGAAGCATATAGATTATTGGGATGTAATATGTCACTAAAAATCCATTTCTTGCACTCCCATTTAGATTTCTTCCCTGAAAACCTCGGCGACGTAAGCGATGAGCATGGAGAAAGGTTCCACCAGGGCCGGATTAAGACCTTTAGAGGCCCTAAGCACTTAAAAGATTTTGGTGCCCCATATATATGTAATTCAAAATATAAACAAAAATAAACCATAAAATAAAATTTTATTTTTTGAAATGAAACAAAACTTACAGTAAGATGGAAAATAATGTTTATTTTTGTATACTTCCACTTCATTTATATTTGAAAAGTTTTCTCCTACTTTTTTTAATTGCAAAGTCTTTGATCAGATCCTCAAAACTAATCTTACGTAACACATCTGCTTCTATACTTAGTAGAGATAAGGCATCCAGCCTGCCTTGTTGCATAGTTGTTCTGTTGGTATTTTTAATATACTTCAACTGAGAAAATGAACGCTCAGCTGAGCAATTTGTGACCATTAATGTTAAAAATATACGAAAGGCAATTTCTACATTTGGGAAGGCACACTCAATATTGTCTTCTACAATTATTTTATAAAGTTCAGCATGACTGAATCTTGTTTTTACATTTTTTTTTGCACTGAAAATTTCTGTGGTGCCCCCCTTCCCTTGATGCCCTAAGCACGGGCTTATTTTGCTTAATGGTTAATCCGGCCCTGGACCGTTCCACCAAGATATAGCTACTATGGAGAAACGCTACCAAGGGAGGTGGGATCCGGCAATATTAGCTGATTACTGCTGGACATTGATGCGAGAAGCTCCTAATGAAAACTACAAGAGAAAATCAGTGACAAAGAAGTTTTAAGAAGAATATTTTAAATGCCAATCTGCCACTAATATAATTTTTATGAAGTATTTTTACTAACTTCTATACACTTTTTTAATAAATATTAAAATACAAATTTCTCAGTAACCTTGGGTGATAGAGAAATTCTACGGCTATATTCGGAATCAGCGGAAAACATCCTATAAGACCGACCTGTTCACGTCCAAGAAACAAAAAAAAGAGTTAAAATTTGTTCCCGTGTGTTATCAATTTGAGCTATTTATATTGGTCTTTAAAAAATTCTCCTTGTCGTAAATCGTAAGAAATAGCAACACTATGCTACTTTAGTGCTGTTGGTACATTAAAAATCATTCATCCATTTTAGATATTTCAAGCTGGACTCAAGATGTATCATGAAAAGCGAAAGAAAATAGAAAAACAACAAACTACATTGTTCAGCTGCGGTATAAAGAGGAAGCAGGGTCAGTAAGTTCAATATTAGTATACAATATAGGCAATCATTAGCATATCTCCAAAGTGTAATATTCTAAAAAAATAAATTTTATAACAGATAATGTTGATGTAGCAACGGATTTGTCAACTTCTGAATTGTCTTCAGCGAATAGACATTAGCAAACTTACAATTCAGAAACTCCTCAAGATGATTCTGATTCACAGCTCATCTCAAATGTAAGTATTAGATTTTTTATTTAACGTAAATACTGACCACAACACTAAAAACAGAAAACGAAAAAAACGAATTTGTAAAAAGAAGAGAATCTATAAATAGAGTAATAGAAAAACCAAAAACTGACCTTAGTAAAAGTATAACTAAAACAAAATTTGAAACAAGACATCAACAAAAAGCAAAGAAGAAGAAAAATAAGTAAAAGAGTGTAACTATGACACTGCAAATCTATGACTATGACATCGCTGAAATCACAATTTGCTTTTCTATATTTACTTTTCAGGTGACAGAAGACACTTGCAATGCAGATTGCTGCATGCAAATGTGCAAGCCATCACAACCCACTTCAGAATCTATCATCAATGCTACAGCAAGATTTTTTCCTCTCGACGACGTACATTTTTACCTTCATGGTATAGTACTTTCAGCTGGCTGCATCTCTGCACAACTTCAAAAAAGTATTCTGTTTTTATTGAAAATATAATGAAGATCACAAGTTGACTAGATTGTCATCTAAGTCTGAGAGAGCATTCAGCAAAACCGGCTACTGTAATTGGAAAAAAGCCATTGAGAATTTTAAGCAGCACGAGAATTGCATGAGCCACAGAGAGGCTGTAGAATCATACACGAATCGTCGAAACCCTTCAATTCAAGACCAATTAGCGACACAAAGCAGTAAGCAACAGGCAGCTCGTCGGCAGAATTTGTTAAAGCAATTACACGCAATGAGGTATTTATTGCGCCAAGGGCTTGCACTCCGCGGTCATGATGAAGGAGAAGGCAACTTGTGGCAACTTATGATCCAATGTATGAACCTTGACTCAAAAGCTGTCGACAATCAATACGCATCTCCAGAGGTTGTCAATGAATTAATTGAACTGATGGCACACACAGTTCTGCGAGACGTAATTAAAGATATACAGTCAGCTCGATGGTATGCTTTGTTGGCAGATGAAACCAGAGACTGTTCTAATCATGAACAGCTGGTCATTTGCGTACGATGGGTGGATATACACTACCAAGTGCACGAAGATCCAGTTGCACTAGTGGAAATTCCAAACATCTGTGCGTCAACAATCACGTCTGCCATCAGAGATACCCTCACTCGGTTAACATTAAAAGTATCGGATTGTCGTGGGCAAGGCTATGATCGAGATAGTAACTTTCAAGGCCACGTATCAGGTGTGGCAAAGTTGATTCGAGAGCAGGAACCATCAGCGAGTACCCTACAAGTACCCTATTTTTAAATGAAACATTTTTTTTAGAAGTATTTTTAACTTATTTTTTTCAGCTATTGCTCTATCGAGAGTCAAAGTAGCAAGATTTTTTATGTTCATATTTTTATTCATTGCAGATAGAAATGTTTCAACCAAAATTTTAAATCCAATATCATCTACAATGCTAAAAGGCCGCCCGTCTATTGTCACTCACGAAATAAGGACATTTTCTAAAGTTTTCCTTACCTTAATTTACCTTAACGCGCTTCTGCCTCAAGGGTGCGCTGCTCCCTCGAAGTCCGCTCAGGCCTCCTGAGGCGGGGCCACGACGGGGTCGCCCCCCCTCTTTTCTCTCGCTCCTGCCATACGATTTGGTCCCCTATTGAATTTGTGGGGGCTGGTCTGGCAGAGGAATACCCTGACACTGTGGGTTGGTCGGGTATGTTGGCTAAAAACATGTCCAAGTGTTTTTTAAAAGTATCTATGGTAAATGTCCAGTATTACACCCGTCTCCCTTTCGAGGTGAAATTTATGTTTTTCCTATGGTTTTTTATGTTTTGAACGAATCTGACCTTCAAAACCGTCGGAAATGACTCGTTTTTGAAATACCCCCCTCCCCCCCAGCTGGCAATGTGGGGGAAATCACAGAAAAAGAGTCATTTCCGACGGTTCTGAAGGTCAGATTCGTTCAAAACACATCAAAAACCATAGGAAAAACAAATTTCACCTTCAAAATTGACCTAACCTTCCTAACCTATCCTAACCTAACCTATCCTAGCCTAACCTATCTACAACGCCACAGTTTCTGGTCTTGACGATATGTACACTCCGTTTTACAACGTGGACACTTCACTACTGTCGGTAGAACACTGAGCACGCAGAAACTCAACACTTTTTTCTAAATTTTCATAGAAAGCGACAATACAGCGGTAATAATCGAACAAGCACGTCTCACACGAAGCCATTCCGGTAGCAAACTAATTCAAATTCGAAATGGATGGAGCGCTCTGATTGGGCAGACATGTGATGGCAACACAAACGAACACACAAACGAAGGTACGAACACACAAACGACCGTACAAACACACACTAGATACACACCAAAAAAATGTTTATATCTCGAAAACGAAGCATTTGCGATGGAAACGATATAGAAGGAAAGTGTCTTAAAATTAGAAAATCTACTTAATGAACATATAATAATTGCTGGACGTTAGACGGGTGTAATAGTAGAATAATACCGTATCTACTGGGACTGCACTTATATCTCTAAGGTACTGAGGCAAGGAGTTAAACAGGCGAGAACCCTGCCTAGAGATACTATTATATTGAAGGGTTTGAATCCTTCTCAGACTGTTTGGTGGGAGGTGATATTTTTTACACATTCTTCCAGTTCTTGTTAAGGTGGGCACAATTGGTTCAGTATTGGGGGCAACATAAGAACATAAGAAATTTTTATAGTGGACACACTAGGGGCCACTTCGGCCCATCGAGGTGGCTCCACTATGTAAAAACTGCCTGTACATTGGCAATAACCAATTTTTACAAAACTAATTAAGTATCAATTTAAAACTAATTAATTATCAATTTAAAACTAAA
The DNA here is from genome assembly GCA_023014485.1 of Bathynomus jamesi. Taxonomy (NCBI): domain Eukaryota; kingdom Metazoa; phylum Arthropoda; class Malacostraca; order Isopoda; family Cirolanidae; genus Bathynomus; species Bathynomus jamesi. The sequence goes on from JAJOZX010003276.1 coordinate 249,189, forward strand.
GATAGAATCTCTGGATCCAGAGGATCAAAGTCACAATATCCACAAATATGTTACACACTATATCTATTTATAACTGACACGCAAATATATCAGATCCAAAGAATCCAGTCAATTTCATTATGGTACCCATCAATACCAGTACCATGCCAACCAAAAATAAGTCACGGTCCATATCAATTGCGGACCAAGTCACAATTTACATCCATATACATTACAATATATATACTTAAGAGGAAAAGTGTAGGTGTGGCTGCAAAGACTGTACAGTAATGTAGAAATGTGTGTGCACCCATTTTGGGTCTCCCATTTAAAGGTGTTTGTGGGGCAAGTGAAGATCATGAGTTTTTCAGTACCTCACAGTACTATGGGGGGCACGGCTCGGCAGAGGAATCTCTGGATCAAATGTAGAATTCGGACCCCAGCCTTTTTTAGTTAGCTTTATAAGGCTAACTAACGAAAATATTATGACCTAACCTAACCAATCGTTAGGTTAACTGTACGCCCTTGACGATTGGTTAGGTTAGGTCATGATATTTTCGTTAGTTAGCCTTATAAAGCTAACTAAAAAAGGCTGGGGTCCGAATTCTACATTTGATCCAAATCTCTTTAAATAGGGTGTGTAAGGACAGAGAGTATCCCCTAACCCAAGATGCTGCCTCCCTATATCCCACAACACCTGTGTTGAGCTGTGGAATCTATCACCCAAATGCACATAATATATATGAAATAAACTAGTACCATTCATGCAATAAAAATGGGCTGAAACACCATCACCAGATGTCCCTTGCAGACATCAAACTATCCAACCTTCTTTTGAAAGAATCAAGCGTATCTGAAGTCACCACTTCTTCTGTCAGACTGTTCCAAAACTTAATTACTCTGTAAAACTATGTTTTCTTAAATTTGTTCTACATCTTGGCTTAAATAATTTCATACTATGACCTCTAGTCTGATTATTGTGATCTTTAATGAAAAGAGACTCAAAATCTATCTTATCCAACCCTTTTATCATTTTATACACCTCTATCATATCACCCCTTAACCTCCTCCTTTTTAATGAGAACATGCTTAGATACGTCAGTCTTTCCTTATATGTCAATTGTCTTAGAGATGGGATCATTCTTGTTACTTGTTTCTGTACTTTTTCCAGTTTTTCAATATCTTGTATCAAATAGGGACTATTAAATTGAATACAGTATTCGAGGAGGGGTCTCACATATGAAATGTATAGTTGCTTTATAATATTGGGTGATTTGTATTCAATGTGTGTGTGCATGAGATTGAGTCTCGCATTTGCTTTATTTCTGATTACCATACAGTGATTTGAGGGTTTAAGTTCATTTGTCACAGTGACACCCAAGTCTTTCTCTTTATCATCATTTTTAATCCAAATTCCACTCATATTGTATTCAAATTCTGGATTTTTTGGCCCAATATGCATAACCTTGCACTTATCAACATTAAATTTCATCTCCCACTTATCTGCCCAGGCTGTTACTCTGTCTAAGTCTTTTTGTATTGCCATTGCTCCTGCTACTGACTTAACATTATGGCCTAATTTTGTATCATCAGCAAATTTTGAGGTTTTACATGATAGGCCCTTCTCTTGATCATTTATATAGACAACAAAAAGCAGAGGTCCCAGAACAGACCCCTGTGGACTCCGCTCAATACGGGTCTCCAAGTAGACTTATTTCCATTTAGATGAACTCTCTGTTTTCTATTTCTCAGCCATTCTTCTATCCAATCAGCTATATGACCTCTTATACCATGGGCTCTAACTTTTACCAACAATCTTGCATGAGGAACAGTATCAAATGCCTTTGCAAAATCTAAGTATACTATATCTACTGGCTCTTTATTGTCCAAATGCAATAGGACTCCATCATAAAATTCAATCAAGTTGGTTAGACAGGACCTTCCATTTCGAAAGCCATGCTGGCTATCATTTATAAGGTTGCACTCTTCAAGGAACTCAGTAACTTTACCTCTAATGATACTTTCGAAGCCCTTCTAGAATTTTCCAGGTGTGGATTAGGATGTATCTCTCAAACCTTCTCTCTATGGAATAATGCGAGTGAATGCCAACCTTAATTTGTTTAAAAAAGTTTTTAACACTAGTTTGGCCTACATTCATTCCCTTGGTTTGTATTTAAGTGTTTGAAGTACTGCTAGTGCTTGGTAGGCTTTTATCATGATCCTCAACTTTACGATATATATCTAGGTGACACGATTTTAGGTGTCGCTTTAGGTTTGTCACATGATTGCCACTATACACTTTTCCACACTTTTCAATTTGGCATGTAGATGTTTTATCAATATTATTATAGGTTAATATTCGTTTTTTGACCCAGTCACACCCAGCTATAACAGCAATATATATTGAATAACCAATCAAAACTGAATAAGAAAATATATATATTATCTTGTGCAAATTTGTATAAAATGTACTTTTTAAAAAAAAATATTTTCTACTTTCTAATATGTATGTATATAAATTTCGGTTGGTTTGTTTATTTTGGCTACCTTTTTTGGAGATTTTTCTTGGCTTTTTTTGGCTACTTTTTCTTGCTTTTGCCTACTTCTTTCTGTTTTTTATTAGTGTGCTGATTTTTGTTCTACTGTTATGATGTGTCAATCTTGTGAACTTGATTTTGAAGACCTAATCTGCCTTGTTGGCCTCGATGAAGATAAAAGTTTAGATGTTTTTTCCAATCACGGCATAATTCCGACATCCGTGATTTGCCCTAAATGTAATACTTCCTGTATTTTAAGGCAAGACTCAAAGGTGTTTAGGTGCCATAAAAAAAATCCAAAAAATAAGCGTGAGTGTGGATTTACTGTTTCTATCTTTAAGGGCACATGGTGTCCTCATTACTGGAAATATTTCGCACGATACTTGTTCCTGGCAGAACATCCTGACGATTCTACAGTTCTGCATCACTTCCTTACTGCAATTGCAGAACTATATCCTCCAAAATAAGGTGACTGGTTAGGTTAGGTTGTTAGGTTAGGTTAGGTTAGGTTGTGTTTAGCACGAATGCAAACTTTTCTGGTTGATTTTGAGGTGTTTTGCACGAATCTGCCATCCGTTTCCTGTGCAAATGCGTAGTTTTCGAGATGATGATATCTTGAAAACTACGCATTTGCACAGGAAACGGATGGCAGATTCGTGCAGAGCACCTCCAAATTGACCAGAAACGTTTGCTCTCATTATAAAAAGAGACTGGGTCAAAAAACGAATAATTACCTTAGGTTATTATTCGTTTTTTGACCCAGTCACACCCAGCTATAACAGCAATATATATTGAATAACCAATCAAAACTGAATAAGAAAATATATATATTATCTTGTGCAAATTTGTATAAAATGTACTTTTTTATAAAAAAAATATTTTCTTTCTAATATGTATGTATATAAATTTCAGTTAATTTGTTTATTTTGGCTACCTTTTTTGGAGATTTTCATTCAACTAGGTTTGTTTATTTTTTGCTACTTTTTCTTGATTTTGCCTACTTCTTTCTGTTACTTGTTAGTTTGGTGATTTTCGTTCTAGAACCATGATGTGTCAATCTTGTGAACTTGATTTTGAAGACCTAATCCGCCTTGTTGGCCTCGATGAAGATAGTGCTACACGCATAAGCAAATTAATCACAGTAAAAACTTTGTGGATCCCCAAGACCACACCATCCACACGCAAAATATTGAATGCTTGTGGAAGGATGTGAAATCGTGGGTTTTACGTACTGGGAACAGACGCCCTCATTACCAGAAATATTTTGCACGATACTTGTTCCTGGCAGAACATCCTGACGATTCTACAGTTCTGCATCACTTCCTTACTGCAATTGCAGAACTATATCCTCCAAAATAAGGTGACTAGTTAGGTTAGGTTAGTTGTGTTTAGCACAAATGCAAACTTTTCTGGTTGATTTTGAGGTGTTTTACACGAATCTGCCATCCATTTCCTGTGCAAATTTGTAGTTTTCGAGATGATGATATCTCGAAAACTATGCATTTGCACAGGAAATGGATGGCAGATTTGTGTAGAACACCTCAAAATTGACCAGAAAAGTTTGCTCTCATTATAAAAAGAGACTGGGTCAAAAAACGAATAATTATAATTATTTATATTAAGGTCTCCACCAAGTTGACAATACTGGCTATTATCAAATATTTCAGCATAATTTTAGGAGTCTAATGGTATATGTTGTTATTTGCGCAATTGTGTATTTATAATGTTATAGGCTTTTAAAGAAATTTTGGTCATAATTTTTTGAATGATGTCATCATAAGTGTATCTACTTGGGGTAATTATTCGTTTTTTGACCCAGTCTCTTTTTATAATGAGAGCAAACGTTTCTGGTCAATTTTGAGGTGTTCTGCATGAATCTGCCATCCATTTCCTGTGCAAATGCGTAGTTTTCGAGATATCGTCATCTTGAAAACTACACATTTGCACAGGAAACAGATGGCAGTTTCGTACAAAACACCTCAAAATTAACCAGAAAAGTTTGCACTCGTCATTTTCGTTTAAACTAATGAATTGAAACAAAAATATCATGACTTAACCTAACCAATCATCAAGGGCGTACAGTTGACCTAACTGGTGTAACGTACTGAACTGTCCACAAAACATTAGGACCGATCAATTTGTGATGCGTGATCTTTACGGGGGCTCCACCCCCGTACCCCTGAGACCTAAATTATACAAATGATAATGTAATAATATGTGCCAACCTTGCATGGGTAGTCAGCTAAATTTTGCGTGCCCTTAAACTGAAATATCACATGGTTATTTTTAAGATTTTTTTACGGCACTTAAAGACCTTCTGGTCTTTTGTTAAAATACAAGCACTATTGCATTTAGGGCAGGTTATGGATGTCTTAATTATTGTGTGATTGAAAAAAAGGTCTAAACTCTTGTCTTCATCGAGGGCAATATGGCGGATCACGTCTTAAAAATCAAATATGCATAACTGACACATCATACTTCGTCACAAAAAAAAAAAAAACTGAACAGACAAAAAATTGCTAAAAATAATTTACTTGTAAAACAGGACAAATTGAATTACGAAGAAGTAGCTAGAATCACCAAATATACCAAAAAAGGTAGCCAAAATAAACAAATTAACAGAAATTTATATACATACATATTAGAAAGTAGAAAATATTTTTTTTATAGAAAAGTACATTTTATACAAATTTGCACAAGATAATATATATATTTTCTTATTCAGTTTTAATTGGTTATTCAATATATATTGCTGTTTTCGCTGGGTGTGACTGGGTCAAAAAACGAATATTAACCCTACTTGGGTGGAAAAATCACATTTGGCTACAAAAAATGAGGTATACGGCTAGTGTTTTCCATTTTCTTCATTAGTTGGTTTTCCAATATGGCATGTGAAGGATGTGAAATGTATTTCGAAGATATGATTATAGATATTAACAATATTGCTAATTCTGCTGTATGGATTTTTGTCAAACATGGTGTGTTACAGTCGTCTTTTAAATGTAGAGTGTGTGGATCTGAGTATTCGTATGATGAATCCATTGATATTAGGGTTACATAAGTTAGGTTAGGTAGGTTAGGTTAGGTTCTCTAGCAATTTGGACACTGGAATGCATTTTTCTAGTAGTATTTGATGTGCAATGTTAAAATCTGGCCTTCATTTTATGGGGAAATGAACTAAAATATGTTAACTTTGAAGTCTCATAACTTTTGATTGGTTCATTTTCGCATACAATGAAGGCCAGATTTGAACAAAGCACATCATACACTACTAAGATGATGTATTTTGGCGTCAAAATTGGGTGGAAACTCGAATGTAAATATTTATCTCAATTTCATTACAGTATCCATCAATACCAGTACCTTGCCAACCAAAAATAAGTCAGTCCATATCAATTGCGGACCAAGTCACGATTTACAACCATGTACATTACAGTATATATACTTAGGAGGAAAAGTGTAGGTATGGCTGTAAAGACTGTACAGTAATGTAGAAAGTGTGTGCAGCTATTTTGGGTCTCCCATTAAAAGGTGTTTGTGGGGCAAATATGTTCCTACGCCCCTGTAGTGGATCGGATGATTCTGTGAAAACTTCCTAATTATCTGATGGTTCCCTGATTCTTCTTGTAACGTATTGGGGAATTATTTATTCTATTTTAAAACTAAGTTCTCTGGAGAAAGCAGGGCTCAAAGAAGAAGGCAGAGAGATCCTCTGACTGAATTTTACTGCTTTTAAAATATTACAGGTAATGCTTCTGTTAGAAAATCTAGAAGAGGAAGAACCATTGTTGTCCCAAAGTGATATGATGACTAAGCTGATTGATGCAGCATTGCTTGTATATATTAAGTTAAGGTGTATATATATATCCATTAGGGTGCATTAAATGCCCCATGATTTTCAAAAAGTTGTTGGATTTTAATGTCTATTCCCTCAAATGTTACACTTGTTGGTAGAAGTATGTATGCAAAACATAAATCAAATCGGAGGTGGTCCTGGGTGGCCACCGGCCACTTTTATATATTTAGTAGTGATGCACCGAATATTCGGCAAATATTCGGTATTACTTATAATACTAATATACAAATATTCGGTATTACTATACTTACATTGATTGAAAGTTGAAAATGTATAAAACACAACGCCAATGTCACTACTCCAACTTGCTCGTTTCCGCAAATTTGGCCTCGCTTTGCGGTCACATTCAACCACTTGAAGAAGATTTTGGAAGTGGTCTTCTCCTCTTGCAGCTGAGACAAAATCAGTTGTGAGCTTTACTGCTCTCTCCGCAGGGTCATTCACAACATTTAACCCATCCACAATGGACTTGGCTGCCTTGAAGTGGTCATTGTTCTGCCAATTGTCAACATCCTCTGTTAGGAAGGTCATATCCAGGTGAAGAAGGTTCACTGTAAACCACGAGTCCTCGTTCACAAGATCAGCCAGGGTTGTCGCTTCTGTAATTTTTGGAAATGACAGTTTGCCATATCCAGAACCGTAGCGGTGTTTTGGAGTGCTTGGCATTTCATCTGGTTGTATGGCCAGTAACACATCTGCAAGGGCACGACGCTCCTTTTGAGGTACTGCATTGCTGAACAGTGCCAAAACAACCAGTTCTGGGGTTAAATACCACAAATGTCTATCAAAGGCTTTCACAGCGCTGACTGAAATGATTGAGTTGACAGCTTTATAGTTGAGCAGAGTCTTGTATAAGCACAAATCAAACCATGGGGCATTTGAAGCAGACTGACATATGAGCCACCAATCACAATAAATATAAACAACAAAAACAACAAACTCCTTCAGTTTTTCCTGTTGATGTTGTGTTGTTACAGTTCCTCGAGGTAGTACAGAAATTTGCTCTTCAAGTAGGCATATTTTGATGGAATAAAGAATCTTTGACATCCACCTTGCTTTATGCATGGCCCCAGGTCTGTGGAGTGTTCCTTGTTTTGTGACATCATCATCGAGGACTACCTGGCAGAGTTGTGCCATTTCCTTGTAGTCTTCCCTACAGTATGAAGCGCTTGTGCGGATTGTGCTTAAAACCTTGTTTTTGCAGGATAAAAGCAGTTGTTGTGCATCGTCATTGTACATTGAAATGTCAATTTTGGTTAAACTTTCATCCTTTGCATGCGATATGCGTTCCCAATTCTTCTGGAATCTTTGGAACAAAGATGCTTCTGGAGACTTTGATGTCTCAATTTTGAGAGCGTCAAACACATGATCCAGGATTACCTCTCCAACATGATGGCGACATGCACACCACAGAAGAGCACGGTCCAGTTTTGATTGAATGGTAACACAGGCAGCTGTAACGTGTCCAGTGTTTGATGCTGTTGTGTCAAAACATAAGTTGACAACTGACTGTTTGCACTTCCATGAATGTAGAAACGTGTAAGTGTGCTCGGCAATGATGTCACCTGATGACATATCACTTCCAAGAGGATATCTAGCCACTCCCAGTAGCTTTACATCAGTGGCATTCCCAACCAACACTGGCAATCTTTCTTCCTTGCCATTCTTGTTTGTGAGCGTATGCATCTGCTTGCCATCCCAGTGAAGTGTTGCAGCTGTTGGGGCGATCCAATTTTCTCGAATATCTTTGGCAATAGCACTTGTTATTGATCGTCGAGCCTTATCAGCAGTTGAATACGACTTGGCCACACGACGTGGATCACCTCCTGCCTCTTGAATTACAGCTTCGGTGAGCACAGCCTGTTGAACAGGAGTTATGTTTAGTCGAGTAGCAACAGACACGACTGAAGGCCTTTTCAGAATATCATGAGGAATAAAGGCAGACGTACCTGCATATGTTGATCTGTGGTGACTACGCTTCCTTTGAAGCTCTGGAATCGCCTCTTCTTCAGTTTCTTCCAAGCTATCTGCAGAGGCACTATCATCAGAGCATACAGAACTTTTCATCTCTTGTACACTGGATGATTCATGACGTTCTCGTCTTGAAGCTTCTGCTAAGATGCGTTTTTCTTTTCTACGATCTTTATCAGCTTTCTTCTTGTCAACACTACCAAATGAGGCTACTCTGTCAGATTTCATTGACTCTAAAAATGCTCTATCTTCCTCATTCTTAATGTTTGTCATTGCATCTTTTGTCCATACACCAAAGGTCTTATCAAGACGTTCATTCATGGATTGCAACTTAGCCAAAGTGTTTGGAGATTCTCTGCGAGAAACAGGTATTTGACGCAATTTGTTATCATTAAGAAGGTCAAGTATTAGTTTGCAGCATTGATGGTCTGAAAGCATAGGAATATTTGCTTTAGTGTAGAATGTTTTCAGCTGGATAAGGACTATGCTGGCAGATTTCCATTTGAGTGGCTGTGTTTGTTTGCCTTCACATATTTCTTTCTGGATGTGCCACATCACGCATCGAAGAACCTGCCGGCAAGTTGGGAGGCGGACTCCTGTCAATGTACCATCTCCTTCTGTAAGAGCATTGCCAAGACCAAAAATGGCACTTGCTAATCTGGTCTTCTTAGCTTCCATTGTTACAGCTTCCATTGTTTCTGAAAGACAATAAAGGATATTATTAGACTATAAGTGAAGTTTCGTTTATGGTACATGTTTTATGTAAATCACCCCTTTAGGGTGCATCAAACGCCCTTAGGTTCTTGGATTTTAATGTCTATTCTCTCAAATGTTATGTAAATCACCCCTTAGCAACTCTATATTAAAAGAAACAATGTAAGTAGTCAACTGGTTGGTAAATAAAAAAATAGATATTTTTACATAGCGCGGCCCCCGAAAATTGCCGCGAAAATATAAAAGTGACCGGTGGCCACCCAGGACCACCTCCGATTTAATTAATTTTTGGCATACACACTTCTAGCAACAAGTGTAACATTTGAGAGAATAGACATTAAAATCCAAGAACCTAAGGGCGTTTGATGCACCCTAATATCCATCTCATAATTGTAAAGTTAGTGAAAAATTCAATTTAGAGCTAGCATTTTTGGGCTCTTGTGGCATCATTATTTGGGCACTCTTGTGGCATTTTTGGGGGGGCACTGCGCGTCTTTCCTACTCGTTTGTTGAATGTGGCACTTACAGGGCATGGTCTTATAGAGAGCTCTCTTGCAATTCAGTTTGGGTATTTAGATACAAGATTGTTGCACAATGGTGCAGGTTGTGTTGTTGTTGCAAGGTTTAGAAAGAAGACCATAAATAGTGCCTGTTTTGTTTTTTTATCTTAATTTTATACAACTGAGGTCTAAGGTAGGCCCACATTGAGTCAGCAACCATGAGGTAGGACCTAATAGGACCTCCAAGTCCGTAAGTATTTAGTCTAGCTTAACTTGGGCTGTAGGTTAAACTGGCCCTTCAGAGCTTGGCCATTCACGCCTCAGCTGGGATTCTGAACCCAATAAAATAAAAAATAACATGGTCCTTCGAAACCGGATTCTAGCCCAAGACTGAGTCAGTGACTATTTTTTGGCAAAGTTCTGATTGTGCAAATTGTAGCCCAAGTTAGGCCTGGATGGGTTGAGCATAATTGAGTTAAGGTCCTAGGGTAGAAAGTTTGTCACCCAATTGCGAAACTTGGCCACTAGCCTGTCATTGTTTTGGGCCTACATTTTACCAGTTTGGTTAATTTTGGTTTATTGTTCGTAGGTGAAGGTTGCAGGCTTCAGTGTGCCAGTTACTTGGGTGGAAAATTTGGTATTCCATACTGGGGGTTGGTCAGTACTCCAAGCAATTCAATTTATTTGAAAAAAAGTAAAATTTGAGTTTGATCAGTTTGGTTAAGTATTTTTGCCAATTCAGCTTATTTGGTATTGAGCCCAATTGTTGTTTGCATTGAAGATGAGTGCAGCTGAATTGAACAAGTTTAAAGAAAGGAGAAGCGCTTACAAAGGTCATTGCCACTATAGATTCTGCATAGAGCAAGAGGATTTAAGCTTAGTGACTGTGCAGCTTTCTATATTAGAAACTAAAAAGGTTGCTCTAAGTGAAGTAAATGTTAAAATTGAGGCTCTTATAGAAGAGGATGAAATAGAAAATAACAATTTACTTTGAAGAGATTATTGATGATATAATTAAAGTATGCCACAGAGCAAAAGAGTTTAGCAGCTCAGTACAGTTAGAGACCAGGTCTAATAATGAAACACAACCCTCAACAAATGGTGTTTGTGAAGTTAAGGTTAACAGATCTGCAGTTCAATTACCGAGGCCTGTACTCAAAACATTTTCTGGGAGTATTCAGGAATGGCAAGGATGGGCAGACAGTTTTTAATCAGCAGTTCATTCTAGTTGTGTTAAGTGCGGTGGAGAAGTTTAATTATTTGCAGTCCCTCTTGGAAGGGGAGGCAGCAAAGACAATAGCAGGATTAGCATTAACAGAGGCTAATTATAATGTGGCTTGGGATATATTAAAGAAACAGTTTGGTAAGCCAGAGATCTTAATTAAAAGCCACCTCCACGAACTTTTAGCTATACCTCCTGTTAATAATCCCAATAGTGTCAAGGAGTTACAGCAGTTATATGATGAATTTGAAGTTAGAACTAGGTCCCTGGACAACCTGGGTGTAGGAATGGAAAGGTATGGTATAACGTTGGTCACTATACTAGTCTAAATTGCCTAGCTCAATTTTGCTTGAATTAAGTAGGGGACACTCTACAGAGCATGTGTACATCCCCCTTCAGCAGATGTCAAGTCTTTTAAGCACAGAATTAGCAAGACGAGAGGGAATTGAGTTTGCACAGCCACAGTGGGCTGTTAAACAAGGGGACAAAGGCAGGCACAGCATCAAAATTTCTATAAAAAGGAATAGCCCAGGTACAGTGTCAACTCTACATGCATCCTTTGAGAATACATTAAAGGGAATCAAGGAATACATATTTTGTGAAGGCAACCACAAGTCATATAAATGTGAGGTGGCTGAGGCTTTACCTTTTGAGGAGAGAAAGGACAGGGTAACTAAGTCTACAGCATGTTTTAAATGATTTTTGAAAGGTCACAGAGCAAGGTTTTGTAAGTTTAAAATTTTGTGTAAAAAATGCTATGGCTGGCATCAGCCATTATTGTGTGAAAACACTCCTAGTAGGCCTACCCCTAGAAGTAGAGAGATCAGTGGCACATGCCACTGCTATGAAAGGGAGTAAAAGTAAAGGAGGATTATTGCAAACAGCTGCAGCATTGTTAATTGGGAATGAGGAGAAGCTACTGTAAGTGTGTTGTTTGATATTGGTAGCCAGTGTAGCTTTATTAAGACCAGAATTTCCAGAAAATTGAAGTTTAAAGAACTTATAGTAAGAGGGAAAATTTAAGAATTTCTGGGTTTGGGGGTTCCGTTCAAAACAACCAAAGTTAAGAAGGTAGAAGTTCTGGTTAAGGGGTTGTTACCACAAGGTCCCACTATCAAGGTCCAAGCTGTAGAGATTGAGGAATTTTGTGCTCCAGTCACTATTTGTTTAGATATGGCATGTGACCAAGAATTGCAAGTTAAAGGAATTAATTTGGGCAATAATAAGTTTCAAGGAACAGATGATGTTATTCTATTACTGGGACTTCATCACTGGTGTCGAAAATTTGGGAGTACTGAAATGGAAGACCTACCAAATCTTGGATAAGCCATATTGACATTAAAAAAAAATAATAATAAAAAATAAATCAGAAGGAGAGCTTGAACTCTTGCTGAGAAAAATTAAAAAGACACCAATGAAGAAACAAATATGGGATGAAAAGAAAAAAAAGATCCCATAGCTAGAAATGGCAACACGGTTTTGGGAAGAAGAAGAAAAAGATCGGGATAAGCAGAATAATAGAGAGGACGAGGAGGCGCGAGACGAAAGAAGCCGGAATAAAAATGTTCATTATTGGTGTCAAGAAATAAAACTCATATATATAATTTCAAGGTAAGTTCATAAATTTTCCTTTGGTTATTAAATTTAGGTTAAATAAGCTGACATTTCAGCTGTAATTGTTTAACAAAAGAGTATGGAAATCCTGTTTATGGACAAATAGCTAGGCTGGTTCATCTTTGGCCTAGGTCTTCCATCTCCAACTTAGCCTAGGTTGTGTTTAGGATACTCTGGTTGGAGCAGGACCTATTTTTTCCATATCTATAATGGTGGCCTGTGTGGGGAAGGGTTATTTGCTATGAAAACCTTAACCTTGAATAAAATAAAATTAAAACAAAAAAAAATTAAAATTATGCCTTATCAAACATTTTGACATCTGAATAGAATTTATTCCATATTTGGCTTTTTCATATATTTACTACATATAAATAATAATAAATTACGAAGCCCTAACTAAAAATAAGAAATAATTCAAATACTTCAAAACTTATCATTTGCTCATAAATGTGGTAAAATTCTAGAATAAGGGTAATCCGAAGCCTAGCCTATTTAACAAAAATAAAGCTTAACTATTGTATACATAATATAAAATAAAGCTTATTTATAGAGTTGAAAGGGTTTTAGGATTTTGGGGGCTTATTTTTGGAAAAATAAAATAAACAAAATATGGCTGAATGTGAAGCAATTGAGGCAAAGATTAAATCATTAAAAAGGAAGAGATCAGCAAGGAAGGGAGTCATTACCAGGCTTTTAACTAGCTTTAATAGCAAAGAAAATCCAAATAAAAGGGATTATGATACTATTTTGGGTGGTTTAAATATAATTAAACAGGAAATAATAATTATAGACGAGGAACAGAATATTTTTGAAATAGATTCTCACATAAATGAATTATATGCTACTTTAGATAATCTACCAAATAATTTAGAAGCTACAAATCAAAGTTTGATTGAGGCCTTCAGAAATGTATCCATTTCTAATGATGACAATAAACAACTAAAAGCCAAGTTACCAACATTTGAGGGTGATCGAACAAAATTTCAGTTTTTTCTGGAAAAATTTGATAGTTTAATTGGCAATAAAGATTATATATCTGATGTTGACAAATTCAGTTATCTGCTTAATTATTTAAAGGGCCCAGCCCTAAAACTGGTTAATGCCTTACCCGCAATAGGCAGCTCGTATAAAATAGCTCTCAAATTACTAGAAAGAAATTTCCTAAATAGAAAAGAAATAGTAAATGATTTAGCAATAAAATTAAAAAATATAAAACCAAGCAAGGATAACCATCAGGATCTGTACAATTTCTATTGTGAAATTGAATGCATGTTAGGTCATCTACAAAATAATGACATAGATCTAGAGAAATCAGCATGGTTTATCCAAGCCATAATATTTGATTGTTTACCTACCCAAATTAGGGATATTTTCCAAAGAATAACAGGAAATACATACCCTACCCTTGGTGAAATAAGGAATGAATTTCCAAATGTTTTGTCAATGTGCAAATCTTCAAAGATTAATTCACAAACAAAGATCGATTCACAAATAAACCAAACAAAGAAAATTCAAACAAAACCAAAGCCAAAACCGTAACAACAACAAAAAGACAAATTAGAACAAAAAGTGATAGGTCTAACTCCTACACTACAAAATTGTAATGTTACGACAGAATTTGTACATAAGTGTAAATTTTGTTTGGCTGATGATCACAATAGCACATGATGTACTAAATATGTAGACTTAGAATCCCGGATAAACAGGTGTTCTCAGTTAAACCTTTGTACTAAATGCACAGCTGCAAGACATACTAACAAAGACTGCAAAACAAAAATAAGATTTAAATGTGTTAATTGTGAAAGTTTAAATCATGTCTCTTGTCTTTGTGATTCATTTAAAAATTCAAATAAACAAAACAAAGAAAAATGAAAAACATTTAATGGACATGTATCAATAAATAATGTCAATAAAAATTCTAGTCTACTCCTACCTACAATAACCTTGGATTTAAAAAATAAAAAGGTGGGACAACAACTATAAGATGTCTAATAGATTCTTGTTCCCAACAAACATTTGTAGATCAATCATTAGTTAATCAATTAGGCCTACAAACTCATAAAAATGAACAAGAATTGTGTATAACATCATTTGTCAAAGAAAACGAACAGAAAGAAAAATATAGTAGTGTCAATTTAGATCTGGATATACCCAGAGAGAATAAAACAACAAACATAGAAGCAGTAGTCATTGAACAAGTTGGTCAACAAAAATTTAAAATACCAAATTTAAAACAAGTAATACAACAACTTAAAAAGCAATATAAAATTGCAGATAGAAATTTAAATGATACAATAATGTTCAAATGTTAATTGGAGCTGATTATATTCACTTAATTCAGAAGGGCATAGTCAGAATAGGAGATGGGATGGCTCTAGATACTCACTGGGGTATAGCTCCACTGGGACACATAGATAAATATAAAATAGCAATGAAAAATAAAAATATATGACTGACAAACTTGCCCTATTATGACAAGGTCTTACACAACTCAAATAATGACATAAATACTGAAATATTAAATAAATCATTAACAACTGAAGAATTAGATAAAGGTGTACAACAGCTCTGGCTATTAGAGTCAGTGGGGGTGCAAGATGGTGATCATACAGATGAAAATCAATTAATGGTTGAAAATTTTGAAAATACCATCATGTATGAAAATTGCCATTATTCAATTGAACTACCTTGGAAGATCAATAGTCCAAAATTAAATGATAATCTAAAGGTAGCTAAAGGTCATCTCTATAATTTGATGAAAAGATTAAAAAATGACAATAGAATTAAAATGTATGATGATGTTTTCAAAGACCAGTTAGGAAAAGACTTCATTGAGGAAGTTAAAGATCACCCCTTT
The DNA here is from genome assembly GCA_023014485.1 of Bathynomus jamesi. Classification (NCBI taxonomy): domain Eukaryota; kingdom Metazoa; phylum Arthropoda; class Malacostraca; order Isopoda; family Cirolanidae; genus Bathynomus; species Bathynomus jamesi. The sequence goes on from JAJOZX010003276.1 coordinate 264,439, forward strand.
AAAAAAGACAACTGCCATTATCTTACCCACACAGGAGTCTATAGAAAGGATGCACTGCACCCACAACAAAACTTAGTTGTGTATAACTGTAGTCTTAAAGATGGCAATAAGCATAGCTTGAATGACTGTCTCATAGAGGGGCCTAATCTTATTTCAGACCTTGTAAAAATCCTTCTAAGATTTAGATTAGATGACTATGCAGTTCAAAGTGATATAAGCAAAGCTTTTTTGAGAATTCATCTGAAAAATGACTATGACAAAGATCAACTAAGATTCTTGTGGTTTAATGATCCATTTGACTTAAATAAAGGGTTTAAAACATTTAAATTTAATGTGGTTTTGTTTGGAGCAAATGCAAGTCCTAGTTTACTGGCTTTAACCATCAAACATCACTTAAATTTGTATGATTAAAATGATTTAACTGTTCAGTTCTTGAAAGATCACTTCTATGTAGATAACTTTGTAGGATCAACCAAAACAGAGTCAGAATTAAATGGAGTTTACATAAAAGCAGATAAAATAATGAAAGAAGGTAATTTTGAATTAAGAGAGTGGATCACGAATAATGAGAGACTAAATCAAAAAATAAAATCAGAAGACAAAGGATTGACAGAACCAACAAACAGGGTGAAAACATTAGGCATGATCTGGGATTTGAACTCAGATTCTAAAGTTCATGATTCACTCTGCACAAAAGTCTACACCTTAGATACAACAGCTAACACAAAAAGAAAGATCTTATCCAAAAGGTCAAAAATATTTGATCCTATGGGTAAAGTAGACTGGGATGATCCTATAACCAATAAACAACAAGATAGCTGGAAAAGGTTAGCTAAAGATCCCAATAAACTACAAAACATAAATATTCCCAGAGTTTGTGGACACAGAGATACACCTCAAACCTTGCATGTATTTGGTGATGCCAGTAAAAAGGGGTTTGGCTGTTGCGCTTACCTTGTAGGTGAGGATGGCAGCCATTTGATCTATGCCAAGGGGAAAGTAACACCCTTAAAACAAAAGAAAACTATTCCTCAGCTTGAACTACTTGCAGGTTATCTAGCTGTAAAAATAACAGTATTTCTCCATGAAGTCTATCATGATGTGAACATCACAAATACATATATTTGGCTTGACAGTCAAATCTGCTTGGCATGGATCAACTCTGAGTTAAACTCAAAAAACATCTTTGTCCATAACAGATTAACCCTTTTGATCATGAATTATGACATAGGGTAAAAAAGAAATTTGCCTTTATGTGTGGGTATATAAGAACCAATATGGTTTATTTTTCAGCTACCAAATTGGGTACCCAGTGACTGAAAGGGTTAATTAAGAGACATTAAAGAAGCTAGACAAAATTTGGACATAACCTTCAGATACATTCCAACAAAACAAAATCCTGCAGACTTTCTTACAAGAGGATTATCCTGTAAATTACTAAAATCCAACAAAAATTGGTTTCATGGACCTGAATTCATTCAGGATGAAACAATGTGGCCAGCAGAACAAATTAATGTAAAGCTTAACATGATAACCACAAATAAAGTTGAGCCACTATTAGATTATAACAATTATTCTGACTTTGGCAAACTTGTAAGGGTAATATCTTACTGTCTCAGAGTCATTCACAACTGTTTAAAGAAAATAAATAAACAAAGAAATAATGATAATGAAATGTATACAAGTCTAGCTACCAAATATTGGATTAATCACATACAACAAACAGAATACAAAAATGAAATAGATTTTCTAACAATTGGTAAACAAATGAACAAAGTACCCTCTGTGGTAATGAACTTGAATCTTTACATTGACAAAGATGGCTTATTAAGATGTAAGGGTAGATTAAACAAATCACATACCGGGTGTCTCAAAATAGATGGAACCCATTGACATGATAATAATTTATTACTCAGAAAATAAACTCCAAAAAAGATTACATTTCCTGGAAGCTGATATGATAACAATTAAAAACTGAAGATTTGAGGTCTCTAGATCAAAGGATACATTTATTAGAGCACATGTTCCAAATGACTGCCGTTGCGCTGCAGACACACTTGAAGCCGACGAGCGAAGTTGTCAATCACCCTGACACCCTGCACAGAGTGCAAGGGCCTCTGAAGCACCTCGTCTGGGGCTTGTGTGCCCCAGAACACATTGTTCTTGCTATTGACATACCCACTGAGCAAGAAGTGTGCTTCGTCGCTGAACCAAACATCATCAAGAAAGTCAGGATCCTCTTCGATCTTGTTCTCGAACCACCGGCACATCACAACACATTTGCCATGTCAGCTGGTGAGAGTTTATGCTTGATCTAGATCCTGTATGGGTACAGCTGAAGATCCTTGATCAAGATTCTTTGCACTGACGCACGTGAAAGACCCAGATCTTGGCAACGTCTTCGGATTGACTTTTTCGGACTCCTTCCGACAGAATCTCTCACCGCATTCACATTGTCAGGAGATCTTGCAGTCACCTTCCTGCCAGATCTGGGTGTTTCTGCTTTCTTGTTGAGATTGTTTACTGATCCTGTGGCTTGAAATTGTGTGCCCAACGATAAATTTGGCTTTTCTGGGGATAATTGTTGAAGTTGAACTTCCTGCGAAATTTCGCTTGCACAGTTTTGAATGATTTCATCTCCAAATAAGTAGTGAAGCAAAAATTTTTTTCCTCCTTTGTCCAAGGCATTTTGATTGATAATTATTAGTTGTTATCGTCTCCTCTCTTCAAATCTGAAAAAAATAGAACGAGAACATTAATATTGGCAGAATTATTAGCAGTGACATGGGTTGCATGTATATTGAGACACCCTGTATAACAGTAAACAACCCCTTCTTCTTCCTAGGTTCCATCACATTACAACCCTAATTATTAGAGAAACACAATGAACTTTATCACATGGGTGTTCCACAAATATTAAATGCCATTAGAAAGTTGTATTGGATACCCAAAGGCAGAATGACTGTGAAGACAGTTTTGAATAACTGTCATCTGCAAAAGGATTCATTCCAGATCTTTCAGGAAGACCAATCCTCCTGATTTGCCAACAGAGAGTGTCACCTTTAATAGGCCTTTTGAAACAGTTGGCATAGACTATTAGGGTGTGTCAATTTGGGAGGTGAAAATTAATTTTTGCCAATTCCTTCACTGAGGGGTTTTAAAAATATGTTTTTGGATGTGAAGAATTCAAATCTGCTATTATTTTTGTGATTGCTCAACACTTAGCTTGGTAAATCTACGTTTGATTAAAAAGCACATAAATTGCTCTCGGAAAACCATTTATTAATTTTAGCTTCTCAAAATGTCAGGTAATGCTATACAAATTTTAGTTTCTCTGCATAAAACATATCCTAGTAATCATAAAACAATATTAGAAAGTAACCACATCAGTAAAAAAAAATATTTAAACAACGTTTCATCAAGTCTTGCTTTGATTTGTTCTTGGACATCAGCCGCCGACTTGCTTCTTGGCCTCTGATATAGCCCTCACATTTCTCATGTGTATACACCCTGCCTGCTGCCTTTGTGACTTGTTTCACACACCTCTCTATTGACTGAGCATGACAGGGCCACTGTGGAACTTGCATAGGCTTGTCAAAGAACTTCTTTACTTCCGCTGTAGTCAGTTTACATGTCAAAGGAGGTTCAAATACCCCGTCAGACCAGTCTGTCAGCTCCAACACGGAAGAAGCATTGGGGTTGATAGAAGGTGTCTTCCTGAGACGTACAGAAAGATCTCCAAGTGTGTCATCTCCACCCCTCATGTCAACAATATTTTGGACACCAGCTCTCCTCTCCTCACTGTCATCTAAGCACAAGAGTGTCTGGATTATCATTTCGCTGAATGCATACCATGCTGAGCGCTTGATGGTTGGCAAAACAGCATCCACTACAGCCTTCTTTAGCAGCCTAACTAGCCGCAGCTGAAACAAGATGTGGCGTGGGCCTTCCACCCAAGAGTGTTTTACTTTGATGTTGAACCAACAGGGGTAGTACACACCAACAATGTATTCCACTATCAGTCTTAAGTTGTTGAGGGTTTTGCCTTTAAGGCCATATTTTGAAACCCATATGCGACAAAGCCTGTTTGCTGTTGTCAACCACCTTGAATGGCTCACTGGACCAATTTCATGAAGGGCCAGATCTGTGGGAAGTTCTCCTGTCCTTATGGCCTGTGTGATCCTATACCCGTACGCTTGATCAGTAGAGAGATCTTTTATGACATTGTCACTCAGTGAAGTAAGAGGCTCTCCAATTGAGAGAGTGGTGAATGAAGGATCAATTTCAAGTTCGGTTGCCGTGTCTAGCATCTTGCCAATGTTACCTGTGCACTTCTTGTTAGACAAGGTCTTCCCATCCAGTGCTGTGATCAAGTGTCGCAGGGGTAACTCGTTAGTGTGGAGGGCACAAACCAACCAGATCAGCTTATGGCAAAGCTTGACCTCTACCCAATGCATGGAACCACCCTCCCAGCCAGTGTTAACATTTGTAGAATCACCTCCAATGGCCTGCAGGCTCTTATCAATGCCCTTCTTCATGAAATCTACAAGATTATCAACAATAATTTCAGCAGGTTTTTTCTCGTTGAGCCTTTCTCAGGAGTGAAGTGGTAGAGATATCTTCCACCTGGCTCACTGCACGCAGAATAATGCTCTGGTGCTGGTTAAGTGTGCGGTCTACCTAGCTTTTAATTAGCCTTGTAAGGCTAACTAATGAAACTATCACGACTTAACCTAACCAATCGTCAAGAGCATACAGTTGACCTAATGATTGGTTAGGTTAAGTTGTGATAGTTTCATTAGTTAGCCTTATAAGGCTAACTAAAAGCTAGGTAGACCGCACACTTAACCAGCACCAATGCTCTTCTTTGATGATGCTGGGGAACTGACGATCTGAATTGTCTGCTTTCAGCATAACTTTAGTTGTATCTTGATGGCCATCAAAGAAGATGCAGTCAATTTCACCCTTCTTACAAAGATCATCAAATTCCTGATCCAGGGATCTCGTAACTTTTTCTTGGGCCCTCTTGACTTTATTGTGATCAACTACAAGTCTCTTGTCTTCTTCAGTGATCAAGGCAGCAGTGGTGATGGCAGCTGTGGCACACAGGCCAACACCATATCTGATGCTATGCATAGCAACATTAGGTATTTCTAATGTGTTGTACTCTGGCTTTTTATTGGAAGTTGAAGATGTGCTTGGTATTTCTAATGTCACTTCATAACTTCCATCCTTTCCATCTTGAGCATCAGCTATTTGTTCTTCATTTTCATCATCGGAGAAAATTATTTCATTTGATGGCATTGAAACATCCTGCTTGCTTGTCTGCTTATATTCAGCAAGCCTTCTTCTTTCGTCTTCTTGCCGCTTCTGCCTTTTGACTTGTCTGTTGTGCTCAGGTTGATCTGGCAAGCCAATCTGATGTGGTCCAATAGAACCAGACTTGTCTCTCTGACCTTTAATGAAAGCAAGTTCCTTCACAGGGATCTTCATCTCCCTAGGGCATGTACAGTTAATGTGAGTTTCGTTTTTGCAACCAGTATCTGCAAGGCAGCCAAATTCAGAGCAGAGAACAATTTTACACTTGCAACTGAGGATGTCAAAAAGCTCGTCAAGTTTTGCAATGAAAGCCTCTTTGACATGTAGCTTTCCTCTCCCAAGAGATATGTTTTTGGCCTGCTCCCAGCTCTCTTGGATCTTGTTTAAGATTGTGACTCATGAATTTACAACGGGGGCTACAAAAGAACTGTTTGTTCATTCCCACTTTTCAAGCACTTTAGGGTAAATGTCCTTTGCAAGACTGGCTGCTGGGTAGTTTCTCACATCCTCACCACTTTGTTCTCTTAGCAGTAGCCCATATTTCAGAATGTCTCACAGAGGGCAACAACTCCCTACCAGTTCCAATTAGGTTGCTCATATGTGTGAATGTCCCCAGTCTTGTCCTCCTTTTAGAAGCCATTGTAGGTCAATTCCCACTGGTTAGGATGGTAGCACTGACGGACAAGTAATCTTCAGCACACTGATGAATATGTTTCAACCTATGAAATAAGCAAAAACAGCAGTGCATTATATATACAGCATATATAATTATTAATATAATAATTATTATATAATTCCACAAAAAAGTCACTATTTTTATGTAGCTTCTTACCAAGCAAAAATAAATTATATTAAATTAACAAAAATATCTTTAGAATTCCTAAGTCATGCTGCAACTTTTTAGCACCCCTCATATTTAGAATTTGAAAGTTGAAAAATTCGACACACCCTAATAGACTACAGTATACAGGAAGTTTGACTGTTGGTCTGGGAACAACAGAACAAAAAATGTACATCATACTTTACACATGTTCATCTTCTAGAGCAGTCAGCTTAGACATAGTGAGTGATCTCTCCGCAGAATCATTTGTCTATAGCTTTAGAAGATTTTGTGCTAAGCATTCTGTACCCAAAATTGTTTGGACAGATAATGCAACATATTTCAAGGCTGGTGAAAACCAAATAAATGACATATTACAAAATTCACATACCATAACATATCTACAAAATAATTAAATAAAATGGAAATATATCCCTGTTGCATCACCATGGTATGGAGCAATCTGGGAAAGGAATATCCAAACAATAAAGAATTGCCTAAAGAAATCAATAGGTAAAAAACAAATTGAATTCTTTGAACTCCTCACTCACTCTAGTGAAATTGAGAATGTTGTCAATAACAGACCTCTTACTTATGTAGGGGATAATATTAATGATGTAGAGCCTCTCACCCGAAATCATTTGATTAAGGGAGAAGTCATTAACCTTCTACTTGATTACAATATCTCCTTGGATGATCCACCTTGGAGTGATAATAATGATGATTTGCAAAATGGGTCATTCTCTGTCAGATCAACCAAAAAAAATTGAAATTAACACCCTCATCTCTCATATTTTGCTGAAATTTGGTTTATAGGGAGTTTGTGAGCCCTGAATCCATTTCTGAAATTATAAGGTCAATCTGACCAACGGTTCAAGAGATATGACCTCGGGCAATTTGAGGTCACTCGCGAGGTTACTAACATTTGGCGAGCCATAACTTGGGTAATAATTGTCATAATTATATAAAAGTATATATATTTAGAATCAGAAACGACAAGGAATCCAAATATGCAAGTTTTAGAACTCTAGGTTGAAAATAAAAAAGTTACACTGTAACCAAAATTTGAGGTCACGATTTGACCTCTGGGGTATCAAATGAGAATTTTTTTTTTAAATGTAAAAAATGAAGGCATAGGCATTGGCTATTAGAATCAGCAAAAAAAAGTTTATGTTAGTATTTTTCATGTAACTAACATATAAGTGAACACCATATTCATAAGTTGTGCGTCAATTCTACCTATTTTTTCACACTTAAGCTCATAATTTGACCTATAGAAATTAAAATTACATTTTTATAGATATAAAAAACAAAGAGTTCTTGACTAATAGAAACAATCATAAAAAGTTTGTTTATGTTGGTACTTTTCATGTAACTAACTTATAAGTGAACACCATATTTATAAATTGCTTGTCATTTCAAGGAATTTTTATATCTTAGCTATCAATTTGACCTCAAGCTCCAAGAATTTAATAAAAATTGTATTTCACTGCTAATCTACACTGGCAATAATAGCTATAATAGTGAAAGGGGAAGACTAAGCTCACATGTAGCCTAAACAAACCTGTTGAAACATGTTGCTACTTGTCTAAGTGCAGAATCAACACAGATAGTTGCAAAATTCCTTGTCTACAGGTTAGTACAGTTCCAGCCAGCACTGTGGGTGGCTGGTGGGTATGGTGTTTTAATGAGCCTCAGAGACTATCAAGGCCTAAAATATTAAGTGTGTATAGCTATATATTTTCTAAAAAATATATATTACCTAATTGTAAATCCTATATCTTTACAGATCAAAATACAATGGTTTGGCACTTGAAATACTGCCAGGACCCTATTCAAAAACACAAGAAACGCATAACAATCAATCTTAGAAAAGTGACTGATGTACTTGTTGAAAAATGTGCTGGAAGAGTGAAAAAAGACTCATTGTTGTGTGTGAACTGCTGGACACTGATAATGAAAAACCCCACTATACTTAGTACCACTGAAAACAACGAGTCTGAGCAGGATTCAAATGAATCATCTACTATCAGTGGCTTGAGTAACATCTCTTCAATTCAAGATCTGGACAATGACAGTGATTGCTTGATAAAGGAAAATCCTTCAACTTCAGTTGAACCAGTTCTAGCATTTCTGGACCAAACACCAGTTAAAAAAAGTAAGTAATAAATTAATATAATAACATACTTTACTACAAGGTCTGTTTGATCTACGTACTATATAGCCAATTATATAGCATTTAAGGTACTATAATTAATATTTAATTACTAATATTCAGGTGTGTGAAACCTTTTTTTCTGTTCTTTTCAGAAGGGCTGTCATTAAGCCAGAAAAAGCGCAAGGCTCGTGGTAAGCTATCATCTGCTCAGAAACACCTGAAGGAGAGGCTAGAACTCAGTTATGGTGTTCAAATTACCGAGGAGGTAAGTGATACTTCAAAACCTGAAACTAAATCTGAAAAACATCTAGACAAATTAATGAATGAATTGAAAGTCATTCCTGGAGAGCAAATGTCACTATCACAAACTACAAATATTGACACACTCACCATACACAATTGAAAAAACAGCTAGTTTCTTTCAAACTACAACATACATGGTGAAAAGAAGCCATTCACTTAAATCAGAACATGGAATCCTTCCGAAGATTCCACTAATGAGCAAAGGAAAAGTGATATCTGAAGAACACAAAGATATAGTTAGAAGATTCTATGAGTCAGAAGAGGTTAGTCATATGTGTCCTTGCCAAAAGGATTGCGTGAAAGTTATCAGTGCTGAAGGTGCAATGAAGGTGCAAAAATGATTGGTCCTCGGGAATTTAAGAGAGATGTTTGAACTATATAAAAATGATGAAAAGAATCCCAAAATAGGATTTTCCACATTTGCAAAATTACGGCCATCATATTGTGTGCTTGCCGGTAGTGGTGGGACTCATTCTGTCTGTGTCTGCACATACCATCAAAATCCAAAATTGCAGCTGGCTGCATTGGGAGAAAGGAGGCAGCAGAATTCAATACATTTTTCCACAAAAAGAAATTGATGAGAGCATCGAGCATGCAAAAATTGTATTAGGCTAGCACATGAATCCTCTAAGTAGGTCTTCCCCTTTCACTATTATAACTATTATTGCCAGTGTAGATTAGCAGTGAAATACAATTTTACATTTTTTGCCTTTGTTTTTATATCTATAAAAAAATGTAATTTTAATTTCTATAGGTCAAATTATGAGCTTAAGTGTGAAAAAATAGGTAGAATTGACGCACAACTTATGAATATGGTGTTCACTTATATGTTAGTTACATGAAAAATACTAACATAAACAAACTTTTTTTTGCTGATTCTAATAGCCAATGCCTATGCCTTCATTTTTTACATTTAAAAAAAAAATTCTTATTTGATACCCCAGAGGTCAAATCGTGACCTCAAATTTTGGTTACAGTGTAACCTTTTTATTTTTCAACCTATAGTTCTAAAACTTGCATATTTGGATTCCTTGTCATTTTCTGATTCTAAATATATATACTTTTATATAATTGTGACCATTATTACCCAAGTTATGGGTCGCCAAATGTTAGTGACCTCGCAAGTGACCTCAAATTTCCCGAGGTCATATCTCTTGAACCGTTGGTCGGATTGACCTTATAATTTCACAAATGGATTCAGGGCCCAGAAACTCCCTATAAACCAAATTTCAGCAAAATCTGAGAGATGAGGGTGTTAGGCACTGGTTGATCTGACAGAGAATGACCCAAATAGATTATCACAAATAACAAGTATAAAAACAAAATTTAAAAAGCAATGGAGTGATGAATACCTTGTTGGGTTGAGAGAAAGACATAAATATATACAAAACAAAGACTGGGTTAATGAAATCAGGGTAAGAGATGTACAGGGTGGGCCATAAGTTTCCATACATAGGAAAAATAAACATTTTTTTATGGACAACCATTTTTATTTATATAATATGCTCTACATGGTTGCCATTGTTTTGAAAACACATTTCAATACGTGTTCCCCACTGTTGATGAACACGCATTAGCACAGTTGACGTTATGCTTGTAATGGCGTTGGTGATACGTTCCTTTAGATGATTTATGTCTCGTATCTTTTCCTGATACACCATGGCCTTCAAGTGCCCCCAAAGATAGAAATCAAGGGGGGGGGGATCTGGGGATCTGGGAGGCCACTCCACAGGACCACGCCGACCAATCCAAGCATCCGGAAACTGCTGATCCAAATACCGACGCACGTGAAGACCATAATGAGGTGGAGCTCCATCTTCCTGGAAGTAAACTGGGAAGTTACCTTCCTCGTTTAGCAGGGATGGGAAAATCTCTTCTTGCAACATGTTAAGATACCTTTCGGCATTAAGATTTCCACTGACAAAAATTGGTCCAATAATTCTGTCACCCCATATCCCGGCCCACACCATCACTTTACCGGCACCTTGCATCTTCGTCGGACTCAGCCAGTTAGGGTTAGCATTACTCCAATAACGTATGTTTTGCCGATTAACCTCTCCATTGACGTAAAAATTTGCTTCATCAGTAAACAAGATCTTAGTTGAAAAGTTTGCATCCTCGTTCACTTTGGTTAATGCCCATTCACAGAATTCCATCCGTCTATCCGGGTCGTCTTCACTCAAATGCTGTGCCATATGCAATTTGTATGGATGCCATTTGTTTGCTTTCAAAATGCGCCTGATACTCGATCTGCTGACACCACTTTCTGCAGACAACCGTCGTGTACTTTTTCTGGGACTCCGTGTAAGCGCTGTAAGTATCGTAGCTGTTGTGTCTTCATCGGTGGCTGTACATCGTGGACCACTTCGCGGTTGATCTGCAACATTTCCAGTTTTCTGAAACTTGTTAATAAGTTTTGCCACAGTGTCGTGTGTGATGTTCGTTCCATGTTGTCTGTTAAAGTTCATTGCAACCATGCGACTGCTTCCCGACCCAGCCATCAGTATGATTTCAATTCGTTGCTCTTTCGTCAAATGCATATTCTTAGGGTATCTGAAACATAAAAACAAACGTTTAATTTTTCCTATGTATGGAAACTTACGGCCCACCCTGTAGTTCTAATTAGATAAAATACACCAAGACAGTGTTGGCCATTAGGTAGAGTTTTAGAACTAAAAACTGGGGAAGATGGATTAACCAGGGTTGTAAAACTTAAAACTGCTTCAGGTGAAACTATGAGAGATGTATCACTCTTATACCCCCCTAGAACAGTGGTTCCCAACCTGGGGTCTGGGTCCGTGAGCTTTCAATATTTCGAGAGGCTCCAATGGAAATCGTACATTTACCCACGATAAGGGCGCTCAGGCTAAAATTTCAAGTTTCCTTGCTCTTGGCTAGAATTATTAATACTTTTTTAATACGCTGTATTTTAATTGCATACTCACTTATATGTCCTTTATTTGATAGTGAAAAATGGGAAAATGAGTTAACTATGTCAATAAAACAGTTTGTTTGGTAGATGGAATCTTTCAAAAACATGGGGTCCGTGGGAAAAAATAAAAATAAAAGGGGTCCTTGGTGGTGAAAAGGTTGGGAACCACTGCCCTAGAAGTAGGACCAACTACTGTTAACAAAAATGATCATTAAGATGAATCTATAATAGATTCTGATGATGATCAAAATTTGACCCAAACTATACCAAACCTAACCTGTTCAATAAATGATGTAACTAGTCCTACTATACAATAACCTATACCACAAATAGTAGACCACAACGTTCAACTGCTCTATGAGCTAGGCAGATGTTACAACAAAAGATAAGGGCTGGAGTATTGTAATATTTCCTATGGAAAATAAATTAAAATGCAACACCCTTTCATTTTGGAAAGAGTGAGGACTTTATAAAATGCTACACTTTTTATATTAAAAAGTGAGGAAAAACAAAAATGGAATAACAAATAAAACATAAATTATAGGTAATCTAAGATGGGTTAACAAATATTAAAGAAAAAAATTGGGTTTCACATGCAATTTTTCCCCCTCTGGCTGGCCCCAATGTGTGGAAAATTTGGGAGTACTGAAATGGAAGACCCACCTAATCTTGGATAAGCCATATTGACATTAAAAAAAATAATAACAATAAAAAATAAATCAGAAGGAGAGCTTGAACTCTTGCTGAGAAAAATTAAAAAGACACCAACGAAGAAACAAATATGGGCTGAAAAGAAAAAAAGATCTCATAGCTAGAAATGGCAACACAGTTTTGGGAAGAAGAAGAAAAAGATCGGGATAAGCTGACTAAGCAGAATAACAGAGAGGACAACAAGGCGTGAGACGAAAGAAGCCGGAATAAAAATGTTCATTATTGGTGTCAAGAAATAAAACTTATATATAATTTCAAGGTAAGAAGTTCATAAATTTCCTTTCAGTTATTAAATTTAGGTTAAATAAGCTGACATTTCAGCTGTAATTGTTTAACAAAAGAGTATGGAAGTCCTGTTTATGGACAAATAGCTAGGCTGGTTCATCTTTGGCCTAGGTCTTCCATCTCCAATGTAGCCTAGGTTGTGTTTAGGCTACTCTGGTTGGAGCAGGACCTATTTTTTCCATAACTGGTAATATTGTCCGCACATCTTGAGGTTCGGTAGCTATTGAAAGTAAGCTAGGCTGGATACTACATGGTAGCTATTGCAATGAAATGGAGGTTAAAGCTCTTTTTGTTAAGATTGAGGAGAACAGCCATGGTTTGGAAAGGCATTTGAAAGCCTTTTGGGAACTTGAATTTCATTGGCATAAAGGACAAACAGGAGAAGCAGGCAAGTACAGTGAACATTGATGTTTTAGAGCAATTTGAAAAAGGGATTGGGTTTAGAGATGGTTGCTATGAAGTTGGCCTCCCGCGGAAGGATTCTTGTGAACCCAGTTCAAACCTTCAGCTAGCTAATAGGAGGTTGGAGACTTCATTGCACAGGCTAAGAAAAAATGAGGAGAGGTTAATTGAATACAATGAGGCCATCCTAAGCTATGTAAAGGAGGGCTATGCTGAAAGGGTGCAAGGTGAGCCGGTGAGCCAGGAGGCACATTATCTGCCACACCATGCAGTGGTATGGCAAGACAAAACTACCACCAAACTGAGGGTAGTTTTTGATGGCTCAGCCAAGGACAAAGGTGGTGTGTCCTTGAATGACTGTTTGGATGCTGGGCCAAATTTAAATGCAGATTTATTTTCCTTGTTACTGAGGTTCAGGTTTGGTAGAGTAGCATTGATTGTAGATGTGAAGCAAGCCTTTTTGCGGATAAAGTTAAAACCAGAGGACAGAGATGCAGTAAGGTATCTGTGGGTGGATATGAAAGACTTGTTGGAAAATGAACCTAAGGTTCAAGCATATAGAATGAAGTCAGTGTTGTTTGACCTCAGCTCTATTCCATTTCTGTTGGCAGCTACTATGCAGTACCATTTTAAGAAATATTCTGAAGTCTATCCTAACACTATTGAACACATAAGGAAAAATTTTTATGTTGATGATTTGCTGTGTTCCATGGATAATACAGAAATGGCTAAACAGATAGGCCTATTCCTGGAGGTTAGAGCTATAATGAGGGAGGCTGGCATGTAGTGATGTGAGTCGTTTTTTATTGTGTCATTTTTTTTTGTTTTTTTTGTCGTTTTTTTTGTTTAAAACGAAGATAGTCTGTTTTTGTTTGTTTTTTTGTTTTTTATTGTTTTAAACTTATTCCATATTTTTCTTCCTTTAATCTAATAAGTATATTAGTATTACCGATAATTTACTATACTACCATGCTTATACGGTTATACCTAGTATATATAGTCATCTTTTAGAAAAACTGAATCACGCAAAAAGTATTAATAGAAAGGAAAAACAAACCCTCATTTTTTATATGATATATATTTTTTAACTAGAACATAAAACAGTCTTCCACGTTTCAAACAATATACATAATTGTGATTGGCAGGAGTACCAGTATATATATTCCAGATAGAAAAAAAAAAATTCACCTTTTTTTGAACCTTTTTGTTAACCTAATGTTGTTTAACCTTCATTTCCATGGAAGAATCATCACTAGATTGGGTAGAGCATATATGCTAGTTTCAATATCACAGGTACTGGTATAATATACACAATAAAAAATACATAATATTGGTATAAAACAATATATATAATTGTGATTGGCAAGAATACCAGTATATATATATATATATATATATATATATATATATATATATATATATTCCAAATAAAAAAATAAAAATATTCATCTCTCTTTAACCTTTGTGCTAACCTAATGCTATTTAACTTTCATTATCTGATTTATTTCCATTGAAGAATCATTATCACTAGATTGATTAGAGCATATAGTTTCAGTATCACAGGTACTGGTACTTATTGCAGATTTGGATGTTGATGAAGCCAATGTAGCACCATGTTTTACTTCACGTTCTTGGAATTTTGCATTTTGGGATATAAATACTAGCTTTGCTGCTCTGTCTGTGCTTAATTGGTTTCTTTTGGCTGTCTGATATTACTGTATGTGCTAAATGATCTCGGAGGTAATGAAAGGGCGAAATAGAGGTGTATAAGTTTGTGTAGGTATATATGTGAGTATGTGTGCGTATGTATCTGGAATTCTGGATGTATGCGTGTGTATGGGGTATATAATAGATATAAATATGTGTATATAAGTATTTATGTATATATTGGTATATATGTATATGGGTGTATGTGTATGTATATATATGGATTATGGATGGTCTCGGGGGGTGAAAATATGTCATTGCGGGTCTAAAGGATAGTTAAGTGGGAGATTCAAAATCCGAGGCATGGATGGGAGAGTCCTGGAAAGGTTGGACAATGGGCAGTCAGCTCCCAGCCAGTGTTCTCGCAAGTTTAACAGATCTCAAGATACAAGACTTTCAGTGCAAGAAAGAGGCCAGTTTTTTCTGTAAATAGGCTGAAAAGGACATTCTATACTGGTACCATATGGCCTATTTTATTATTTATTATTTATTTTTATAATATATATCATTGCAAAAGTATACCTTATAATTAAATTGGCAATATCTATATTAATTATTAAAAAAAACAAAAAAAAACAATAAAAACGCCAAAAAAACAAAAAAAATATGGACATAAAAAAAAAAGTTTTTTAACATCACTACTGGCATGGAGCTTAGAAAATGGCAGACCAATCATTCTGAATTACAAGAGTTTATGAGTCAGTCCTGTGTAGGACCTGATGCACAGTGGTGGACTGGCTCATAAAATTTTGTCTGCCAAAGGGGTCAGGGGGCCCATAACCCCATTACATTAGGGTGTGTCGAATTTTTCAACTTTCAAATTCCAAATATGAGGGGTGCTAAAAAGTTGCAGCCTGACTTAGGAATTCTAAAGATATTTTTGTTAATTTAATATAATTTATTTTTGCTTGGTAAGAAGCTACATAAAAAGTGACTTTTTTGACTTTTGTGGAATTATATAATAATTATTATATTAATAATTATATATGTTGTATATATAATGCACTGCTGTTTTTGCTTATTTCACAGGTTGAAACATATTTATCAGTGTGCTGAAGATTACTTGTCCATCAGTGCTACCATCCTAACCAGTGGGAATTGACCTACAATGGCTTCTAAAAGGAGGACAAGACTGGGGACATTCACACATATGAGCAACCTAATTGGAACTGGTAGAGAGTTGTTGCCCTCTGAACTCCCAACTCTGCGAGACATTCTGAAGTATGGGCTACTGCTAAGAGAACAAAGTGGTGAGGATGTGAGAAACTACCCAGCAGCCAGTCTTGCAAAGGACATTTACCCTAAAGTGCTTGAAAAGTGGGAATGAGCAAACAGTTCTTTTGTAGCCCCCGTTGTAAATTCACGAGTCACAATCTTAAACAAGATCCAAGAGAGCTGGGAGCAGGCCAAAAACATATCTCTTGGGAGAGGAAAGCTACATGTCAAAGAGGCTTTCATTGCAAAACTTGACGAGCTTTTTGACATCCTCAGTTGCAAGTGTAAAATTGTTCTCTGCTCTGAATTTGGCTGCCTTGCAGATGCTGGTTGCAAAAACGAAACTCACATTAACTGTACATGCCCTAGGGAGATGAAGATCCCTGTGAAGGAACTTGCTTTCATTAAAGGTCAGAGAGACAAGTCTGGTTCTATTGGACCACATCAGATTGGCTTGCCAGATCAACCTGAGCACAACAGACAAGTCAAAAAGCAGAAGCGGCAAGAAGACGAAAGAAGAAGGCTTGCTGAATATAAGCAGACAAGTAAGCAGGATGTTTCAATGCCATCAAATGAAATAATTTTCTCTGATGATGAAAATGAAGAACAAATAGCTGATGCTCAAGATGGAAAGGATGGAAGTTATGAAGTGGCATTAGAAATACCAAGCACGTCTTCAACTTCCAATAAAAAGCCAGAGTACAACACATTAGAAATACCTAATGTTGCTATGCATAGCATCAGATATGGTGTTGGCCTGCGTGCCACAGCTGCCATCACCACTGCTGCCTTTATGGATGCTGGCTTGATCACTGAAGAAGACAAGAGACTTGTAGTTGATCACAATAAAGTCAAGAGGGCCCAAGAAAAAGTCATGAGATCCCTGGATCAGGAATTTGATGATCTTTGTAAGAAGGGTGAAATTGACTGCATCTTCTTTGACGGCCATCAAGATACAACTAAAGTTATGCTGAAAGCAGACAATTCAGATTGTCAGTTCCCCAGCATCATCAAAGAAGAGCATTATTCTGTGTGCAGTGAGCCAGGTGGAAGATATCTCTACCACTTCACTCCTGAGAAAGGCTCAATGAGAAAAAAACCTGCTGAAGTTATTGCTGATAATCTTGTAGATTTCATGAAGAAGAAGGGCATTGATAAAAGCCTGCAGGCCAATGGAGGTGATTCTACAAATGTTAACCATGGCTGGGAGGGTGGTTCCATGCATTGGGTAGAGGTCAAGCTTTGCCGTAAGCTGATCTGGTTGGTTTGTGCCCTCCACACTAACGAGTTACCCCTGCGACACTTGATCACAGCACTGGATGGGAAGACCTTGTCTAACAACAAGTGGACAGGTAACATTGGCAAGATGCTAGACACTGCAACTGAACTTGAAATTGATCCTTCATTCACCAAACTCTCAATTAATTGGAGAGCCTCTTACTTCACTGAGTGACACTGTCGTAAAGGATATCTCTACTGATCAAGCGTACGGGTATAGGATCACACAGGCCATAAGGACAGGAGAACTTCCCATAGATCTGGCCCTTCATGAAATTGGTCCAGTGAGCCATTCAAGGTGGTTGACAACAGCAAACAGGCTTTGTCGCATATGGGTTTCAAAACATGGCCTTAAAGGCAAAACCCTCAACAACTTAAGACTGATAGAGGAATACATTGTTGGTGTGTACTACCCCTGTTGGTTCAACATCAAAGTAAAACACTCTTGGGTAGAAGGCCCACGCCACATCTTGTTTTAGCTGCGGCTAGTTAGGCTGCAAAAGTAGGCTGTAGTGGATGCTGTTTTGCCAACCATCAAGCGCTCAGCATGGTATGCATTCAGTGAAATGATAATCCAGACACTCTTGTGCTCAGATAACAGTGAGGAGAGGAGAGCTGGTGTCCAAAAGATTGTTGACATGAGGGGTGGAGATGATGACACACTTGGAGATCTTTCTGTACGTCCCAGGAAGACACCTTCCATCAACCCCAGTGCTTCTTCCGTGTTGGAGCTGACAGACTGGTCTGACAGGGTATTTGAGCCTCCTTTGACATGTGGCCCTGTCATGCTCAGTCAATAGAGAGGTGTGTGAAACAAGTCACAGAGGCAGCAGGCAGGGTGTATACACATGAGAAATGTGAGGGCTATATCAGAGGCCAAGAAGCAAGTCGGTGGCTGATGTCCAAGAACAAATCAAAGCAAGACTTGATGAAACTTGTTTCAATATTTTTTTTTACTGATGTCATGCAGAGAAACTAAAATTTTTATAGCATTACCTGACATTTTGAGAAGCTAAAATTAATAAATGTTGTTTTCCAAGAGCAATTTATGTGCTTTTTAATCAAACGTAGATTTACCAAGCTCAGTGTTGAGCAATCACAAAAATAATAGCAGATTTGAATTCTTCATATCCAAAAACATATTTTTAAAACCCCTCAGTGAAGGAATTGGCAAAAATTAATTTTCACCTCCCAAATTGACACACCCTACCATTACATACCGGTAACTCAATTCCAGTCCTATCCTAATAGGCCTATTTATGAGTTAAGTTTGTTTAAATAAAAAAAAGTTAATATTTTTTTATAAATTTATTTTACCAATAAGTACAAATATTTTACAAGTACTGCCTGCACATACATACATACATACTGAGAGTAGTTTTTTAAGTTCATTACTCGAGTTTGCAAATTGGTCTATTATAGTTTCCATGTCTAACTCATCCAACATGACCTTTTCTATAGACATCAACATGTATGCTTCCAGATTCTCCTCTGACAAAGAATTTCATAATCTTGTTTATTATTTTAAGCTTAGAAAATGCCCGTTCACACTGAACTTGAGTCACAGACAGTGTACAGATAGCTTTGTACATTTGGTAAAGATTATCATATGCCTTGTCATTAAGTCTGTTTGATGCAAGAATATACAGAACACATGATGGACAATTGCCACAATAATTAGAGCATGAATTCATTTTACTGCTGCTCTCTGCATTATCATAATACAGCAAAAGCTTAAATATTTCAAAGTTTGATGCACAAGACTGCAATTTAATTTCTATTTATCCCTGGAGCAAGCTCAAGAATACCTTCCATCCAATGCTTCTTCTTAAAGACCATTTTTAGTAATATATTCATAATTTGATGGATTGAGGCATGACATATCCTTATATAGTTGTCTTTGGTCAATGAAATGGGATTCCAGTGATTGTACAACATGAACCATTATCAAGTTGAACACATGTACACGATAGTCTGACAAAGAATCAGATGTTTTTTTTTCATCAGCAGCTAGTTCATCTGCCATTCTCTTTGTTTTATGTTTCATCTTGATTGGTAACTCAGTTTTTACAAAATTAATTTTCACTGTTTGATTTTCATCATTATTGAATTGTGCGATGTGCTCATTAGATTTGTTGGCAAGTTTCAAAGCCTAACTATATACTTTATCAAATTCTCTTGATCTTTTCTTCAAATCTGTAATGGATTTTTCTACCATATTCCATGTAGTAAACATATTTAAGCCACTTGTCTGCAGATAGCTTGACAAAGGGGCTGTAATTTGAAAGATATACAGGGTGTCTGAGAATTGTCTGTACAATTTTTGGCTGTTATTAAAAGTCAACCATGAAGTGTAGAAATTCCAGTGTTGTCCCATTTTACAGAGAAACTCATTAAGTTTTTTCTGATGATAAGTTTTGACAAGTTTTTAATGCGGGTGACAGACATTGATGATTTAAAAGCAAGAATCACAGCTGCTATTGAGTGAATTGATGTGATATGCTGCAGCGTACATGGCAACATTTGGATTATCGATTGGATGTTTTGCGAATCACTGATGGTGCACATATCGAATGTTGGTAATACTTTAATAAAAGAAACTTTTGAAAATACAGATTCTAAATAATCTTGTTTAAGAATTTTACGTGTGTTATCAAGAATTTTATTAAAAGATGAAATTGTACAGATAATTTTCGGACACACTGGAATTTCTAAAAAACTTGTCAAAACTTGGTATCAGAAAAAACTTAATGAGATTCTCTGTAAAATGGGACAACACTGGAATTTCTACACTTCATGGTTGACTTTTAATAATAGCCAAAAATTATACAGATAATTCTCGGACACCCTGTATAAGTATGTGAATGCTGTCAATATTGTTTGAAATTCTAGAAGGCTAGACAGTTAAACATTTGCCTCCTCTTTTGTTTTGCATCAAAATTCTTAGAGCTTTGAATAATGGATAAACATGTCAGAAGATCCACAAAATTACTGATACATATCTCGTCAAAATTTCCAATTATAGTAGTTGCTGCATTGGACTTCCCTGACCACCTGGTTTCATCAATTAGCTTTAATTGTTTCATCTTTTCTTTCCCCAGATGATGTCCAACAACTTCAATCCAGATGGCCTTTCGCTTATATGATACCTTCACAAATTTTGCTAAATTCTGGAGTAAATTGAAGAAGGAAATTGCTGGTGCACAACACTTCGGGGTTTCAGTGACTAGTAAATTGAGTACATGGGCATAGCACTTAGCATGAAAAGCATGCTAAGTGACAGAGTAGCTACCTACTCTGGGGTAAACAAAGTACTCACAGAAAAGGTTCAGAAGCAACAGAAAAGGCAGATGCGAGAAGAGAAGCGACAAGAGAGAGCAATGTGATTATGCTGAGAATGTACAGGCTGATATTGATTCACCTATTAGCTCTGATGAGGATGATGACATTGATGAGGCCAGCACTGCTGAACCAAAGAGAAAACATCAGAGAACAGTGAAAGAGGGAGTTTCAATTTTTGTGCCCCATGATATTCTGAAGTCGGCAGAACTTGTTTCATGCAGTGTTCGAAACAACATCTCGCCGATCCAGCTGAGTTCAATTGTGTACTCCCTTGTATCTGCATGTGGTGGAGATACATCAAAGCTGAGTCTAAATGCAAGGATGGCCCACCGATACCGAGCTTCCATCGTGTCAGAAATAAGTTTAAAAACCATGGATGAATGGCAACCATCAGACAAAGTACTGGTGCACTGGGATGGTAAACTTATGGACACCCCGGATTCCAAAGGCACTGATGACTGCCTGCCCATTCTTGTGTCTGGTGTCAATGGCACAAAGCTTCTTGGAGTCCCACCTCTTCCGCATTTGACTCAAAAAGCTGGCCTGGTTCAAGGAGACTTGATATCAATAGCAACCAAACAACTTCTGGTCGATTGGGAGTGTGAACAGAATGTTGTTGGTATGGTTTTTGACACAACTTCATCCAATACAGGTAAACCTATTTCAAACATCAGCGTGAATTTATCACGACATTAATACCAAAATACAGTGAATGATTTAACAGAAATCTGCAAAAAGCACGTGCCTGAAATGGTGGCCTTAAACTACAATTACATTTTTTTTCAGGACAAAAAACAGCTGCTTGCGTCTCCCTCCAAAAGGAATTAGAGCGTGCCGTATTCTGGTGCGCCTGTCGCAGGCATGTGGGCGAAGTCATCCTAGGTGTTTGCTGGGATTGCTTGAAAGTGGAGGGCTCTTCAAGTCCAAACATAATGGTTTTCCAGAGGTGAGTCATAAGCTTTACAAAATAACAAGGAATATTATTATCTAATGAACAAATTTAGTGGAATTTCTTTTATTAGACTTATAAGATATACTAACACCAAGCAAATGATCGATCATATCAATCTTACCCCTAAAACAATATTATAGATTAGTACGAAATACAATAATCCCAATAATTGCATTTCTAGGTTCAAGAACCATTTCTCTCAACTGGCGTACAATGAAAAAAAGAAATACTACTACCCCGCAATGCCTGGAGTGTTTGAGGAGCACCAGCAGGAGATGGCTGACTTCTTCCATGAATCTCTAGCCCAACCATTTACACGTGGCGACTACAAGGAGCTGGTAGAGCTTTGTCTGCTGCTTGTGACTAAAGGATCCGAGCCAGTGAACTTCACAATGGTCTACCCCGGCGCACTTCACAAAGCAAGGTGGATGGCTAAACTGCTCTATACCCTCAAGATTGTTCTTTTGTCAGGCCAGATCAAAGAGCAGTTTCCCAAAGCCGAGGTTGTGACTAAAAGTCAAATCAGCAAGTTAGAACGGTTTGCTGTGTTCACAGTCGCTGTTTATGTCCCATGGTGGATTGTTTGCCCCGTTCCAGCAAGTGCGCCACTGAATGACTTGAATTTGGTCGAAACCTTGGCTGAATTTGCTCCATATGATGCCACAATAGTTGACAAAGCACGTGTGGCACTCAGTAGACACACTTGGTACCTAACTGAGGAGTTGGCCCCACTGGCTTTGTTCTCGTCCCAAGTACAAGAAAGGACAAAAGAGGAGATGAGGAAGGCCCTTCTTTGCCATGAAGGCACTGAAGTTACTAAGAGAGGGGGGCTCAATCATGGGGGCTATGGAAAGCCATATCTTCCCCCTGTCCCAGAAAGTGGCACTGCCCTGGTGGACCTAATTGGGCCTGACTCAAGCTGGTTCTTCACCATTTTAGGCATGCCCTATCAGTTTCTCCACAGTCCAGCCAGTGAATGGGTGGATCATGACGACTACCTGAACATGAAACGGGTTGTGGACAAGCTTCAGGTCATCAATGAGGCTGCAGAGCGTGGTGTAAAACTTTGCCATGACTTTCTTAATGTTGCCAGGGATGAGGAGCGCTTTCAAGAAGTCCTTCAAGTAGTTGAAAATGACAGACTCCGCGTTCCTAATCAGCGCAAACGATCATCTGTTTCCGAACAGAAATCATGGTTTCTTGCTCTAGAGAAATAATACCTTGTGAATATATGATAAAACCCCTTAATGTACCATGAGAGAATAAGAATGATTAACTTTTTTGTGTTAGTGATAACAGCTTTTAATTAAGACAGGCAAATGATTTGTGTTAATATCCCTTATGATGGTTGTGTAATCTCATATATAGGCGCGTATGCCATATAAGCAAAATCACTATTTTTCAAATTGCTGGTGCTCACTTCGAATATGCATGAATCTTCAAAAAATTGCACGTGGGTATTTTTTATGTCAATATGCAACACCAAAATTTTGAACAGCATTGTAGGACAAACTTGGGGCAACTGTCACACCATAGTGCACATCCTTCGAGATCTTTGGGGGTTTTTGGAACTGGCAGCTTCAGGCAATGAAAAAGGTTTTGAGTCCTTTTCGTGACCAAGGTGCTCAAATCCGACCATCTCACGGTCAAGACACTCTTTCCCTCCAGCCGACGCAGATCTTTTGGGTTTTCGGTCTTCTTGTGCAGGTTTTGGAGCATGGCCGTCTTCTCTGCATCGGTGGTTTTGGAGGAGAACATAGCAAGTCTGGCTAAATCTTCGCTTAGGCACCAGAGGTGGCCCCAGAATTTCGTCAATGCGGCGGTACCTACATCATGATCCACCGCCTTGTACCGCTGTAGGTCCTCCAACAGCTCCAGGTCCTCCAACAGCTCCAGGTCATTGACGAGCGTGTCCGCCATCAATGGAGCCTCGAACCACCTCTGGAGGTAGATGGTGATGGCAAAGACGTTTATCCTGCGTAGTGACCGGACCTCGTGAGTGGTCAGGTGGAATTGGCTTCAGAAGATGAACATCTTAAGACAGTAAATGCCTTTGGCCATCCACCTGGCCCGGTGGTATGCTCCAGGACGATTGTACCGGAGATCTCGTTTGCCATGACCATTGAGGAAGACCAGAGCAAGGATCAGGAACTCGCGGTAATCGTCTCTTGGGTGGCCAACTTCAAGCTGGTCTTCAATGAAGTGGACAATCTGCGCTTTTTTCAACGCCACCCATTCCGAAAGGATGTCGCTTGGGCCATCGCCATTGAACGGAGAAGCCTGCTTCTGGTCGATGAACTCCCATTGGGATTTGAAGCGAGCGAACAGCGCAATTTCAGGGCCAGAAGACCTGAAGAACAGGTCAAAGACTGAGGTGATTACCAATTCCATCATGTGGTGTCTGCAAGCCAGGAAAAGAATGCGGCGGTCCATTTGGTCCTGGATAATCGTACAAGCGCCGCTGTGAATACCGGTATTTGCCGCTGTTGTGTCGAAGCAGAGACCGGCAATCCATGGTTGAACTTGCGGCCAATCATCCAGCACCTTCAGAACAGCTCCAGCCATCCGCTGTCCCATGCTGTCAGGGATTTTTGGGATCGCCAACAACTTCTCAAGATTCTTCCCATTGACCAGCACTGGTATGCGATCCGATTTCCCTCCATCCGAATCAGGGAGGAGTTTGCCATCAAAGTGGACGACAAGCGCCGTATCAGGATTGAACTTGGTCTTGATTCCAGCTGCCAAGTTCTTCCTGGACTTCTGCCGTGAACGTTGAAGACTTGATTTGGACAAGGTGACCGAGGATAACTCAACTCCCGCGGCAGCGAGTGCTGGAGCCACAATGTGCATCGCTTGCCGTACTGAGGTTCCAGTTCAATCCAGGGCTGCAGCAAAATTGGGATATTGGATAATCCTCCTTGCCGACACTTGGCCATCCTTGGGAGCGGATCGAGGAGCCGAAGGACCAGGAGAGGAATATTGGACATCATCATTGGATGCTTCGGCCATGGACTCCGAAGAAGAAGAAGACCCACTTTTCACCGTTCCTTTTGCTTGCAGTGAGTCCATCTCTTCGCGGCTTTTCTTCTTCCTCTTCTCTTCAGCTGCTCGGCGTTTCTCCCGCTCCACTGCCCTGCGAGCAAACTCCAGGTCCTCTCCTCCGATGTACATCTTCCGCACGGTTCGCTGGTCATTCAGAAAGTCTTGATCTTCGGGGACTTTGATGAGTTTCATGGCGTTGGCATGAGCTGTTTCGAACAGTATATTCAGGTTGGCTTGGAATCCCTTTTCCCGCTCCAGTTGCTTCTCTCCCCCACGGTTTCGGTTTCTGGCAACCTTCTCATAGTCCGTGGAGGGGGCCTTGATCCTCTCGACGCACTTGGGCTTGTGGGAGGTCGGAATAGATGCCCGAGCCCACACCGCCATAACCTCATCAGCTACCACATTGGCAGCTTCCGCCGTGGATGTTTTTTTCTTCCGAGTGAAGAACAACAGACGTCGAAGAACATCTCCCACTGTTGGGAGTTGACACAGCGTTTCCAGGGGTTCATTTCGCAACACCCCCACCAACCACACAGTCTCCTGCTTTCTTGTATCCATAACCTGAAAAGAAATATGCTACAATTAGTATAAGGTAGAGAGTAGCTGTTCAGCAATAGTAACACATGGTTTGAGGGGACCCTTAAAATTAAAGAACATGAATGAAATTCATCTTGCTGGCATGTTTTCACGAGTGGAAGAAATTAGGGGGGTGTGCATGACAAACTTCAGGAACAAAAAAAATTGGGACACACTAATGTACAGTGCACCCATTCGTTTATTATTCCAAAAACAATGCAGGAAAACTAATTTGCAAAAGTTACTGCTTCATTTCAAACCATCGCAGGCATGATACAATTCTGGTTCATAGTTTTCTCAAAAAATTAATCCTGTGCATCCAACAACAAAATTCAAACCTAACTAAAATTCATTATTTCACGGATGGATGCGCGGCTCAGTATAAGAATAAAACAAATTTTCTAAATTTATGCCATCATTTCGAAGACTTCGAAATTCATGCTGAGTGGAATTTTTTCACGACATCCCACGGGAAGAATGCCTGCGACGGTATTGGCGGAACAGTAAAAAGAGCATTCTCCAGAGAAAGCTTATGACAGCCTCTCAACCATCAAATCTTAACAGCTGAGGACTTCTACAATTTCTGCTCTTGAGAATTCCTAACCGCTATTGACTTTTTTTACATCTCTGAGGCAGAAGTTGTAGATGTAGAGCTTTCTTTGCAAAAACGTCTGAGTGAACCTATTACTTCTATCAAAGATACTCAACAATTACATCGCTTCATCCCAATTTCCAAGAATTCGTTGAAGGTTTATCCACTCTCTCAGAGTGCACAGTCAGTCGAAATAAGAGAGCTCATTAGAGTTTCTGCTTTGGATCAAGAACATAATACTGTCTCTCAACGCGAAATTGAAACAGGCTCTTTTGTGGGTTGTATGTATGAAAATAAACTATGGCTCGGATTAGTCCAGTCCTTTGACTGTGAATATGATGATTTTCTGATAAAATTTCTTCATCCTTCAGGCGTATGTCCCTCATACATTTTTCCTGCGCAAGATGATGTTTGTCACGTTCCAACAGAAAATATATTTGGGAGTATTGAAGCAAGTTTACGAGGAGGAACAAGAATACAATACATTTTTCCGCTTCAAGAATTAAATAACTTTTCAAAGAAGATAAAATAAATTCTATCAAATGTATACTATTTAAGATTGTCTATATAATATTTCTAAAATTTTTATCTAAGATTTGTGTATCTACTTAATAGTTATAAAAATCTTTTCAAATTCTTTTTTCTTATTATTATATTATTAGTGTCAAAAATTTGGATACACTGGATGAGAATACTCTCTCTTAATTCATTCTCAAAGACTTGTGTACGTGTAGTATTAGGAAGAGTATTTTATACTCTGATAAGCGCTTTATAAATTAAACATTATTATTGTCAATATATTCTGTCCCTAAATACAGGGTGTCCCAGAATTAACTATCTATTTCAATGAAATCAGACAAATTTTTTAAACACACTTTTATTTATGTTTATCATGTGTTAAAAATGTATAAATTTCTAAATTTTTTTCATAATTTTATTTTTATAATTTTTTCATTGGTCCAATGAAAGACTGTCTGAAGTCATAGAATGGCAAAGAGACTCTCCAAAAGTTAACGTGTGGCTTGGAATGACCAAATTCAAAATTTATGGCCCATTCTTCTTTGCGGAAGCAACTGTAACAGGTACCGTCTACCTTG
Organism: Bathynomus jamesi; assembly: GCA_023014485.1. Classification (NCBI taxonomy): domain Eukaryota; kingdom Metazoa; phylum Arthropoda; class Malacostraca; order Isopoda; family Cirolanidae; genus Bathynomus; species Bathynomus jamesi. The sequence continues at coordinate 291,170 of JAJOZX010003276.1, forward strand.
ATATGCTTCAGCAGTTTCTCGAACCACAGCTTCTTGATGATGGCATTCTTGATAATGTTGTGTTTCAACAAGAAGCATTGATATTTTGGCGATAAACCTTTGTTTTTATGAAACCCCATGCAAAGAAATCCAGGGGTGTCAAATCCAGAGAAGGCGGAGGCCAAGGTCGAGGTCCTCCACGTCCAATCCACTGATTCGGAAGGCGTCTGTTGAGGTATTCTCGAACAATTAGAGCATAATGACATGGTGCTCCATCTTGTTGAAACACAACATTATCAAGAATGCCATCATCAAGAAGCTGTGGTTCGAGAAACTGCTGAAGCATATCAAGGTAGACGGTACCTGTTACAGTTGCTTCCGCAAAGAAGAATGGGCCATAAATTTTGGATTTGGTCATTCCAAGCCACATGTTAACTTTTGGAGAGTCTCTTTGCCATTCTATGACTTCAGATGGTCTTTCATTGGACCAGATAATGAAAAAATTATGAAAAATTTAGAAATTTATATATTTTTAACACATATTAAACATGATAAACATAAATAAAAGTGTGTTTTTAAAAAATTTGTCCAATTTCATTGAAATAGATAGTTAATTCTGGGACACCCTGTATAAGAGAGGTTATGTATGTACATTGTACATATATTTTAAAGATTTTTTCTCCTTTGGTTTATCTACATGTATTTTTTATATGATTTGAAAATTGTCTTTTTTTGGACCAACAAGTCTGTAATAAATCTTCGTCGTCTGAAAAAAATTTTTATTACTTAATTTCAAACTCAGTTTTGAGCCTTATAATAAACTATAAGCTGACTTTTTATTACTACTTATGGTGTACATACATCAAATAAACATTTTTTATTCTTGGTCTTTTTTTCAAAAAATATCTTCACTGCCAAATTGAAAAAAAAAAAAAAAAAAAAAAATTTCCAAAAAATTATAATTTTATTTTTGTTACCCTAAAAAAATGATACATATTTAGAAACTACAGTTAATTTTACATATTTTATCATTTAAGACTTATTACGCTACCACAATTAATAGTTGAGATATTTACGTTTGAAAATTTAGTTTTTCATTTGACCAAAATTTGGTCAAGCCATAAAATTTGACCAACTTGACCAATTTTAAAAAAAATTCAGGTTTTTGTAATTTGTACCAAAACCAACCCTCACACCAAGTTTCATGAATTTAGGAGATGGTGGAGTATACATTTGGCACTTTCATTTGTCTATTTGTCCTGGAATTACCCAATGATGGAGCTGAAAAAGATGGAAAATCCACACAGTCAACAGTCTGTTTAGGTACTCAAGCTATCATTCCTCATGACATTCTGAAAAGACCGAAACTTGTTTCTTTGGCATCAAGAATGAAAATGACTCCGGCACAACAGGCTGCATTCACAAAAGCTTTTGTGAAGAATGTGGTGGTAACACTAAGGCAGTGGCAACTTCATATGCTACAGCTGATAGAGCAAGACGCGAAGTAGCCCAAAAAATTTCAAGTTCCATTAAAAAATCCTGGAATCCTCCTAAATTGGCCTCTCTTCATTGGGATTTGAAAATAATTTCTACTCTGCAGGATAAATGTTACAGAAGAATGATTAGCCCTATCAGTTGGAAATTCAATGGATCTCAAACTACTTGGTATTCCATCATATCATCCTAGTGCTGGTGGCAGTGGCCAATCTGGGAAAAACTTGACTGAAGAAGTTATGAAGCTACTGAAATTGTGGAACTGCTCTGATTCAATAGTGAACTTGGTTTTCGACACTACAGCAACCAACATGGGACATGTGAGTGCTGCATGCATAACTATCCAACAAGAGATTGGATGGCCTTTATTATGGTCTGCATGCAGGCATCATGTTGGTGAAGTTATTATGAGTCATGTGTTTCAGGACATGAAAGTAGAAACTTCGAGTGGACCAGAAATTGATGTCTTTAACAGATTTCGAGAAAAGTTTCAGTGGATTTCCAAGGATGAAAAATTGAAAAAAATTGACTTCAATCAGTACTCCAAAGCTGTCCAGGAGATTCTTCAGGAATGGACTGATTATGCAATTCAAATAAGTAATATAGAAAGGCAACATACACGATATGACTACAAACAATTTTCTGACTTAGTTGTGTTATACTTAAATGCAGGACCTAGTGATAAGGATATAACCCTTCAGGGACCTGGTGCTATACATAGAGCCAGATGGATGAGTAAAGCAATATATGCTCTAAAAATTGCATTACTAGAAGATAATATCTTGAAACTACCTTCAGTAACAATCACAAACAAGCAACAAATTCTGAACCTAAGAGACTTTGCAACCTTCATTTCACTGATTTACTACCCATGGTGGATGACCTGCTCTTCAGATTTTGATGCACCATGGCACGATTTGCAGCTTTACAAAAAGCTTCTTAGATACGAGGAAGTAAACAAGCAAATAGCAAAAAGTGCTCTAACATCTTTGAAACGTCATCTCTGGTACCTTTCATCAGAGATGATTCCTCTTGTATTATTCAGCGATTTGGTTCCAAAAAATGAACTTCGTGCTATAACAAACCATCTACTTTCCTATAAACCACACAAGATTGAGACAGTGGTTCCAGAAGGTAGACATGGATCTAGTTTTGGAAAGCCTAATTTCCCTACCAATCTACGATTGGAAACCACACTAGCTGACTTGGTTGACAAAAACTCATGGTTCATATTGTCTTCACTACAGTTAGACTATGATTTTTTAGTGGTTGAGATTGTTGAATGGAAAACAACAGCATCATTTATATCTTCCAAAGAAAAACTTTTGGCTATAAATGTCATAAATGATGGCTCTGAGAGGGCAGTAAAACTATGCAGTGACTTTTATGAGGCTGCAAGGACTGAAGAACATCTTCAAAATGTTCTCCAAGTTGTAGAAGCTGACAGAAAAGCCACTCCTAATCTGAGAAAGAGACAAGCTTCTTTATCATCTGTTTTAAAAGAAAAAAGGACAAAGAAGAAGAATTAAGATATCAATAAGCAATAAATCAATTTTTACAAGTATTTTATCATGAAATACCATTTTTAATAGGTGGAGGTGGTTGGTGGGATGCTTGGCAAGTTGGGTCCTCGTCCCCAGGGCCGGCCCTAGGATTGCTGGCGCCCCGGGCAAGCTGAACTTTGGCGCCCTTACAAGTATAATTTTAAAATTTGTTCACAATGAGGAAAAACTACAAATGTAGGAATAAAGAGTTTATTACAATTAACGATATTCACTCAAAGTACAACTAAACATTCTCAAAGTGGAACCATGTATGAAAATATGAGACAGTGTTGCCACTTTTGTCTGAGGTAAATCCACAAAAAAATGTAAAAATTCCACAAAGTGGCAACACTGATGAGATATTAAAGGATGGCAGCGCTGCCAGGCGTATGTAATTTGTGCTCAACGCTCACCTACGCAGCCACATCAACCCATGTGACATGTCATCCCATGTCGGGCCAAGCTGACCTTAGCTTTACTGGGTAGTCTGGTACTAATGCTATTGGCTAATATAATGTCATAATCCTTGAAAATTTGACTCCACATCAGGAAATTTTCACATTTGACTCTTTTATTTCATTTTATTTTATTTATTTATTTTTCTATTTTTCCCTTTGTATTTGGAGGATCCCAAACACATGACGTGGTGCCCCGGGCAACTGCCCGAGTTGTTGGTACCTTGAGCCGGCCCTGCTCGTCCCGCATCCTGGTAACACTTCATGATTCTCAGAATAATACAAAATAAAGTCTAAAAAGACAGATAATTTCATGAATTGAGGCTAAAACTTGCCTAAAACTAACTATATTTACAATTTTTTTTTTCAAACAAAATCTACAACGCTTACACAAGATTTTCTAGTAAAACCATAAAATTCCACAATTGTCAAATTTTCATCTTCGAGGTGGACCCACTAAATATTGTCAGAACAGCTTGAAACGTGGACACTGAAGGTTTGTTGGGGATTGTAACCATAATATCATTGGGCCGAATCAATATCCGAAGTTCAAAATTTCACCCCTTATAGGCTGATGCACCCTAAATTGTGTGTGCAGTATATTTTTATATATATATTGGTAAACTTATTGTTTACCAATAAACCAAGCATTATATATATATACACTCATAATCATATATATTTTTTATTTATACGTTTGTGTTTTTGTGTTCCTGTGTGATACTTGTTGAGTTTTGCTGGTACAATGAGCATGCAAAGAACACAGGGATCTGCCAGCCACATTGTCTTTGGTTCTCCACTATCAGAGCTTCCTCTGTCTGAACTTCCAACCCATATACAAGTTGCAAGGCATTTCCTCTTCTTGAAGAAGAACAAGTACACCAGCAACAGGGAGATTCTTCCAGAGGTATGCCAAACACTCATTGACCTTTGGAATCGTGCTAACATTCCATCACTGCCAATCAAGAATGTGAAGACCAAGCTGCTCCGATTGATAGAAAAAGCCTCACAAGCATTGAAGCAAGGCAAGCAGGCCACAAAAACAAAGAAGTTTGAGGAAAGCCTGAATCAATTGTTTGACATAGCTGTCTGCCAATGCGATAATCTGTCTGCATGCCACTGTGAAAAAGAAATGAAAGTTCCACGATGAGAGCATGCCTTTCTGATTGACCAGAGAACCACACGGATCATGCAGATCAGTCGGGTGGATACGAATGTGACTCAGATAATGGAGAGAAGGAAGTGAAGAGAGGATCGGATACAAGAAAGACAAGAAGAAGAGAATAGAAGAAAAATGGAATGGCAAGAGGTAGCATCCTTTGCAGATGTGGTTGAATCAGCTCAAGCAGAAGCAGACTCCAATGGTGAAAGTGTTGGTGATGAGTGGATGGGTGATAGTACCCAGGAGGACAGGAATATCACACCGATTCCCACTGTTGCTTTGGAAGCTGACTGGTATGGTGTATTGAACAGGGCTGCTGCAGCTATCAGCACTGCAACATTGGTTGACTATGGCATCATTAGTTCTGATGATCAGATAAACGTAATTGACCACCACAAAGTATGGAGAGCATGGCAGAAGGTATGGAGGGATCTGAAGGAAGCAGTAACTTACCACGATGTGGAAGTCACTGCTTTATTTTTTGATGGGCGGAAAGACATGACACTTGTCAAAGAGAAAAAGGGGAACAAATGGTACAGCACAAAGAAAGTTGAGGACCACTATGTGCTGGTTGGAGAGCCTGAAACCTTCTATCTAAGCCATCTGACACTGGAATGAGGAACTGGCACTGTCATTGCGGATGGACTTCAAAATGCGATTGAAGAAATGGGTATTGCAGACAAGATAATTGCAGTGGGAGCCGACAGCACAGCCACAAAACAGGGCACAGAAGTGGAGCAATACAACTGCTAGAGTGCCACCTGGGTCGCCCTTTACACTGGTTCATCTGTAGTCTGCATTTAAATGAACTCCCACTGTGCCACTTGTGCAAGGAACTCATCGGCCCAACAGAATCTGCAACTCAATGGAAAGGACAAATTGGCAAAGCTTTGGCCACGTGTGAAAGTTTGCCACTTTCCTCTAGAGGAATTCACTGTATTGCTGATGGCCACACACTCCTGGATGTTGACCTTACTGAATTGAGTCGTGACCAAGCCTACCTCTACAGAATGATGAAAGCGATAAGGACTGGTGTCATTAATGAAGATCTTCTACGAGAGAAGTCTGGACCAATCTCCCATGCAAGATGGGTTACAACTGCCAGCAGGATTTGTTGGCTATATGTAGCGATGGTGCAGCCAAGTGATGAACTGTATTCACTCACACAGTCACACAGTTTGTTGTGTGCCACTATGGACCCATGTGGTTCAGCATCAAGTGCCATCCAAGGTGCACAGATGGCCCAAAACATTTCCTGGAGCAAATCAAGCTGCTACAATTACTGCCACCAGCTAGCAAGACTGTCACATGGCCTGTGATCCAAAGAAATGCATATTGGGCTCACCCTGAAAATGTTCTACTGGCAATGCTTGCAGATGCAGATCAAGCAAACCAGAAATTGGCCATCGATGTAATCAAGACCATTTGACGAGCTCCCAAACCTGCTCAACAGCCAGTCAGAGAATTTTGGCTACCAAAGATCAAACAAAGTACTCAGAATTTGAAAGATTTACTTCCACCAGTGGAGGAGTGCACAATGGAATCACCACTCACGAAGCAGTTCTCTGTTGAACAACTCAATAAGATCACTGAAGAGCCCCTTGTTGTCCGGATACCATGTCACTCTCAAGGTGTAGGACACTGTGTTAAGATGGTAACTGAAGCATCTGGGGCAGTGTATGGGAAGGATTCAAGAGATGGTTACATTAGAGCAGTACTTAAATCCTGACTTTATGCTGTCATTCAAAACTAAACAAGATTTTAAGGTATCATTTACTAAATAAAACTATCTAGTCTACCTACCTACTTACCTACAGTGTATATGTTTATTCCAAAAATAAATTTTTCTATTTTTCCTGAAAAGCAGTACATTGTAAGGGGTTAAATGATAGCTCAAACCCTAGGAAAGCAAGTGTCCAAAAGTTATGGGTAACTAACAATTTTCACAATTTTCATATGCGAAAAGTGTGTTGCACTTGTCACAAAAAAATTTTGTTTTCATTTTTGAATTTAGGGAGGTCAATTGTACAAAACCTGAAATGTGCCTCTTGATCCGTTACACTTTGTCCAATAATGGTACACACTAGTGCTGAGACCTGAAGTGCATGGCTGCTCTGGGTCTAGAGCAGTGATTCCCAATGTGGGGCGCATGCCCCACAGGGGGGCAATTTGAATATTTTGGGGGACAATTTGAAAATGCTACAATAAAATGAAATTTATACATAATAATTTTTATAAGTAAATATATTTTAAAATTTCAATAACATATCTGAAGTGGGCATGAAGTACCAAGAAGAACTGACTGAAATACAAAATGATGAGTCTGTTAAAACTATATTCAAAGTAAAAGGAACCATGATGTGGCTCTGTGATGAGACCAAGACTTAAATACCTAAATTCAACTCGTTTGGCGAGAGAGCTGCTGTTACCATTCCCATCTTCATATTTGGTGGAATGTGGTTTTAGTGCTGTAAGGACTTACTACAGAAAAAAAGAAACCGACTGGATATCACAAAACGAGGAGACTTTAAGACTGAAGCTAAGTTAGTGCCTGAAATCAAAACCATTTGTAGTAAACATCAAGCTCAAGGATCTCACTAACTTGAGATTATCAAACTTTGAATTTGCTGTATTTTTACCTAATATTGTGAATTTAAAGTGGTATTATTGATTAAATTACTTTTTTGTGAATTTAAAATTGCAACTTTTCAACTGAGAAGTTTTATTTCAAGGAAATAATATAGTTAGCTTCAATCTCAAGTTTCTTGACTCATATTTAATGTAACTCATATTGAATGTACTCGTATTATTGAAATTTAAAATTATAACTTTTCAACTGAGAAATTTTATTTCAAGGTAATAATTTAGTTAGCTTCAACCTCAAGTTTATTTACTCATATTGAATGTACGGTAACTCATATTAAATGTACTCATATTATTGTAAATTTTAAATAATACCTTTTCAACACCAAATTTGTTTTTATATTAATGGGGGCATCAAATTTTTTGAGGTGTCGAGGTGGGGCATGGCGCAAAAAAGGTTGGGAACCACTGGTCTAGAGGCTTAGGCTGCTTCTTAAAAAAGGAATCCAGTGTCTTCCGGGTGGCTTTCCTTTGCTTTTCCCTCAAGATCTCCTGATAACAAGCAGCACTTGCTATCATTTACTGGTCCACCATCGAGCTTCATTGAGTGTTGGGATCATTTTCCTCAAACATTGCAAGGCCTTTTCTGATGTAATGTAAAGCCTCTGAGAGCACCTTGGCAGTAAGCGTACGATCAGGTTGTGATTCCTGGCTTGATGTTTCTGCCTCCGTCTGCTTCTAATGATGCTCCTTCTCTAGGTCCAGCAGGTCTTCGTTTGTTAGGTCGGTGTTATGAGACTCTAGCAGCTCCGCAATGTTGTCCCCTTCTACATCCTCGAAGCCTAGTTTCTTGGCCATATTGACACACTGATGATTTGTTTCTGCAACGTTGTCATCAATATTGAAGCCCCTGAAGTCATGCATGAACTGATGGCAGAGCTTCTTCCACACCCCATTCAGGCACTGCCACAGAATTTCCTCCCAAGATCGCTTGATGAAGTTGATGGCATTCTTTATGTTGAATTCCCTCCAATAATCCCTGACACTTATTTGTCTTTCATTTGTCACCTTCATGGCTTCACCACATCAGCAAGTGAAGATCGCAGGTAATATGACTTCAAGGTTAGTGGGCAGGAAGAATATCTTTGTTCTCGCTAACATCTTCAAGGGATGGTGGGTGGCTTGGGGTGTTATCAACAACCAAGAGGATTTTGAAAGGGATTCCCTCTTGTTTGCAGTAGACTTCCAATTCATTGTGAAGCTTGGTCTTGAAATAATCGCTGAAAACCTTCCCAGTCATCCAGCCCTTTTGGTTAGCATACCAGTGGACTGGCAAGAAATCCTTGAGTGCCCTGGGGTTCTCTGAGTGGTAGATGAGCACAGGTTTCAATTTGTAGTCTCCCTCGGCATTAGCACCAACAAGCAATGTCAGATGATCTTTCACAGCCTTAAAGCCTGGTGCTGTCTTCTCCTCAATAGAAATGTAGGTGTGGTTGGGTATTTTCTTCCAATAGAGGCCCGTTTCATCCATGTTGTAAACTTGCTTGGAAGAATAACCCCCTTCATCAAAGATGCCCTTCAGGATTGCTGGGTACCCTTCAGCAGCTTGCTTGTTGGTAGATGCACTCTCTCCCTTCATCTTTGTTGTGAAACCTCTCTCTCTTACAGAAGTTAGCAACCCAACTCAAATGCAATGCATGCTTAATAATGGCAGTGCTTTGTCTCTAATCATATTGCTCCAGCACTTCAAGCTTCTGCTCCAAAGATAAAGCCTTCCTAGCCCACTTCGGAGCACTACCACTACCACCAACACTAGTGGGATGCTTACTGGCCATGATCAAGTGTGTTTATAATCTCAATATTACACTCTGTATGATTGTAAAGCACTACACTGCCAGTTCACGTCTGCAATGAAGCACTAGTAGCTGTATCACACAAGTGGAAAAATATTAATTCTCGCTAAATAACACTAAATTTTCAGTTAAAAATGAGTAGTGCAGTGACTGTGAACAAAAACGCGTGGGCCAAGCAGTAAACAAATGTGAGACACATCTAGCGGCTGCGTTGCAAAGCTCCAAGTCATCTTCGTGTTATTGTGAGAGATTCGGGTTAATTAAATATATTTTATTATTTATCTTGTGTTATTGTAAAAACACGTAGTTCAAATGTGTGTAAAACGCTAGGTAGCTGTAATATTAAAAAATATTACAGGCTGTCAAACCATAAAGATCAGTCTCTTTCAATGCTCAAGTTCTTTCAGCAAAGATTTTTATAGCTTATATACCATATAGAGTTCATCAGTTTATTCTACATCCATTTCAATGTTTTAAGTGCCAGGTATATGGTCATCTGGCTAAGTCTTGTTGGTTGAAAATAGCGAGATATGTTTATTGCTCTGGAAGTCATGTTGTCTCCTCTTGTCCAAAGACTACTTAAATTTGTGCCAATTGTTCAGGTCCCCATACAGCTAGTTTCAGTGGCTGCTCCTACTTTAGAACTGCATAAATAGAGAGGCTCAAACTTACATCTAATCTCTCTTATAGTGAAGCTACATCTGTTCTTCAAAATCAAGACCATAATATAGCCAGAAAGAACATTTACAAGTAATGACTTAACTGGTTTACCAAAACCTATTGTGTCAAGAGAGGAGACTCAAAGCATGGATGTGGTGAATCCCCCCCTCCCCTTCAGAATTCTTGGAGTGGGGTTGTGAGGGGAAGGCCTGGCTCGACTGTGACAATGTTCCAAAGGCCACCTGGGGTGGGGATGGATGGTGGGGCTGTGATCCCTGAACCCTCTACTCCTTTAGGACCTATGGCTCTATTGTCTGACATCATTAAAGTTCTATGTTTAAGTTTATTCAGCTTCACCCTTCAGAGTGAAAGTAGTCTTTCCATGAAGACTTTGAGTACTTTATCCAATTTAATTTCTTTATTTAATGATGCTTTTCACACTGATCTCAAAAGTGACCAGCTGACAAAGTTCCTTGATAAACTGAAACCTAAGCCTACACCCAAACAGAAATATCATGTCCAAATTTGTAAACCCATTTAATATTTCATATCCTAAGGTTTCTAGCCTCTTGTTTGTTCAGTGGAATGCCCACAGTCTCCAATCTAACTTATCAGAATTTAAACTTTTTATTTATACTAAAAAACCCCATTTTAGTAGCAGTTTGTGAGATCTGGTTAACCTCTAGACTCCACCGGGCAACATGTATTTTATTGAATGATATCTGACACTTGATTCTAGGTAATTTGGGTGTGCTGAATACGAATTTCAACTCGGTTTGGCTCTATCAGGTCCTGATTCTTGTCGACAGCCTATGTGCCATTTTCCAGATTTTTCAAATTAGGACTAAAAAATTAAGTCATGTGTTAAATTTTTTTTTCAAGTTTCATGAATACAAGCAGTTCAAACTACAGTAAAATTACATTATAACGATAGAAATTACAAAATAAAAAACAAACAGATATGAAGCTTTCACTGTGGCAAAAATTTTCTTTTGTAAGACTTTCTAGCGTATTTGCTTGTTGATGGCAGGTCTCTTTTCAAGCACCAGCAGTAATCAGCCATCATGTGGGAATCCCAGCGGCCTTGGTACCGTTCCTCCATAATTTTGATATCTTGGTGGAATCTCTCCCCTTGTTCATCACTTACATCACCTAAATTACTTGGAAATTGGTCAAGATGGCTATTCAAAAAATGCATTTTTATGCTCATATTGCAACCTAACTCTTTGTAGTCCCTTAAAAGTTTTTTTACAATTTCTTCGTAGTTATCTGCCCTATAATTGCCTAAAAAGTTTTCTATCAAGTCCACGAATGAGAACCAGCCATTTTTTTCGCGTTCATTCATGACATTAGGAAAATTGCTGTCTTTAATCATTGTTCTTATTTGTGGACCGTCGAAAATTCCCGCCTTGATTTTTTCATAACTTAAACTTGGAAATTTTGAAGTTATGTATTTGAAACACTCGCTGTTCGTATCTAAAGCTTTTACATATTGTTTAATGAGGCCTAGTTTTATATGCAGAGGAGGAAATATGATTTTATCTCTGCTCACTAAAGGTGGATTAATTACGTTTTTTTCTCCGACAGTAAGTGATGTTCGTGCTGGCCAGATTTGTTTGAAATAATGTTCTTCCTTGGCTCTGCTGTCCCATAAGCAAAGGAAGCAGGGATATTTAGTATACCCTCCTTGTTGTCCTAGCAGAAAATTAACCATTTTTAAGTCAACACATATGATCCACTCGTGCTCCCTATATTTGATAAGATTTAAAACCTTTTCTATATGTTCATACTTTTTTTTTTATTTTGTTGAGTGCCCAATCGGTATCGAGCCGTATAGATTGCCATTATGCAACAACACACACTTAAGACTTCTTTTCGAACTGTCTAAAAACAAGCGCCAATCATTTGCATCGTAAGACTCAACCCCCATCTTCTTTAACAAACCAACTATGTCGCAGCAATATACTAAACTATCCTCTGTTCTAAAATATTTAACAAGTTCTTCTTCTCTTTTTCTGTAAAATGAAATGTATGTGTTTGAAGTAAGCAAGTTTTTCTCTTTAAGTCTTGAAGCTAAAATTTCCGCAGCCTTTTTTGGCAAATTTAGATCCCTTACAAGATCATTCAACTTGGCCTGGTTAAACTTTTGCGGATCGGTTTGACTTTCAAATACGCTGGGGTCAAAATCGGTGTCTGACTCCTCAAAGTGCATAACAATATTTTCAGGAACATCTTCAACTAATTCTTGAGTTGGCAGACCCCTTAAATTTTGGAATGGGGATCTCATTTGAATGTAGCATAGGTCGTATTGCGGTGTCGAAATTTGGGTACTCGATACAATGTTTATTTTTCTTAGTGAAGCCCGAAGTCTTGACAAAGCAAAGGTAGCAATCGGTCTCGTGGTTAGTAGGCTCTCGCCACACCTGATATGGAAAAAAAATTGGAAAGCGTTAACAAAAGCGACGAGAGACTTGTTTTTATGAATTTTATCAAAAGTTATCACCCAAACATTTAACATTTCTATGTGTTTCAACCTTATGCAATATTTGAGATTCTTATAAACATTTTCTGTAAATTTTTGTTTATGTACCTAAGTTACAATTACATTTAGGTAAGTTACAGTATACTAGTGATTAAATTACGTAGTTTTATGAAATCATAAACTTACCATCGGAACTCCAAAAGGTTTTTTTGAATCCGAACCCTTCGTCCAATGTCGCAGTCTTTCAATGCATATAGTGCAGGCTTTATGTGGAGCCCACGATTTATCTTGGGCCCCCAGTTTTATGCCAAAATAAGCTAAGTAAGCTCTTTTTACGAAGTCAGTTATATTTGCTCGTTGATGTGGAAGTGTAAAATTTCCACATATATAACAGAAGGAATCAGGGTTGTTTTTGCATTTGAACTTTCTAGTGCTTGATGACATATTGCTTGATTGTTCTGCCAATTTGTAAAGGTATTTAAAGCCCTTAATTCATATAAATTTAAGAAAATCTGAAATATAAACACAAAAATGAGTTTAAATAGGTACTTACAATCTATGAAATTAAACTAGAAACACGGATGAGTAGGTACAATATAAATTACGTCTAATTAAATCAACTATATTAAATCACGATGACAAAATTACTCACTAAATCATATGCCAATTCAAAATTATGTTAATGCCCAAACTTAATTAACTAACTCGACTGACTGACTGACTGACTGACTGACTGACTGACTGACTGACTGACTGACTGACTGACTGACTGACTGACTGACTGACTGACTGATTGAATTGACTGATTAATTCTGGAAACGAGTCGCTTTTATATATTTTAGTTGTCCCTCTAGAATACTCTACAGAGAACAGGAACGCTCGAGAAAATTTTAGAATTCTATGATATTTTTAGCTTAATTTACTAATATTAAAATGGGTTAAAAATGATAAAATTAAAAATATTTTTAGGGTGTTACATATAAAAATATACATAATACAACAATACCATAACAATAGGTACAAATACCTAGATAAAAACCTAGTTGCATAATGTGTAACTGCAAAAAGACTTAGCGAGTATTGAGAAAAAACCTTTTTATGAATACGACGAAAGAGGAGGGGTGTTGAGCAAAATCAGGACCTGATAGAGCAAAACTGAGTAAAAATTCGTGCTCAGCGCACCCAAATTACCTAAAAGTAACTGTCAAATCTAATTCAATAGACAAAAATTTGAAATTTGTTCCCCAGTGTTATACTCAGATCAGAGCAGACAGGGTTGGCTGAGGGAGTGGCAGTTTGCTAGTTCTGATTTGTTCAGATTTGTGCTTTAGGCTATTACTGCTCTGTCCCTTCCCTGCAAGAGTTCTCAAGGTCCTTTATTTTTAAAAGTAAACAGTGGTACTTTAGATATACTCAGTTTATAATTCACACCTTTGTTTAGCTGCTTTAGAGATTGAACACTATTCTGGTTAACTCAGTCAACAAGCTTTTATTTGTGGTGATTTTAATGGTAGAGACAGGGGTTGGGATCAGGGATGCCACTCAGAAATTTAAAAGTACCCAAGATCCACTTGTAAAAAATCCCAAGAAATCCCAAGATATAATCTGCATATGTGAAAAGATATAGACAAAATCGAAAGAGTTCAAAGTTGAGCAACTAAGATGATTCCGTTGCTTAGGTCAGTCATACAAGGATGGGCTTAAGCAGTTAAAATTGACTACACTCGAGACTAGGAGACTAAGGGGTGATCTAATCCAGGTTTTCAAAATTATGAATGGGTTTGATAATATAGATTGAGATAGCTTTTTCGAAATATCTCAATATAATAGGACTAGAAATAACAGGTTTAAGTTGACAAGTAGAAGGTTCAAGACAGCAGTTGCCAAAAACCTTCTTACGCATAGAATAGTAAATAGGTGGAATAGTTTGCTGGTAGAAGTAATTAGTAACACATTTAAAGGGTTTTTCAAAAGTCTTTACCCCTTTTTTCCCCCAAGGACCCTAAGGTGACCATACGTTCAACACCCGAGTGAACATAACTGTCAGAGTGTGCAGTGTGTGCACACACTTCAAAGAGCAGTTGGATGCGATCCTGGATGTCGAAGATCGAAATTCTCGTGAGACACTTGTTCAAGTATTTTCAGCAGTCCTTGAATCGATGCAAAATGACACGCAATTGTTCCGCAATCTGCTCAAATCTTTCCAAACGCGTTTGGATAAGATGCACCAAGTTGGTGGAAAATCAATAAACATTTTATAAAGGTTTGTGTTGAATGTATGGTCACCTTAGGGTCCTTGGGAGAAAAAAAGGGTAAAGACTTTTGAAACACCCTTTATAAACATGTTTAAAAATTGATTAAACACACATGTTGATAGATTGGGTATAGTTTAAGGGAGTAAAATTAAGGTTTTGTGGTTCAGAACCCATGTAAAATTGTAGGTCCTCTCTGCCACCACAGAGGACATGCACAATACACAATTATGAACACAGGTAGACCAGCCATGAGTTAGATCCTGGGTTCTTTGTGGGTCTGAAACATTATAACATTATATATATCCCAAGATTAAAATCCCAAGATTTGCTATATTTGTTTAAAGAAATCCCAATATCCCCAGGTATTGCTGAAAATGCCAAGATCTTGAGATAAATCCCAAGGAGTGGCATCCCTGGTTGGGATACAGATATGCTTAGGCGTCAGGTTAAAAGATCAGTTAGGAATGGCAAGCGTAATTTAGAGGTACTTATAGCTGCCGATAGTAAACATAATCCCAAAAAGTTTTTTGAATACATAAATAATCGTAAGCCGGTAAAAGATAACATAGGCCCTCTAGTGGATGTTAATGGCGCTTTGGCTTCTGATGCTCAGGCGATGGCGGGTATTTTCAATAACTTTTTTGCGACAGTTTTTACCGTTGAAGACATAAATAATGTCCCCGACTTTGACGATATCATTCCATTTAGTAGCGAGACTATTTTAGATGAAATAACTGTTTACGAGTCTGAGATTGGGCATTATATCGATAGGCTAAAAGTTAGCAAGGCTCCAGGCCCTGACGCTTTTTATCCCAGACATTTGAAAGATTTGAAAGACGTTATCGTAGGCCCCTTAACGAAGATTTTTAATCAGTCACTCGAAACGGCGATTATTCCTGAGGACTTCGAATTAGCTAATGTCACGCCTATTTTTAAAAAAGGCGACCGCGCAGTAGCTAGCAATTATAGGCCCATTAGCTTAATGTCAATTGTCAGTAAACTTTTGGAATCCGTAGTTAGGGATTGTATTATCGATCACTTAGAAAGTAGAGATTTGATCAATAGTAGTCAGCACGGGTTTCGACGCCATAGGTCTTGTTTAACTAATTTGTTAGAATTTTATAACGAAATAGTGCACGAATACGATAGGCATAGAGCAGCTGACGTTATTTATTTAGATTTTAAAAAGGCGTTTGATATAGTTCCGCATAGGAGACTAATTGCGAAGGTTAAAGCGCACGGTATACATGGTCAGGTAGCTAACTGGTTAGAAGAATGGCTTCGTGCTAGGAGGCAGAGGGTCGTAGTTAATGGTAGTGAATCGGGGTGGTTAGATGTAGGTAGCGGTGTCCCACAGGGTTCAGTGTTAGGCCCATTGTTATTCGTAATTTACATTAACGACATAGATGTAGGATTGACTAGTAATGTGTCAAAATTCGTGGACGATACTAAAATAGGCGGTAAGGTTGTTAATGAGGATGATAGAAATAGGATCCAAGACGATGTAAATAGGATTATGGAGTGGACAGATAAGTGGCAGATGCAATTTAACATAGATAAATGTAAAGTTTTGCATATAGGTTCTCGCAACAATAATTACGCGTACAGGATGGATGATAGGGAGTTAGCGAGCGTTGACGAGGAAGTAGATTTAGGCGTACACGTATCTAAAGATTTAAAGGTTAGGAACCAGTGCCTGGAGTCTTGCGCAAAAGCTAATAGGATGTTAGGCTTCATAGCGCGTAATTTCGAATTTAAATCGAAGGATATTATATTGCCCCTTTACAAGTCCCTAGTCAGGCCTCATTTAGAATATGCCGTTCAGTTTTGGTGCCCGTACTTGCGTGAGGATATTGATAGGTTAGAAAGGGTTCAGCGTCGTGCCACGAAACTTATTCCGTCATTGCGCAATAAGCCTTACGAAGATAGGATTAAAGAGTTAGACTTGTATTCACTCGCAACTAGAAGATTAAGGGGGCAGCTTATTGAAGTTTTCAAAATCGTTAATAACATCGATAACGTAAATTTTGATAAATTGTTCACTTTCGATAATAGTAATGCTCGCAATAACGGATTTAAGTTGCGTGGCAGACGTTTCATTACTAATATCGCTAAAAACTTCTTTATGTTTAAAGTAATTGATAAATGGAATAATCTTCCCGCGTCAGTTGTTCATTCTACCAGCGTTAATATGTTTAAAAACCGTCTTGACAGACATTTTAAAGGTATTAACGTTGTTTAATTTAAAGAAACAAAGTTAGGTGCAGGAGCTCTGGTGGTGGTGCTCGAGGGCGAGTCTGTTGACGATCAATGCCAGCTTGTGACATGCCAGCGTGTGATGCCAGCAATAGAATTATTATTATTAAAAAAAAAAAAAAATATTAGACTAACACAAACGTAGATGTAGCTCGTTGCGTAAACTAACCCACTTTTTGTTTAACTGTACCTACTTTTTTTTTTTTCCTTATCTCCTTTCTTTGCATGTCTGTAACTCTCTTTACTTGCATGTTTGTAGTTTGCATGGTATGACAGTGAGTTAAGACTGTGTTTGCATGGTTTGTAAGCGTTCTTATTTTACTTCTTTTCATCTTTCACCCCTCTCCTATTTTCTCTGACTATTTTTCTGACTTGTCGGCAGTGGCCAGCGGATGATGATGGTGAGACTTTTTTCCTCTTTTTCTGAATGAATGTTAACCCACGAATGACAGGTGTTGCTCCTTACTTAACCCCTTATTCTCTTCTCTTCACCCCCTATTCTTTCCTTTCTCTCGGGCTAGCCTTAGAGTGGATCTTAGGGTCTTTGTTAGCCTTAGCTTCTGTAGATGTCAGGTTCTCCAACATGAACTGCCTTAAATTTATATAATTTTATTCTTCCTTTGGATTTTGTGCTATTGACTCCTGTTAATCTCCCTATAAGATTTAACATTAATAATGGAAGTTATTCAACATTAGATCTCTCGTTATGTAGAGGTAGGGGTTATTATTGAATGTTTCACCAATAGTGACCTTGAAGGTATGATCATAATTTCTTATGGTTTTTTACTGTTTTGTTTGAATCTGCAATTTGTATCTTGCACAAATGCTTATGAAGAAAGTTATAAATAGTAGAAAAATTATCGGTTCCATATGACTATATACCTACAATGGCCAATGTCATTCTTATTCTCAGCCACAGTTCATAGTTATGGTGGATTGTGACAAGTGCAGTTTGACTTTCTTTAAGTGCATAAAAAAACCATTGTGGAACTATATCCACCTCCACAATAAGGTAAGTTTAATACATATATATTATCATGGGGGCATCTGGGGTGAGTGAAGCCCCCCATTTAGCACACAATCAGAGAACCCACAGGTTAGGTTGTTATATATATATATATGTTCCTAGCCAATTTGGTTTTTAATATTAAAAATACATTTTTCTAATGTATTTTGGTGTGTTTGGTTCATATATGACCTTCATTTCTAGCGAAAATGAACCAAAACATAGGAAAACGTAATGTTTCATGACTGTTTTGATTCATTTGCACAAGATATGAAGGTCATATTTGAACAGAACACACCAAAAATACATTAGAAAAATGTATTTTGGATATTAATTTAAGTGTTGGTGAAACATTCAATAATTACTGAGGTAGGTTTGCTTGTGCTTGACTGTTGGTGGAAGTCTGGGTAATGACCACTTTCCTTTCCTCACTACTCTGCAAATTTCACCAATATCCACCCCTCATAAATGATGTCCAACCTGGAAACTATGTGACATAGATTGGAGAATTTGGTCTAGAGCTCTTCCTGACACTCCCTCTATAGAAGGATCATTAGATGAAAAATTCCAACACTTTACAGCCTTATTAGTGGAAGCAAGTACCTCCACACTGAAGAAGACAAGAGGAAATTTTGTTCCTAAATACCATAAATGCTGGTGGACAGAGGATTGCAGTGGGCAGTGGTCACCTGCCATTGTGCTCAATGTTTTTATTATCTTCACCCAACTCTATACAGGGTGTCCCAGGAGGAAATATCAAGAATGCATCATTTGACTCTTTGGGTATTTCTAAGTAGAAAGTATTATATTGACATGTGCCTGATTCCCAACCATTACCGAGATACAGGCCTCTACATTTGGGTAACTAAAACATAATAAAAAGCCAATCTTAGATAATATTCAATGACATTTAATGATACATTGGCAACTGTGCAGATCCTCACATTATTTATTTACATTATTTATTTAGGTATGTCTTAACACCTGCTCACTGAGTCACGTTTCTTTTCAGGGTGTTGTGTACTCTGCAAACGTGAAGGGGCAGTGCTCAAGCAACATTTCAAGCCATGCTAGCAGTTTTCTTGAAAGAAGAATACGCAGACATGTTATTTGTGTATGGGTTTTGCAATGGAAATGCTGTTGCAGCCATTGCAGAATATCAGCAACGTTATCCAGATCGCCGTACAATACAAAATACGTTTCGATCTTTAAGAGAGGTTCATTACTTAAGCTAAGGAGTGAGCGTCAGCAAATACAAAGAGATGAAGAAGTGTTGGACACAGTGCAGCGGAGTCCAGGTATGAGTGTCCGGCAAATATCATTGACAACTGGGGTTCCACGCATGCAGGTATGGAGAATTCTACATGACGATGGCTTGTATCCATACCATCTCCAAAGGGTGCAACATCTTTTACCAGCAGATTATGAACAACACTTGCAATTTTGTAATTGGTTACAAACTAATCAGCAATCATTGAATAACATCCTTTTCACAGCTGAAGCAATGTTCACACGGAATGGAATTAACAACACTTGAAATTCACACACCTGGGCTCACGACAATCCCCATGCTGTAGTTGAAAGTAACTTTCAGAACAGATTTTCTGTTAACGTTTGGTGTGGATTGCTACAAAACTACCTCATTGGGCCACATTTCATTGAGAGCCGCTTAACATCTGTACAATACAGAAATTTTTTAGAACACGTCCTTCCCCTTTTATTTGATGATGTACCTCTTGCATTCATACAATAGATGTGGATGCAACACGATGGAGCACCACCTCACTACAGCAGGGAGGTTACTACATACTTAAATCAACGGTTTCCAGGAAGGTGGATTGGACGTGGAGGACCTGTGGCATGGCCCCCTCATTCGCCTGACTTGTCTCCGCTAGATTTTTTTGTCTGGGGGTTCTTGAAGAGTAACGTTTATCAGTGGGGTAAGCCCGAAACTAGGGAGCAGTTGGTTGCACATATACAGGATGCGTTCATAAACCTCAGAAATGAACTTCCGTGTTTTCCTTGGCAAGACTCGATGGATTGGAGGCTCACCGCGTGCATTGAAGAAGGAGGGGGGTCACTTTGAAACCATTCTGCAATAAGTGCAATAGTGTATTATGTTTGTACTTTTTGTAAACCACAAGTGTCATTAAATAGTATCTAAGATCACCTTTTTATTATGTTTTAATTACCCAAATGTAGAGGCCTGTATCTCAGTAACGGTTGGGAATCAGACCCATATCGATATAATACTTTCTACTTAGAAATACCCAAAGAGTGAAATGGTGCATTCTTGACATTTCCTCCTGTGACACCCTGTATAATAAGATCCTACTAAATAAGGCAACTGCTATAGCTCATTGTACTATTCATAAGGCAAAGAGAATTTCATGGAACGAGTTTTGTTCAAACCTCAGTTTCACTACACCTTTCACCAAGGTTTGGACTCAAATTAGGGAAATCATTAAGGGTACGGGTACTGATTCACACTTCACTTACCCTATTGTTGTAAATCGTTCTGTACTATGATGTACGTGCCAAAGCTGAAGTTTTGGGGACCTTCTGCCATTCATTTTTTGGGACTGTAGCAGTTACTGAAGATGAAGATTTTTGCAGGAACATACAGTCTTCTTTATTTCTTGATTATGATGAGGATTATAACCTGGACTTTACATTGCAGGAATTACAATTCTCCTTAACCCCTTAACGTGTTTGCCCGAGATATCTCCGGCTTGCTAAAGTGAAAAATAAATTAAACTTCCCCAAAAATGGTTCGTTAAGGGGTTAAGGTAATGTGAACATTCTAGAGGTGAAGCAATGGGACTGGATAATATACATAAATATTTTCTTAGTCATCTTCCATTCAAGTACTTGCCATTTCTAAATTATCAGCATTTAATGATAGCCTGAGCACAGGAAACCATGGAAAACAGGGATTTTCATCATGGAAACAGGGATTAAGGCAGTCCCAGAGCCATGGGGGGGGTAATGGGGGCACCCCCCCCCCCCCCCCCCCAAGTCAAATAACTATCATCAAACCTAAAGCTGAATGGTTTATGGTTGTGGTTTACAATCCGTCTAATTCAAATTTACTTGCACTCTCCCCTTGAATATCGATCTACTATTGTACCTAATGTTGAGGGAAAAATATGGTCTCAGTCTCACAAGAAGTTGGCATAAAAATTATTTTGAATCTGGTGCTGCATTGATGTTGCAACCTCATGGTGGTATTGATAGTTATTGTACATAATGTGCTTGACATTCTGAGTATTGAGTTCAAAATTTAAGTGCGTGCCATTGTCCTGTGCCTTTTCATTTTTATTGTCTAAAATAGGTGAGTTATGAAGCCCATTGTATCAGTACAAGTAGATTATCCTCCCACACCATGATTATAGACCTAGTGATGTGCCTGTAGAGAGGATGGTCCATCAGTGGTTGCAATGGGTTTTTTTAAATGTCACATTTTTTGATTCGCAGTGTGGTTTCCATAAGAATAGAAGCACCATGGATCAACTTCTGAGGTTGGAAACTTTTATACACCAAGATGTACAATAGGAAAAAATGTTCTTTTTATATTTTTTGACCTCTTAATTCCATCTTTCATACTGGTCTACTTTATAAGTTAGGCAATTTGGGGATTCATGGTAGATTACTAAGATGGCTCTTGTCCAACTGCACTTTTCAGGTACTAATTAATGATGTCTACTTGATGCTTTTCCCCTTTTAAAAGGGTGTACCCCCAGGGTTCTGTTCTTAGTCCATTGTTATTTACTGCATATATCTCAGATATACCAAGTATTGAACCAGTTCACTCATCAGAGTTTCCTGATGATACAGCTTTCTATGTGGCAGCTGACACCCCTTTAGAAGCCCAACAGATGGGCCAGATTGACTTGGTCTTGTCATATTAACTACCTGGTAACTTCTTGCTTGAAATGTCTGAACTCATCAAAATCTGTTGCCTCCACAGATGGGGTGCAGATCGATCCACACTGCTCACTTTTTACCAATCATTTATCTTCGGCAAAATGAAGTATGCTGATATTGTTTGTGATTTAGCATCTTTCACCTTGAAGAAGAAACTGGAAACCTTGCATAATTCTGGCATGCACCTTATTTTGGGTGCTTGCCCATCTACTACTATTATTGCCCTACAGGGTGAGACTGGTCTCCATGCCCTTCAGTACCATAGAGATATCTCTACACTGAAGAAGTACTTTAATGTTCTGACTTCCCCTTTTTCCCACCCTTTATGTCAGTCATTCAAGGTGGATTCTCTCTTGATCCTTGCAGTGGACTGGACTGTGAGCAAATAAGCCACCTTTCTTCTTTAGAGCTACTGGACTTCTTAATAAATATCAACTACAATTTGAATTTTTTACAGTTCCAGTATTCCCTTCTTTCCCACCTTGGAGATTGAATCTGGTACCAACCTATCTGTCTCTCTCATTTTTATATGAACCTCCTGTCCCCAAAGAAGTGATTGTGCAGTATTTCACAGCGTACTTGGAAGAGAAGTATCCAGATCACTTGTATATTTATACCAGTGGATCTAAGATAGATGTGCCTGGGCCATCTTGTTCATCAGCTGTTTTAGTTTCAAATCATAAAAGGTGTTTTTCCTGGAAACTATCCCCCAGTCATAGTATACAGGCAGCAGAGTTATTTGCCATCCAACAGGCTTTGTTTTTTGGTATCCACAAGTAATGCTTGTAATGTCCTGATAATTGCAGACTCCCAGACACCTCTCCATCTGATCAACTTACCGGTACCCACACTCACCATGTATCTGGCCCTAACTACTACTATCCATTCTTTACTGAAGACCCCCCTCTGCTTCAGGAATTCTGGTTTCCATCCAGTGGGTTCTGAGCCATGTTGGAATTAAAGGTAATGAGATGGTTGATACACTGGCCAGGGTTGCTCATTCCCACCATGCTACAACTTCACTATATTTCCACCCAGGTGAGGGTTTTGCAGTAGCCAAAGTGGCAGTGCAAAATGATTACAAAACCCAAGGGGAGAGATTACAGCACTTGACTCTCTATGGAACATTTAAGCCTCCTTGGAGCACAAGAGATTGGCCTGAACCATCTTCCCATTATATAAAGCTTCTATAATATTTAGATTCCATTCTGGCCATGTAGGCCTTCAGGCCTTCTTACACTGGAATGTACTTGCCTTCTCCCTATTGTGTGTTAGTTGTAATTTACTAGAGAGACTGTCCAATTTCTTTCTTTTTTGTCCATGTTATGCTAAGCAAAGGAAAAAATTAATAAAATTTCTTTTGCAATATGGTGTGAGGGATTTTACTTTATCCTTTTAGATCGGGGGTAGCTTTTCTCCCACATTGATGAATTTCACTATGGATCAAGTATTCAAGTTTGTAGTGGCATCTGGGCAGTTGAAAATTTTAAATCTTTCATTGTATATGAACTTCTATTCCCACAGGTTTATTAAGCAGTTACTTCCTAGTTATTCCATCTAGCTGTTACTGTTGACTTAGTACTTGGTTCCATATTTAATCAAACTAACAGGCCTCATGTTCATCCCTTTCTGAGTGTTCTGGAAATGGCCCCAGAACTGAAGAAGGTAATGGTGTGCTTTCTCTCTCTCTATCTCATCCCAATAATAATAGACCCAGTACTTGATGTAGGAAGAGTGGAAGTTCTCCCATGGAATTTGGTGTTTTGGTCTTGGAGGATGTAAATAGCCTTACTGGCTGAGCTCTTCCACATAAAACTTCAAAAAATCAATGTTAAATGAGTAAGTATTGAACTGGACTTCACTGTATTTGCCTCCCACTTCCCATCTGACCTATCTGCCTCTGAATGAGGAGAATACCTGCTCCAAATTAACTAACAAATGACCAGATACCAATAACTCTTTCTGTATCAAAGCAGGATGTGAGGACCCTTCTGTATTTATGAGCCTAAAAATCTGGCCTGAAGGAATCTACAATAGTTGGTATAACATGAACTTCAGGAAAAACTCAGTCCCCAAAAATATGGGGAAGCAGATAGGATTGGTCTAACAGAACATGATGAAAGGATGTTTGAAAAAGATCAGGATATTGTTGGTATTTTTAATTATTATTGTAGCTCTGTTTTTAATGAAGAAAATTTAAATAACTTTGATTTTAATTCTTTAGTTCCTGTAAATTCAGGCATTCTTGATCATATTCATATAAGGAAGGAAGATGTTAGGCAAGTGATTCATGCATTGAAGTCAAAGCTGCTGGACCTGATAATATATTTGCTAGGATTCTCAGAGAAGGGGAGGAAAGCTTATCTGAGGCACTATTTTCTTTGCTAGATCTATTAATTACGCAGCAGTGGAATGGAAAAAAGCAAATGTAAATGTAGTACCCATTTGCAAAAAGGGTAGTAAGGAGGAGGTAGGAAATTATAGGCCTGTTAGTTTAGCATCATTGGTAGGAAAGATTATATTATATTACATTACATTACATTTCATTTCATTTGGAAAACATGAAGCTATTGGGGCTTATCAAGGTTATGCAAGTTGAGAGCTAATAATAATAAAATCCTACAAAACATCAATCTCAATTCAGGTAATTAATATACAACTACAGTAAGTCCCTGATTTATGAACTTAATGCATTCTGGAAGTCTGTTTGTAAGTTGGAAATAACTTATATTGGCAAAATAAATGCATAAAAATATGTGAAGTATGTAAAAAAAGGGCGTAAAAAACTGCACAACGTATGACACTAATGTATTTTATTCATTAAAAAACAAACCACCCTCACCCTCTGTGCATCAAGTTCCATCATGTCTTTGTTAGCTCTTGTGAGTGGCTTTCTAGTAACTGATGGAAGTCTTCTTCCTCCAGTTCAATCTGCAGTTCGGTGTAACTACATACTGCTAGCACACACTTTGTTCATATCTTTGGAAGTTCGTAAGTCAGGGACCTACTGTATTTACTACTATCAAAGTAGCCTACAACTTAAGCTGAAAATATATGGTAATTACAATCTACAAACCGTGTACAGAAAATTGCCAGGCGGAAAATTGCCAGTGAGAATATTGCCAGTGACAAAAATATGTAAAAATTTAGCAAGTAAGAAATAAAGTAATTGAGAAAAAGGACGTGTGTGTGTGTGTGTGTGTGTGTGTGTGTGCGTGTGTGCGTGCGTGCGTGTGTGTGTTCCAGCCATAACTCCAAAATGGAAGCAGTTACAAACATGAACCTTCACACACATATTGATTAGGTCCCCAGGTTGTGCACCTGGGTGTTAATACATAAATAAAATAATTAAAATTACTGGGCCCGAAGGCCCCAGCACCGCGATTAAACTACAGAAAAGAACGCAGCCATGAAAATCTTGAGCTTCACATTGTCCCCCGCAATAATAATCTACAGTATAATAATAAAATAAAAGGACGCAGTTACGAACATGAAACTTCACACACATATTCATTAAGTCCTGAGGTTGTGCACCTGGGTGTTAATAAATTAAATAATTAATTTTAAAAAATTAAATGACGTCAGGTTGTGCACCTGGGTGTTAATACATAAATAAAATAATTAAAATTACTGGGCCCGAAGGCCCCAGCACCGCGATTAAACTACAGAAAAGAACGCAGCCATGAAAATCTTGAGCTTCACATTGTCCCCCGCAATAATAATCTACAGTATAATAATAAAATAAAAGGACGCAGTTACGAACATGAAACTTCACACACATATTCATTAAGTCCTGAGGTTGTGCACCTGGGTGTTAATAAATTAAATAATTAATTTTAAAAAATTAAATGACGTCATCAAGATCATTACGTCATTATATATATATATATATATATATATTTTTTTTTTATATATATATATATATATATATATATATCGAAACCTATGGTAAAATTATTGAATACCCAGTTAGGTTCATTGAATGCCAGGTTTGGTCCTCTGTACGCCCTTGATGATTGGTTAGGTTAAGTTGTGATATTTTCGTTAGCTTTAACAAAAAGGCTTTAGCTCAGACCAAGAAATTGCACTTTGAAAGAGGGGAAGAGAGACATACTGCCAAAAAGTACAAAAATATCAATGACAGATTGGAGAAAGTCATCCGTCAGTATAATGAAGAAGATAAATTGACATTTCTTCGATCTATTGCTTATAATCTTCATACTTTTTGAGGCTTTCCTTTCCTTAACAAGTTTTAGCATTTTAAAATTTTAAATAATAATATTTTAATAAATAAATCCTTTTTTGTGAATTTTAGTTTTTTTCTCACTAGCAATATTCCGGCTGGCAATATTCTCACTGGCAATTTTCCCCACTGGCAATTTTCCCCACTGGCAATTTTCCCCACTGGCAATTTTCCCCACTGGCAATTTTCCCCACTGGCAATTTTCCCCACTGGCAATTTTCCCCACTGGCAATGTTCCTACTTCCCTACAAACTATCTCATTCATGAAAGCATCCAAATTTTTCTTAAAATTAACTAATGAGCTACTGTTACCACATCATATGGCAAGTCATTCCAAAAATCTACTACTGTATGATAGAAAATGTATTTTTGTAGATGAAGTCTACAAGGCTGTTTTCTAATTTTCTAATTATAATTTTGCGCATGAGTTATCCCATCAGCCTCTAGTGAGAACAGTTGCATACATCTAAATTGTCTAAATCTGAAAAGATTTTGAATATCTGTATCATATCTCCATTCCTACAATGTTTCTCAAAACTAAACATACCTAATTCCTTTAATCCTTCCCTGTATTCCAACTTGGGTTAAAGATAAGCTTGGTTGCTTTATGTTGCACATCTTCAGGCATATGAATTTCATGTCTAAGGTGAGGGGACCAAGCTTGATTATAGTATTCTAAGTGAGGCCCAACATAAGAATTATATAATTTACAGATGACTTCCTTATTCTTGTAACTAACATTCCTTGGATCACCAGAAGATCCATCACCCTAGCCTTTTTAGTTGGCTTTATAAGGCTAACTAATGAAAATATCACAACAACCTAACCAATCATTAGGTCAACTGTATGCCCTTGATGATAGGTTAGGTCAGGTCATGATATTTTCATTAGTTAGCTTTATAAAGCTAACTAAAAAACGCTGGGGTGATGGATCTTCAGGTGATCCCATTCCTCTTAATAATACCTAACATTTTATTTGCTTTATTTCTAGCCTCTAAGCACTGTTTAGAAAATTTTAGGACCCTACTAACTATAATGCCAAGATCTTTTTCCTGTCTAACAGCGTCTAACTAGTTCCCTTGCATCTCATAATTAAAGTTTTCATTATTTCTACCAAAGTGAATGACTTTGCATTTTTGAACATTGAATTCCATCTGCTATTTGCTTTCTCAAGCAAACTAATCTATCAATTCTCTCTGCAATTTATAAGAATTTTTGGATATTGTGGGTTGTAACCCATCATTTGTCTCAATGTGAATATTTGGTCTGCCATTCCTCTGCCCTGCCTAAACCCCGCCTGTTCCTCCGACAGCACTTCTTCTTCTCTTGTACGCATTCTGTATTGCAAGGTCTTTGCCAGAATCTTGCAGGCATTTGATAATAAACACACTGGCCTATAGTTCTCACATTCTGTTACATCGCCTTTCTTATGAACAAATAGCGGAAAAGAGATGGGAATATAATAAGAATACATATTGCGTATTTATAGATTTCAAACAGGCCTTTGACTCAGTCTGAACAGAGGGGATGGTGCAGGTGCTGAGAAGGGAAGGATTCGAGAAGCAAATAGTAGAACTAATACAACGATTGTACTCGAACACATCTGCAGCAGTAAGAAAGGGAAATATAACAACCGACACATTTCCAACAAAACGAGGTGTGATCCAGGGCTGTCCGTTATCACCCCACCTATTTAATTTGTTTTTGGAAGCGGTAATGAGGGAGGCATTGCAGAATTACGAAGGATCCATCAAAATAGGAGGTGAAATTGGCACAGACTTGAGGTATGCAGATGACATAGTGTTAGTGCCGGAGACTAAAGAAGAGGCGGCTACAATGATAGAATGAGTGGAAGAAACATGCAACAAATACAATCTGAAAATAAATGCAGCAAAAACCAAAATAATGAAAATAGGAAAAATAGATGAAGTAGTGGATCTACGCCTTGCAAACAGCCAAATTGAACGAGTACATGAATTCAAATACCTGGGAGTCTACTTTACCAGTGACAATAGCACTTATCGAGTAATGCAGGAGAGGATTAAACTGGGATATGCAGTAATGAATAAAATGGATAAAATCTGGAAAGACAACCACATCAGTATGAAACTAAAAATTAGATTATATGAATCCATTGTACTGCCAACAGTACTGTTCGGAGCTGAAAGTTGGATAATGAGAGAGAAAGACCGGAAAAAGTCAAATGCATTTGAGATGTACTGTTTGAGAAGGATTTGTGGGGTGAGATGGATGGACTGGGTGACCAATGAGATGATCAGGAACCAGACCAACGTTAAGATCCCAGTGAATAGCAAAGTCGAAGATATTCAGAGAAAATGGTTTGGGCATGTGGAGAGAATGAGGGAGGAGAGGTTGCCCAGAAGAGCCATGTACGCAAGAGAGGATGGAACTAGACCACGGGGATGCCGAAGAACATGGTTGGCAAGCTAAATTTAAGAGCAGAAATGTGGGGAGAGAATGGAGAGAGCTGACAATGATGGCAAGAGACAGACGAACCTGGATGGAGTACAGAAGTCATCAGAGAGACCCAACCTGGCTCTAACTGGATGGGAAATAAGTCAAGTCAGTCAACCTATCATTTACTTAATTTTTTTCATATAATACAACAACCCACAAGATCCAGTTAATTTTCATGTAGAATTTAAATCTGAATCTATTTTCTTTTATGGTATTTTTTGTGCAAATTTATATTAATGGAGATATAAGCAATTTTTGGATTGATTAAAATCAATTGAAATAGTATGGTGATAATTATTTGTTTTACCCCTGTGGGTCAATTTTGATATGAGAATAGGTTTTTCTGGTGTATTTTGGTGTGTTTTATTCAAATCCGACCTTGATTTCTTGTGCAAATGAATTACTGAATGCCTGGTTAGGTCAACTGTTATGCCCTTGATGATTGGTTAGGTTGTTGTAATATTTTTCTTAGTTGGGTTAAGTTGTGATATTTTTATTAAAATTAATGAAAATATCATGAGAACCTAACCAATCACCAAGGGTGTACAGTTGACCTAACTGGGCATTCATTTAACCTAACCAGGCATTCAATAATTATTTACACAAGAAATGAAGGTTAGATTTGAATAAAACAGACCAAAATACATCAGAAAAACCTATTTGCATATCAAAATTGACCTGCAGGGGTAAAACAAATAATTACCACCATACTATTTCAATTGATTTTAATCAATCCAAAAATTGCTTATATCTCTGTTGATATCAATTTGCACAAAAAAATACCATAAAAAAAAACCGATTCAGATTTAAATTCTACATAAGAAAAACTGGATCTTGTGGATTGTTGTATTATATAAAAAAGTAAGTGATGGGTTATAACACAGAAGATCCAAATTTTCTATATTTGTAATTGGGGCAACTACTTTTGTATCATCTGCAAATTTAGAGAATTTACTACCTACTCCCCTCTCTGTGTCATTTAGATATAAAATAAAGAGTAATGAACCTAAAACTGATCCCTGTGGTATCCTACTTTTCACTTTCTGCCACCCAGATTCATGACCATTTAGAATTACTCTGTTCTCTGTCTTCTAACCATTTTTCTACCCAATTTATAACTGACCCCAATATCCATGAGCTTTTAATTTGTATAGAAGTTTCCTATGTGGAATGTTGTCAGATGCTTTATTAAAATCCAAATGAATAACATTACCCTACATCATTTACATTATCTACCTGATCAGTTACAAACTCCAAAAAGTCTAAGAGATTCGACAAACAATTGAATAACCTTTTATTAATAATAAAATAAATACATTCTTTTCAATTTACAATGACTTGAATAATTGTGAAGCTCAACTATTTATTTTATTTAATTTGGCCCTTAAGCTTTAGGCTTTACTGGGCTCTTATTAAAAATAAACAGCTAGTTGTTATTAATTAATAATAATAAATAAATAAGTATTATTAATAGTTAAAACATGTATTAATCTTAAATTATATTATCACTACTGACATGACAAATACAAGGTCACCATTGAAGGCACTATACCAATACCATACAAAGAAACCAATATTATACATGAGAGATAAGAACTAATAATCCCAAGAAATGTTTTTAATACTAGATTACACACAAGAAATTAATAATTAGCAAACAATATTAATGGACATTAATCCTAGATTTTTGTTAGTGCCATTATTAATCAGGATTTCAACTTTGTTATAAACAAATTTACATTCATAATAATTTTTATATTGGCATGTAAGTCATTCCATAGTTTGTCTAATGAAAATGGGTAGATTTTTAGATGAAGATAATCTAAATTGAGGTATAACAACCTTTGATCTATTTCTGGTCTGATACAAGTGGATTTCTTGATGCGTTACAAAGTATCTATGTACCCATTGTAAATTAATGATTTTGTTCTTACACTTGCAAATAAAAATAGAATGTGCCAGTTTGGTTATATCATTGAGCTTTAGTAGGTTTAGCTCTTTAAACAATGCGCTAGAGTGATCAAGGAAATCAGCATCAGATAATAACCTTATTGCTCATTTTTGGATGACAAAGATACCATTTAATGCGTTGTTAGTGGAGTTTCCCCAAACAAGGGTTCAGTATGTTATATAAGGAAGAACAAGAGTATGATAAAGAGTCGATAAAACTTGTTTAGGGACTACATTTCTAAGTTTAAACATTATAGCAACACTCCTTGAAATCTTTTTCACAATATAATTTACATGATCACTCCATTGCAAATTCTTATCTAGCATTACACCAAGAAATTTTGTTACAGTACACTCCTTTATAGCGATTTCATTAAAATTAAGTTCATCAAGATACATTTCTTTTATTAGTAAAAATCATGAAATTTATTTCACTGGTTATTAACATCTTTGCAAGAAAAAGAGATGGTTGTATCATCTGCAAACATTATGAAGTTCAGTATATCAGATGAACATGGAAGGTCATTTATATATAATAAAAATAAGTGGACCCGGAACTGAGCCCTGTGGCACACCATGTTTGACAAGCACTTTAGTTGAGCAAAACTTGTTTACTGATACAAAATGATATCTATTGGACAAATAACTTTTAAACCAATCACTGATTGCTCCTCTAAAGCCATAACAATATAATTTATTAAGTAGAATATTATGGTCTATTTCATTAAACACCTTACTCAAATCCATAAATTTTGATATTTCTTTGTTCTCTTTAGCTATATTTGCAATTTCCGTAAGATTTAAAATAGCCATTTCCATTGTTTTATAATTACAGAAGCCATATTAATTTGGAAATAATAAATTGTAAGATTCTAAATATTGCTGCATTCTACTTTTTACAATTTTTTTCAAAAACTTTGCTGAACATAGATAATGAACATACTGGCCTGTAATTTGTTGCTAGTGTAGGATCACTCCCTTTAAAAAGGGGTGTTATACAACCAGTTTTTAGCATTGATGGGAATATTCCTTTGGAAATACTTTGATAATTTTAATCAAAGTTACAGATATCATATCTTTAACAAGTTTCAATATAGGTACAGGTATGTTATGAATGTTATTTTTTGTATTTTTTAATTTACCAATAATATTCCAGACCTCAGTAGAGGTAGCAGGAACAAAAGAAAATGAATTTAGTGGGCTGGGTGGCATATATTCTAGAGGTGAGTGATCATTATTTAGTAATTGTGAGTGAAGCTTATCTGCTATTGAAGTAAAATGTGCATTTAAAGAGTCTGTAACAGCAGTATCATCAGTAATTTCTTTATTATCAACATTTAATTTCTCTCTTGAATTTTTCTTGATTTGTTTTCTGAGAAGACTGTTTATGGTTGTCCAAGTCTTTTTCATGTCTCCTTTATGTTTGGAAAATTGATTGTTATAGAGGTAGGTCCTGTAATATGAGAAACTGATGATACAAGGTTAGTATTTATAGGACTTTTCCATTATATGACTCTGATCTCATGAGAATCAGTGTGAGAAGGCAGAAGGAAATTCAAAACACGCAGCCAAGCAGGGTACACGTGGCTAGCTGTGATGCAGCCTATGATGTAGCATGATGTAGATGTGCAGAGACGAGTTTGTGAACCATCACTGGGATGAGTGACATAATTGACAGCAGCAGGCACTTAGCTGAACTGGCAGTAGACAGCGACCCACAGCTGGAGAGGGCTCTGGACTTCAAGGCCAAGCTATTGGACTTGCTGGGTGGATATGAGGAGCTTTACTGGCAGAAGAAGGCTAAGGTGGTACAGACAACACCCACCAATTCTTCCCACCCAAGCCTTCCCCTCCACCTTCACCTATATTTTCAGAACCACAGCTCTCCACTAGCCAAGGTGGTTTGGCACCAATATTTAAGTCTTCAATCTATAAGGGCAAGTCTCCCTCCTCCAAGGGTAAATTAGTGTACATAATAATACAATTAAGTGTACATACTCGTATGCTATTTCATGTGTATATATATATATATATATATATATATATATATATATATATATATAATATATACACACACCCTCACGTGGGGCAATTGAGATCACAATGTGGTATTTGAGACCACTGCCCATAAATCAAGGATAGGGTATCAAATATAAACAATGTTGACTTTAATTTGTTCAGTATGAATGTGTCTTCTTTTTTAATACCAAAAAATACTTTTATTGAGTCAAAAAATATTTTTTCTGATTTTTGTTTGTTTTTGATTTTTTCTAGCTGTTTTGTATTATTGAATGCAAAGATTTGTAGTTTTTAAACTATATATAGTAAGTGGATAAAAATTTATGTGAGGATTTATAATCTTTCAAGCAGTCAAATACAAAAGTAAACCCTCAGGTAAGTCACTATTTATTGAGTTAACAATTTATTGTGGTGGAGCAATTGAGACCACATCTCTGGGCAATTGAGTCCAATGGTATTGACTCAAGTTTTTGAGTCATTCCCTACAAAATTGTTTTTTTCTCTACAGGATGGTCTGGCATTACCAGAAGAAGACGAACAAGATGCAGTATTCAGAAGAGGACATGGCCTGGGCCTTATTATCAATTCAGGAAGGCCTGTCACTCTGAGCTGCATCAGAAAGATTCAACATTCCAAAGAGAATGTTGCAGCAACATTGTGCTGGAAGGTCAAGATCACCTGGCAAAATGGGTCGGAAGACCGCACTTCTTCGAGTTGAAGAAATGGCCATAGCGCAGAATCTGGCTTCTCTGGGCGACTTTGGGATGGCTTTCGATACCAGTGAACTCAGAAAATTCATAAAATACTATCTTGACCATAATGAAAGGCATATACCAGTGTTCAATAATAATTGTCCTGGCATTGATTGGGCAAGATGATTTATTCAGCACCATGCCCAACTGTTATCAACCTGCATGTGCCAAAATATATCTAGACAGCATGCAGCAGTTACTGAAGCTGAGGTTACTGGTTACTTTGAGCGCCTGGCCCACACAATTGATGGTGTTCCTCCAAGTAACATCATCAATTATGATGAGATGAATTTAACTGATGATCCAAAAGGTAAACTGCAGATCTTTAGGAGAGGAGTGAAACATGCTGAAAGGATCATCAATACTACCAAAAGCTCAACTTCTATAATGTTTGCAGTAAATGTTACTGGTGAAGTTTTAGCTCCTTATATAGTATATAAAGCAGAAAGGCTTCAGGAATCCTGGATATTGGGTGGACCATTAGCTGCAATCTACAACCATACAACCTCTGGGTGGTTTGATTCAGATGTGTTTGTAGATTGGTTTAAAAGAGTAGTTTTATGATTTGTTAGCAAATTACCTGCTTATGAACCTAAAGTACTTATAGGAGATAATCTACCCTCTCACATTAACCACAAAGTTGTTGAATTATGCATGGAAAACATCAGCAGAATGGCTTTCCTTCCACCCAACTCAACACACTTTCTGCAGCCATTGGATGTCTGTGTATGGACCACTTAAAACTGAGTGGAGAAAAGTAATAACTGAATGGAAG
The DNA here is from genome assembly GCA_023014485.1 of Bathynomus jamesi. Classification (NCBI taxonomy): domain Eukaryota; kingdom Metazoa; phylum Arthropoda; class Malacostraca; order Isopoda; family Cirolanidae; genus Bathynomus; species Bathynomus jamesi. The sequence continues at coordinate 325,043 of JAJOZX010003276.1, forward strand.
GTAGGAGAAGGAAAACATGCAACATGTCTACAGAAATGGTCACTACCCAAATTGCTTCTAGAATTGATGCAAAGGATGGAAGAAAAATGGTCACCTTTGGTTAGATGTGGATTCAGATCTTGTGGCATTTATCCTCTAAACCCCGAACATGTCTTACAAAAAATGAGAAAAGAACCTCAGTGTGTAGAACAAACCAGAGGTATGGTTAGTCCTGAACTTATGCATTATTTAAAAGAAAAGAGGGAGTACAGTGTAAGGAAGAGAGCCCCTCGTGGTAGGAAACTGAACATTCCAGCAGGCAGAGGCATCTCCCTTGCTGATCTGCAAGAAGCTGGCTCCTCCTCAGCAGCATGTGCAAGAGGGGCAAGACACTGTGTTTTCTCAAAAAACAATTCTGACTCAGACTCAGATGATATCACATCTGACTTTGATGAATTTAGTGTTGACAGTGTAGTAGACAGCATAGTAGAAGATGAAGGTGATGTACCGACAGATGCTTCCATATTGGAAAGGGGGACTATGTTGTTGTAAAATTTTAAGACAGTGAAGGTAAACCCACATATGATTATATAGGTAAAATTATTGAGAAAGGTGGTAGGGCTACTAAGTGGAAAGTCTCATATTACAGGAAAAGTGATGTTGGAAAGGGCAAACATCCAAATGACTGTTTATCATTCAGACAACCAGAAGTTGCTGATCTCTATAACACTAGTGAAGAAGACATGGTGATGAAAATGAAGGTGGTAGACACTTACAAAAATACAATTATGGTATATATATTTTGTATAATATTCAGGAACCAAACCCCCTTTTTCCCATAGGTTACGTAGTTCGCTATATGAGTGGGGTTGGAGGAATGTAACTGCTCGTATCATCGAGACCTACCTGTAATAGTTATATTTTGCAATTTTGATTATTTTAGTTAATTTGTTTCTGTGTTGAGTATATTGTATTTTAGGAATTTTGCCCTGTAATTGCAATTTGAATAATTTATCTCTGTTCTTTATTGAAGTGATAATTCCTGGAGTGATCCATGGATTTGTGACACTTTTGGGCAAAACTGTTTTTCTCCTTAAAGGAAAGCAAATATTGAAAATATGGAGCAAGGTGTCATAGAAGAACTGAAATATATGATCTGGGTCATTTATAGGTTCGTCACAGTCAAATAAAGTATTTTCTACAGCCCCAATAAATTTTTTTTTGTTAATCTCTGAGAATATTCTGTAATCAATAGTTTTGTCCACAACCTGAACAATGTTATTGAATATAGCGTAAGTAGGAAAATGGATCACTGATGTTTGTGGTTATAATTCCAGAATTTACGAGGGCATTGCTATTTACAAATATATTATCAATCATAGATTCTGTTATTCAGTTGCCATAGTTGCAGACTCAAGTGAGTTTGGTAAATAGTATGACTGATATAGAAAGAATTTGTTTAAAAATTTTTGAGAGATTGCCTTCCTGATCTAAATCCATGTTGTAAACTTGAAATAAGATGAAAAATTTCCAAATGATCTTGAATATTCTTTGTAATTCATTCTTGTATGTTTCCTACCAACGATGTTAAACTAATAGGCCTATAATTTCCTACCTCTTTTTTACTACCCTTTTTTGTAAATGGGTACTAATTTGCTTTTTTCCATTCCACTTCTGCATAATTAATAGACCTAGCAAAGAAAATAGTTAGTGCCTCAGATAAGCTTTCCTCCCCTTCTCTGAGAATTGTAGCAGATGGAATTAAAATCAAAGTTATTTAAATTTTCTTTAATTAAAACAGAGCAAATATAATCATTAAAAATACCAACAATATCCTCATATTTTTCAAACATCCTATCATGATGTTCTATTGGGCCAATCCTATCATGCTTTTTATAATATTTATAAAAACTGGAGAATTTCTTTGGCTCTTTATTGCTATTTCTAGCTAGCTTTATTTCACTTTGCCTTTTGTAATCAAACTATTTAGCTTATTCCTTAATTGCCCATAATTATCCAAGTCCAAAATACTATCACTGCCCTTAAATTTCCTGAATGCCTTTTTTTTTTTTTTTTAATCATTTTGGCTATTTCTGCATTCCATCACAAAGGTTTCCTAATCCTGTTATTCCTAACAATTTTGAAAGGAATACACCTACATTGTACATCCTCTAAAATTTCTTTGAATCTAGATCACATCTCAATCGCATTTTTATTGACAAATTAATTATCCTACTTTGCTGAGCCCAACAACTCCCTAAATTTACTATAGTCACTCTTTGAGAAGCAAAGGACTTGATGGTCATTGTTGACTAGATCCCTATTTAATTCTATCTTAAAATGTATTATCAGATGGTCATTATTTCCTAAGGACTTTTCTACTGCAAGTTCCCTCATGATAATTGGAAAAAAACAGATCCAAGATTGCTTGATGCTAGTTGGTTCATCTACAAATTGCATTAGAAAACAATCATTATAGCAGTCAATGAAGAAGTTACCTTCCCTATTATTTCCTTCTAAAATGCTCCAGTCTATATGAGGCTGGTTGAAATCTCCCATAATTAATGTTCTAACCCTACAGTACAACCATTATTTATTTCTTGAACCATACTGTCATCAACTTCCTGTCTCTGATAAATATATGAGGGTATACAAGGCTGAAAAATAATGCCTCCACTCAAATAAATTTTAAACAAGTTGAAGAACTTTATCGAAACAAAAGCAGATATGTACCTTAGAGTTTATTCTTCAAAATGATGCATTTACTTTCCTATAAGATCACCCTCTACCTTGATATATTTATGCCAAGGGTAAGTGAGTTTTTGAAATCCAACCCAGTAAAACTTGGAGCTTTGACTATGAAACCAAAATTTCACAGTGTCCTTAACTTCATCATATTCATTGCTATTTCCATGGAGATTAAGTTTAGGAAAGAGGTGAAAATTACATGATGCTAAATCGGCGCTATATGGTGGATGCAGCAAGATGGTGAATTGCAGATTCTCAATTGCTTTGCATGTTTGAACATTGGTGTGAGGCCATGCATTGTCATGGTGAACAATGGCTGTGTTCTTGTGAGTGCAAACCCTCCTCATCCATATTTTCAACTTCATCAGAGTTTCAATATAACATGTGGAGTTGATTGCTGTTCCTCTTTCTATAAAATCTACAAGAACAACACCATTGATATCCCAAAAAACAGTCATCATCACTTTTCTAGCCAATTTTTGAACTTTGAATTTTTATGGTTGCAGTGAATTTTTGTGCCGATATTCCATGGATTGCCATTTATTTTCAGGGTCATAATGGTGGACCCACATATCATCTGTGACAATGCTGTGCAGAAATTCACCTTCATTTTTGAAGCACTACAGATTTTCTTGGCAAATGCGTAGTCTCTCATTTTTCATCTTGGCAATGAGCATGCGAGGCACCAATCTAACGCAGACCTTTCAGTAACCAAGAATACTGATAATGTGTCCCACTTGCGCTTTGGAGATATTGAGCATTGCAGCAATTTCATTTTGTTTAATGCAACAATTTCCACATCAATTCATCAATGTTGTTCTGATGAGACTCGTTGGTTGTAGTTACAGGTCTTCCACTTTATAGTTTGTCTTGCAAATCTTCTTGCCTGCTTCTTCTTTACACTGCCTTGCCCAACATCGAATGGTACTCACATCAACACATTGTTTGCCATGCACAGCTTGCATTCACTGATGAATGTCTATGAGAGTAACACTTTCCATGGTCAAAAACTCAATTATGGCTTGTTGCTTGAAGCAAACATCTCTACTTTTTCCATTGCAATTGATACTGAACCAGTGGTTGGAATGTGTGTAGGCTATATTAGGCTATAACACAAAACCAGTTTTATCTGGTTACCTCTACACAATCCAGAATTATTGAACTGGAGGCATTACATTTCAGCCCACCCTCATACATTGTATAAATATTTAACTCATACTCTGCTTTCATGTCATTGAATGTTGCCTCACTCATCCAAGTATCACTAATGCAAACTATATCTGGATTTTCACTAATATAACTAAATACAGGAATACCTCAAAATTCGTCATTTCACAGATTCGTTGTCAATCTTTTACTACCTATAGTTTCAAAATCTCATTTTTTTTTTAAAAATGTGAAAAAAAAAAAGATTGAAATTGATGAAATTCAACTGTTTACCAACACAATATAAATTATATTTTGCCAAAAAATGAGTAGAATTTGATTAATTAATCTGTTTAATAACATAATACAGTAAAATATTTTCTCATTGAAACATGTTATAATCTACCTTCAATTTCATCATTTTATATTTTGTTGTGTTATTCTGGAGTGAATTAACAATGAAGTTAGAGGTATTCCTGTAATTAATTTTTTTTATTCCTAAGACTCCATGCATTTGTATTAAAAACACTTCAACCCCTCAGTTTTAACTGGTTCCTTACCTTTGACGAGATAGCTGATATGCCTATTCCTGACATAATCTGTATTTAAGACTAATAGTATTTACTCTACCTATACCCTGATGCTCCATGCTCTCTGTTGATTTGTTGTTTTTTCATTTAAAAACATTGTTAGGATTATGCCCAACAATTAAAAACTAATTCATTTTCTTAAGTTCAGAGTTTTGTTCTTGATATCAGCTGTTTACTGGTTTTAAATGATTTAAGCACTGAGACCTGACACAGAATCTGTCAGGTAAACCGTTTCAATAAACATTAATTTTCTGTTTGTGCCCAAATCAGAAAAAATTTAAACCTAAAAATTAAAGTTTTCTTTATTAGGCTAGTGTTCATTTGCATCATTAAATTTTAAAATGGATAAAGATGAGAGGGAACTTTGTTTGAAAGAAGATGAAATGAGTATTAAAAGAGAACTTGAAATAAAAGAAGAAACCAAGTTTCATGAACGAGGGATATGTGAAAAAAATTTATTCTGCTACAAAGGCTCCAGTCTAAAATGGCAGGTAAGGAATACAGTAGAATGACTTTGCTAATCCTTATAAAAATGAATTTTCAAGAAATATTCCTATGACCTAAGAACCTTGACTGACTGACTACAATTTTTTCTTTAAATGGTAAACTTCCATCATAATAATAGGTAATCTTCACTTGTCTCTGCCTAATTTAACAGTAAGATTTTTCACACAGTTGCATCCTTTTCATGAATGAGATTAAAGAACAAAAGAGAGTAATGAAATGTATCTGCTACAACTCAACTTCTAACAATTTTATTCTTTTGTTTATTTTAAAAATTTTACTTTGACTGTATTCAGTACAAAAGAATTTCTTTACATTGAAATAAAATTTTGATAGTGATAAAAATAATTGTGGAGTTGATTAAGGAATATCTCCTAATTTCAGGGTTATCAGATGAAACATGAATCAATGGAAGATATTTCTATAAAAGAAGAACCAATAAATTTCAACATTAATGAAATTGAGGTAAATACTAATTAATTTGTTTTTTAGTTGGCTGAACATTATGCCCAAATTTACTCTTCAAAAAGTAATAATTTACTTGTGTATTGTAAGATAATTTTCTCTAAAGTGTTGTTCCCTTATTTCATGAAAAATAGAAAATTTATTACTTTGTCAAAATTATTTTACCAGTCGAGGATTTTTATTCATTCATTCGTTATTGAGAGTTGATGCTTGTTGAGGCAAACTATGTTCTATGTACCCCTACCAAATAGATTTGGAGTGGCCATACTGGATTGCACATGTCTTTCTATCTATCTGTGTCACATTTTCATGTCTTCACACAGGCTACATCATAGCCAATGTCATAACACCGCTTCCCATTGATCAGCAAAGTTAAGCAACATTGGGTCTGGGTATTAATTGGATGGAAGACTGTTCTCAGTGTCCAGATTATGTAGCGACTCATGGTTCAGATCCCACATAAGCTGTAGGTCCCCTCCATCATATGACCTTAGATGTTGCGAAGGAGGTTAAACAACCCCAATCATTATTATTGAAGAGTAAGCTGATACCTGTTTGAAGCACAGGCTGAATTCATTCAAAGCTTAGGCTAGATTAAGGCCCAAAATAACAGTCCCATGCATCAAGTTAGGCTAGAGTAGGACCTAATAATTATCATGAGGTAAAAAAAAAAAAAAAAAATCCACCACAGTGTATCAATATTTATGAATAAATTCTTAAAATTATCCTAGTTGCTAAGAATGGTATGTACCTCTAACCATTTATCTAAGCGTATTAAACTTTGAGATTCTAAAATCATCAAAATTTACTCCCTTAACCCTTTCAGTGCGTGTGGTAAACTATGTTTACCATAAAAAAGCCTGACTCAGGACCAGGGCTGTAACTAGGGTTTAGAAATTAGTGAGGTCCAGATTTTTTTTTAGCGCGGCGGGACGAGCAAAATTCAGACCAAAATGACATCTACAAACACAAACCAAGCTATACACTAAACACAAAACCCTCTAATGTTTAATACACGCTCGACGCTCCCTCTTTTCAAAAGAAAAGCGGTAATATGCGTTTTATACACGGAGAACAGTTCAGTCTCTTTTTTTTTTTTTTTTAGGAAATAATTACTGAGGTCCGGACCTCGGTGACCTCATAGGTAGTTACGGCCATGCTCAGGACACATGGTAAACTATGGTTACAGATTAAAAATCTTCTCTCAGGACGCATGGTAAACATTGTTTTCCACGTTTACTAAACAGTCTATGAACCCCCTCGTTCCTTTTGGAACAACGTAGTTAGTTCCCTGACTAATATTAGACATCAATATGGTGGTATTTAGCATCTTTTTTTATTTTCTGACTCACAGCTCACCAGAGGGGGGAGTGAAATAGACTCCCCCAATCAGTTCAGCATGGCATCCACAAGCCGTAATAAGTGTAAAAAATCCTCTCTAGATGAGGATATAAACAAATATTTCTCAATGAGTTCTGAAAGTGATATAGAATGTGAAAGTGAGGATGACTGGGTGCAAGATAATGTACGGGATATTATGCAAAACATATCAAGTAGTGATGATGATGAAGAAAATGTGGTACTTTTGGAAAGAGATCTGCCTAAAGCAACAAAATCTAGTGAGAATTTTGAATGGCAAGAAATTGGTGAAAATATAGGCTGTACCAGAGGTGGGTGGCAGTTTACTGGTGAAAATAAAGTGCTCTTCAATGGTCAAACTCATACGATGTATGATGTTTTTTGCGAAGTTTTTCCCAAAGAAGTAATTGAGCTAATGGTTACAGAAACAAACAAATATGCAACTCAATTTCTGGCTGCTACACCTAATCTGAAATCAACATCTCGATATAGTGCATGGGTCCCAACTACGTTTACAGAAATGAAGCAATTTATAGGGCTTTTACTTCTCATAGGTATTATACAAAAACCCAAGATAGGTATGTATTGGTCAACTGACAATTTTTATGCTACTCCAGTATTTACAGCAATCATGAAAAGAGACAGATTTACCAACATTCTTTCTTTTTTCCATTTTGCTGACAATGCAGATGAGACGTTGAAGGAAAGAGTGGGGAAGATGGTGAAATTGCATGACTTTAATGAGTTGATGACATCTGCTCTTGAATCAAAATATTCAACTTCTCAGAATCTAAGTTTGGATGAATCTTTGTTGCTGTGGAAGGGCAGACTCAGTTTCTGGCAATACATAAAAAAAAAAAGATCACGTTTTGGGATAAAAAATTTCAAACTTGTGGATGAAAATTGTGTTACTTTGAAATATAAAATATATACCGGGACCATGGAAACTGTTGCTGATTTTTCTAAGACTGAAAGTATTGTAGTAAGTATGATGGAAAAATATTTAGGAAAAGGTCACAATGTCTTCACTGATAACTTCTATACATCACCAAAACTATACAAATACCTTAGTGATAATAAAACTGGTGCCGCAGGGACTGTTAGAAGTAATCGTAAGGGCTTATGCCATGCTATGAAAACTATGAATGTGGCAAAAGGAAAAAAACTTGCCTTTGAGACTCCTGAACTGCTTTTCCTTGTGTTTCATGACAAGAGAAGAGTTTGCATGCTCTCCAATTACCATTCGAACAGTGATGTGACAGTAACACATAGGTCAAAGGAAGGTCTCGTTGAAAAAACTATTCCAGCTTGCGTTCATGAATACAACAAACATATGGGATATGTAGACCGAACAGACCAAATACTGCATTATTACTGTCCCAAGAAAGTCTCTAAAATGGTATAAGAAGCTGGCAATGCATTTGATTCAGGTCCGAGTACTAGATGCTTATGGAATTTATAATCTCATAAAAAAGGGAAAAATTCCCTTTCTAGACTTTTGCCATGAGATTATAAAAGGACTGACATCTGCAGATCAACTTAACTTGAAGAAATCAGTAGTTCCAAGACTAGTTGGAAAGCATTTTACCAACAAAATTACATCAAATTCTGAACGTACCCCAAGACCAACAAAGAGATGCAGGGTATGTTATGCCCATGGGATAGAAAAATGAGTACGTTTTCAATGCGAGACATGCCCCGATACTAGGGTGCATCAAACGCCCTTAGGTTCTTAGATTTTAATGTCTATTCTCTCAAATGTTACACTTGTTGCTAGAAGTGTGTATGCCAAACATTAATTAAATCGGAGGTGGTCCTGGGTGGCCACCGGTCACTTTTATATTTTCGCGGCAATTTTCGGGGGCCGCGCTATGTAAAAATATCTCTTTTTTTTATTTACCAACCAGTTGAAGTTGACTACTTACATTGTTTCTTTTAATATAGAGTTGCTAAGGGGTGATTTACATAACATTTGAGAGAATAGACATTAAAATCCAAGAACCTAAGGGCGTTTGATGCACCCTAAAGGGGTGATTTACATAAAACATGTACCATAAATGAAACTTCACTTATAGTCTAATAATATCCTTTATTGTCTTTCAGAAACAATGGAAGCTGTAACAATGGAAGCTAAGAAGACCAGATTAGCAAGTGCCATTTTTAGTCTTGGCAATGCTCTTACAGAAGGAGATGGTACATTGACAGGAGTCCGCCTCCCAACTTGCCGGCAGGTTCTTCGATGCGTGATGTGGCACATCCAGAAAGAAATATGTGAAGGCAAACAAACACAGCCACTCAAATGGAAATCTGCCAGCATAGTCCTTATCCAGCTGAAAACATTCTACACTAAAGCAAATATTCCTATGCTTTCAGACCATCAATGCTGCAAACTAATACTTGACCTTCTTAATGACAATAACAAATTGCGTCAAATACCTGTTTCTCGCAGAGAATCTCCAAACACTTTGGCTAAGTTGCAATTCCATGAATGAACGTCTTGATAAGACCTTTGGTGTATGGACAAAAGATGCAATGACAAACATTAAGAATGAGGAAGATAGAGCATTTTTAGAGTCAATGAAATCTGACAGAGTAGCCTCATTTGGTAGTGTTGACAAGAAGAAAGCTGATAAAGATCGTAGAAAAGAAAAACGCATCTTAGCGGAAGCTTCAAGACGAAAACATCATGAATCATCCAGTGTACAAGAGATGAAAAGTTCTGTATGCTCTGATGATAGTGCCTCTGCAGATAGCTTGGAAGAAACTGAAGAAGAGGCGATTCCAGAGCTTCAAAGGAAGCGTAGTCACCACAGATCAACATATGCAGGTACGTCTGCCTTTATTCCTCATGATATTCTGAAAAGGCCTTCAGTCGTGTCTGTTGCTACTCGACTAAACATAACTCCTGTTCAACAGGCTGTGCTCACCGAAGCTGTAATTCAAGAGGCAGGAGGTGATCCACGTCTTGTGGCCAAGTCGTATTCAACTGCTGATAAGGCTCGATGATCAATAACAAGTGCTATCGCCAAAGATATTCAAGAAAATTGGATCGCCCCAACAGCTGCAACACTTCACTGGGATGGCAAGCAGATGCATACGCTCACAAACAAGAATGGCAAGGAAGAAAGATTGCCAGTGTTGGTTGGGAATGCCACTGATGTAAAGCTACTGGGAGTGGCTAGATATCCTCGTGGAAGTGATATGTCATCAGGTGACATCATTGCCGAGCACACTTACACGTTTCTACATTCATGGAAGTGCAAACAGTCAGTTGTCAACTTATGTTTTGACACAACAGCATCAAACACTGGACACATTACAGCTGCCTGTGTTACCATTCAATCAAAACTGGACCGTGCTCTTCTGTGGTGTGCATGTCGCCATCATGTTGGAGAGGTAATCCTGGATCATGTGTTTGACGCTCTCAAAATTGAGACATCAAAGTCTCCAGAAGAATTGGGAATGCATATCGCATGCAAAGGATGAAAGTTTAACCAAAATTGACATTTCATTGTACAATGACGATGCACAACAACTGCTTTTATCCTGCAAAAACAAGGTTTTAAGCACAATCCGCACAAGCGCTTCATACTGTAGGGAAGACTACAAGGAAATGACACAACTCTGCCAGGTAGTCCTCGATGATGATGTCACAAAACAAGGAACACTCCACAGACCTGGGGCCATGCATAAAGCAAGGTGAATGTCAAAGATTCTTTATTCCATCAAAATATGCCTACTTGAAGAGCAAATTTCTGTACTACCTCGAGGAACTGTAACAACACAACATCAACAGGAAAAACTGAAGGAGTTTGTTGTTTTTTTGTTTATATTTATTGTGATTGGTGGCTCATATGTCAGTCTGCTTCAAATGCCCCATGGTTTGATTTGTGCTTATACAAGACTCTGCTCAACTATAAAGCTGTCAACTCAATCATTTCAGTCAGCGCTGTGAAAGCCTTTGATAGACATTTGTGGTATTTAACCCCAGAACTGGTTGTTTTGGCACTGTTCAGCAATGCAGTACCTCAAAAGGAGCGTCGTGCCCTTGCAGATGTGTTACTGGCCATACAACCAGATGAAATGCCAAGCACTCCAAAACACCGCTACGGTTCTGGATATGGCAAACCGTCATTTCCAAAAATTACAGAAGCGACAACCCTGGCTGATCTTGTGAATGAGGACTCGTGGTTTACAGTGAACCTTCTTCACCTGGATATGACCTTCCTAACAGAGGATGTTGACAATTGGCAGAACAATGACCACTTCAAGGCAGCCAAGTCCATTGTGGATGGGTTAAATGTTGTGAATGACCCTGCGGAGAGAGCAGTAAAGCTCACAACTGATTTTGTCTCAGCTGCAAGAGGAGAAGACCACTTCCAAAATCTTCTTCAAGTGGTTGAATGTGACCGCAAAGCGAGGCCAAATTTGCGGAAACGAGCAAAGTTGTAGTAGTGACATTGGCGTTGTGTTTTATACATTTTCAACTTTCAATCAATGTAAGTATAGTAATACCGAATATTTGTATATTAGTATTATAAGTAATACCGAATATTTGCCGAATATTCGGTGCATCACTACTAAATATATAAAAGTGGCCGGTGGCCACCCAGGACCACCTCCGATTTGATTTATGTTTTGCATACATACTTCTACCAACAAGTGTAACATTTGAGGGAATAGACATTAAAATCCAACAACGTTTTGAAAATCATGGGGCGTTTAATGCACCCTACCCGATACCCCAGGGTTATGTACCGAACCATGTTTCAAAATTTATCACTCAGCATTTAACTTTTAGTTAACTAAATAAAGATATCTCTATTTTATTTCATTTTAACCTTTATTTTTTGTTACCCATGAAAAACTGAAAATGTTATTGATAGAAAACCTATTTTAAAGGCAAACAAAAGAAGAAGCAAAAAAAATAATTTGAGTTTATTTTCTGCCACATTTATATGCACAGCTTTTGTTCTGGGATATTAGCATCGCATGCACAGGGCGTATCAGAATGGGATGCAGCGTAAGGGTTAAAATTGGCCACCTTAAAGTTATTATGTACCTGGCCAAATAAATTTGGAGGGGATTGCATTTGTCCATCCATCTGTTCATCATACTTTTGTGCCTGTGCTATAACATTTGAACGACTCGGCATAAATTTATGAAACCATGCATGTATGGATCATCACAAGATAATGTGTCATTAAGAAGACTCATGCCCCTATATCAGAAGTCAAGGTCACAAATAGAAGTCAGAGATGAAATGAAGGTCCACACTATAAATTTTGAACCGCTCTATAAATTGTAGAGAGGTTGTTCATTATAAAGGTTTTCCTTTCCTAGTATTTTAGTGTATATTTTAATGATCTATTTACAGAGCTGGGCACCGCAAACTCAAAATCACTTCCGCAATCGCAAATCCTCAAACCTTACCTTCCGCAACCGCAAATCCGCAAACGCAAACCATATTTCCAATTTTTACAGCGCTGGGCACTTCCGCAAACACTTCCGCAAACCGCAAATTCCGCAATCACAATTTTAACTATAAAAAGTATCCAAAACATTAAAGAGGTATAAAAAGTTTTTATATCTTTTTAATGTTTAATGTTTTAGCCTTGTTTTTATTAAAAACAAGGCTAAATAATTTATTACAATAAATCACTATTGTAGAAGAAATAAAAATACTACATATATTGATATATTATATTGAACAAAAACACCACCTGCAAGTGGGAAATTTGCGGAAAGATTTGCGTTTGCGGTCTTAGTTCCGCAACGCAAATTCACTAATTTGCGATGACTTTGCCGCAAATGCAAATCCGCAAATGAAAAACATTCTTCCGCAATTGCGGAATTTGCGGTTTGCGGAAGTGCCCAGCTCTGTCTATTTAGACCCTCATTAGTTATTTATACATTATATAGTACAGCTGTCCCTTGAAGGTTTGGTTAACAAATGTTCATTACAACGAAGGTTTTTTATTTAATACTATGAAATATTATGAAGGAAATTTCGCTATAACGAAGGCAAAGATTTTTGAAATCCGCAGCGTGCTACATTAACAGTTCCTGCAACACAGGCAAGTGCTCCTCACATGTTGCATTCATAATGAAAGTGATGTTCTTCGAAGTGTTATTGTTACTATTTTGTAACCCCAGTATACAGCATGACATCAAAACATCCAAGCTCAACATCATGGTATGACAGTGTTTGAGTTAAGACTGTTTGCATGGTTTGTAAGTGTTCTTATTTTACTTCTTTTCATCTTTCACCTCTCTCTTATTCTCTTCAACTATTTTTCCAACTTGTCAGCAGTGGCCAGCAGATGATGATGGTGAGTCTCTCTCTCTCTCTTTCTGAATGAATGTTAACCCACGAATGATAAGTTTTGCTACTTAACCCCTTATTCCTTTCTTTTAACCCCCTACTCTCTTCTTTCTCTTGAGCTAACTTTAGAGTGGATCTTAAGGTCTTTGTTAGCCTTAGCTTCTGTAGATATAGATCTGTTGATCATGACCCAATCCAACAAAGAGCAGGAAGGTGATAACGATGAACTTAACAGTGAACTTTACCCACTCTATTTATATTAGGCTAGCAAAAAAAGTGTGCTAGGAACCAAACTGACTTTTTCCCATATAAAAAATAGAAAATTAGGTGCTGCTTAACGAATTTCCACAAAATGAAGGCTTTTTAGGAATGTAACCCCTTCGTTAAGTGAGGGACAGCTGTACTATATATACACATTATATTAAATGCAGTAGCTAAAAGTAGTTCTCTGTGAGGGAGAAAGATTCTAGCCAATTACGTATCAGCTTTTAGGCATCAGCCTAAAAGCGGAAATGGGAAACTTTGGTGTTTGGTTGGAGAAGATTAAATTCTTGAAGTCTTGAACCAAGCAACTCTGCCTTTTCTTTTGGTAATTCCAAATCGCGCACTAAGTCATTTAACTCCGCTTGACTTAACAAATGTGGGGAAATATTTGCATCTGGAACATATATGCCATCTTTCCCTGTTTCTATATCACTAGCAGAATCTTCAGATGAACTGCTGTCTGTTATCATTGCTGGTGGAACTGGTGGTGGATTTGTTTCATCATGTGGTACTGGTTTCATTGCTGATTCGCAGTTTGGGTACGTGATCTTTGATTTGTTTTTCTTTGTGAAACCAGCAATCTTTGTCAAACAAAAATAACAATCATTGAAGTGATTTTTCGGCTCACACCAAACCATGGGGACTGAGAACGGCATAGCTTTTCTTTTACCATTCATCCAAGCTATTAACATTGCATTGCACTGTGCACAGCAAATATGTGGTGCCCAGTCCCTCTGTTGGTCTCCTAACTTACAGTCAAAATAACACTTGTAGGCAAGTTTAATCTTTGTTGTTATGTTTCTACGTTGTGGCTTAGGTGTATATTGTCCACAGACAAAGCAGAAGTTGTCTGGGTGATTTACACAAGCACGTCTATTTGATGCCATTTTGAATTACCATACAATATCTGAAAAAACGTAGAAAGTAATTATTACGATGTGCAAAATAAAAAGAAATACACACCGTAGTACAAAACAAATGCTATAAAAACACACAAGTCACCACAACCTGTCACTTGCTCATCAGCAGAGAGCTTCAACAACCGTTCTGCTTGACTGTCACGTAGCGACTGACCGTTGGGCCATTGCCCGTTACTATGCTCTTGACTCAGTGTGGCCAACTCGGGATAAATTTTATTTATCAAAATTGTTCGAATTTGTATATAGTTGGCAAAAAAAATTGCTTTAACCTTGAAAAGCAAGTTTCATATTACTGGCATTAAGCCGATTAAAACCAAAATCTGGATGTGATAGAAAATTTTACTAAAAGTGATTTGCATTTTACACAAAATCTAGACGTGATAGAAAAAATCTAATTATAGATTTGAAATTAGCATACCGAAATTAGCTAGGAGCACCTATTTGGTCTTCTGTAACAAAATCTTTGTTGCCTAGTGTTATGGAAATGGTGGTGGAGGAACATATGCAGCTCAAGCTGAGTTGGCAAAAACACCTCATTATAATGAAATGGGTTTTTAGGAATGTAACCCCTTCGTTAAGTGAAGGACAGCTGTACTATATATACAGTATATTAAATGCAGTAGCTAAAAGTAGTTCTCTGTGAGGGAGAAAGATTCTAGCCAATTACGTATCAGCTTTTAGGCATCAGCCAATCAGCATTCTGCTTACTTTCTTGATTGTGGAAATGGTGGTGGAGGAACATATGCAGCTCAGGTTGAGTTGGCAAAAACACCTCATTATAATGAAATGGGTTTTCGATAGTTTTTTTAAATGTCCAAGGTGTTTGGTAAAGTGGTTTCATTACAGTGGAGTGTTGTTATTGCGAGGTTTTACTGTATTTGAAAAATAATAAAAATAAAAAAATGCATAACCTGTCTTCATATATTTGTATGAATCAACTAAATCTTGAAACTTGGAAGCTCCCCTAAAATGCTCAAAAGTTGGTTCTTTTAATTACTGGTATGTATATTTATCAGGTATGATGTGATCATTCTAAATATTTGTAAACTGTAATGGTATATTCCTCTTTGTACATTCACATGATCCAACGTTTAAGCCCACACACCCATAAATCAGGCTAAAGTGTGGCATGTCTTTTGGATGAGACAAGTTCATTTACATCTTATTGTTGAAACACTGAGGTAATCACAGTACAGTGTCCATTGAATCTGTTAAAGTATGTGTAAAAAATGTAAATGCACATTTCAGAGTTGAATTCATAATGAAGTCTGGTTTAAATACAATTATTTTCTGAATAATAAATTCATTATACATTTTAAGCTGTAAACTGTTTTTTCTCCAAACAAATCATCCTCGAAATTTAATTGAATAGTGTCCAGCTTTATGAAATGAGTGGGTTTTGGTTATGATGATTCCATTGTTATATTATTACAGGTACAAATATTCAGTATGAAATGCACCTTTAACACCATTTAAGAGTAATTAATCTTGTATTTGTAAAGCAATTAACTTATTTTTCAATTCCAGGGACATAGCAAGAACTTAACAGTCCCAGATAAATCTGACTTTGAGAAGAACAAGTCTTTGGCTGGTAATGAACAACCAGGGAGTACCTCTGCTTTTGATGCAAATTATGTCAGTGATTTATTTCAAGTTAAGAATGAAGATCATAAAGTTGTAAAAATGAACAAATTTAAGTGCACAGCTTGTTCATATGAAACGAGTGTAAAACAAAATAATAATATTCACTTAAGAAGAATTCATGCTGTAGAAAAGCCTTTCAAATGTGGGTATTGTTCTTTTAGTGCAGAACATAATTCTAGTCTTAAAATTCATTTAAGAATCCACACTGGAGAAAAACCTTTTAAATGTGATATTTGTTATTACATTGCAGCAAAGAAGAGTCATCTTCAACAGCATTTAAGAGTTCATACTGGAGAAAAACCTTTTAAATGTAATAATTGTTCTTACACTGCAGCAGAGAAAAGTCGTCTTCGAATGCATGTAAGAGTTCATACTGGAGAAAAACCTTTTAAATGTGATATTTGTTCTTACAGTGCATCATGGAAAGGTAGTCTTCAAAGGCATTTAAGAGTTCATACTGAAGAAAAACCTTTTAAATGTAATATTTGTTCTTACACTGCAGCACAAAAGAGTAATCTTCAAAGGCATTTAAGAGTTCATACCGGAGAATAGGGGATTTAAAGAATACTTCCCACATGGTCCCAGCGTGTCATAAAAGGTGACTTAAAATAAGGGAAGGGTGCAGGGGAAATCCCTCCTACCTGTATTTAGCTTTCCACAAACAAGAACAGGAGGTAATGTCTACTAAGGAAAGCTCACACACTGGCAGGACATCACCCAGGATAAAAAGGTCCCCTCAGTCTGTTTACACACCAGGGTGGGTGAGGAGAGCAATGGTGCAACTTTTCCCAGTCCCTTTGGAGAAGAAACTTCACCAAAGGGATCAATGCAGGGGATCCTACCAGGTCAAGGTTTTGACCCTGGACCCCAGCAGTTACATCGGACAATGGGCCCAACAAGAAACATATGGGTAATTCCAGGACAAATAGACAAATGAAAGTGCCAAATGTACACTCGGCCATCTCCAAAATTCATGAAACTTGGTGTGAGGGTTGGTTTTGGTCCAAATTACAAAAATCTGAATTTTTTTGAAAATTGGTCAAGTTGGTCAAATTTTATGGCTTGACCAAATTTTGGCCAAATGAAAAAAACAACAATTTTCAAACATAAATATCTCAGCTGCTAATTGTGGTAGCATAATAAGTCTTAAATGATAAAATATGTAAAATTAACTGTAGTTTCTAAATGTATCATTTTTTTAGGGTAACAATTTTTTTTTTTTTTTTTTTTTTTTTGGCAGTGAAGATACCATTTTTCGAAAAAAAGACCAAGAATAAAAAATGTTTATTTGATGTATGTACACCATAATAAGTAATAAAAAATCAGCTTATAGTTTATTATAAGGCTCAAAACTGAGTTTGAAATTAAGTAATAAAATGTTTTCAGATGACGAAGATTTATTACAGACTTGTTGGTCCAAAAAAAGACAATTTTCAATTCATATAAAAAATACATGTAGATAAACCAAAGGAGAAAAAATCTTTTAAAATATATGTACAATGTACATACATAACCTCTCTTATATTTAGGGACAGAATATATTGACAAAAATAATGTTTAATTTATAAAGCGCTTATCAGAGTATAAAATACTCTTCCTAATACTACATGTACACAAGTCTTTGAGAATGAATTAAGAGACAGTATTCTCATCCAGTGAATCCAAATTTTAGACACTAATAATAAGAAAAAAGAATTTGAAAAGATTTTTATAACTAAGTAGATGCACAAATCTTAGATAAAAATTTTAGAAATATTATATAGACAATCTTAAATAGTATACATTTGATAGAATTTATTTTATGTTTGAAAAATTATTTAATTCTTGAAGCGGAAAAATGTATTGTATTCTTGTTCCTCCTCATAAACTTGCTTCAATACTCCCAAATATATTTTCTGTTGGAATGTGACAAACATCATCTTGCACAGGAAAAATATATGAGGGACATACGCCTGAAGGATGGAGAAATTTTATCAAAAAATCATCATATTCACAGTCAAAGGACTGGACTAATCCGAGCCATAGTTTATTTTCATACATACAACCCACAAAAGAGCCTGTTTCAATTTCGCGTTGAGAGACAGTATTATGTTCTTGATCCGAAGCAGAAACTCTAATGAGCTCTCTTATTTTGACTGACTGTGCACTCTGAGAGAGTGGATAAACCTTCAATGAATTCTTGGAAATTGGGACAAAGCAATGTAATTGTTGAGTACCTTTGATAGAAGTAATAGGTTCACTCAGACGTTTTTGCAAAGAAAGCTCTACATCTACAACTTCTGCCTCAGAGACGTAAAACAAAAGTCAATAGCGGTTAGGAATTCTTGAGAGCAGAAATTGTAGAAGTCCTCAGCTGTTAAGAATTGATGGTCGAGAGGCTGTCATAAGCTTTCTCTGGTGACTGCTCTTTTTACTGTTCCGCCAATACCATCGCAGGCATTCTTCCCGTGGGATGTCGCGAAAAAATTCCACTCAGCATGAATTTTGAAGTCTTCGAAATGATGGCATAAATTTAGAAAATTTGCTTTATTCTTATACTGAGCCGTGCATCCATCTGTGAAATAAATAATTTTAGTTAGGTTTGAATTTTGTTGTTGGATGCACAGGATTAATTTTTTGAGAAAACTATGAACCAGAATTGTATCATGCCTGCGACGGTTTGAAACGAAGCAGTAACTTTTGCAAATTAGTTTTCCTGCATTGTTTTTGGAATAATAACCGAATGGGTGCACTGTACATTGCGAGTTCTCCCAATGAAACCCCTGGGCACAATCTTGTACGATGAATGAGAAGCTTTCCGCGAAATCGCCCACCAAAACACCTTCATTTTCGGGCAGAGTTTCTTTTATATTTTTGAAGTAACTCGACTGACATTTATTCGTGAAGTGGTGTCTTGTCAGTTGTGCAATTTTTTTGGTGAGTAATTCCACATATTCCTCTGGAGTTTCGGTGATATCTTTTAACATAGTGATCGACGGACATCCATTGTTTATATTTTATCTCTTCCATCACCATGAAGTCCAAACTTTCCAAATAATTTTTGATTCCGACCTCTCGTGGGCATCTTTTGCATGGGTGCATCATACAATCTTCATTGTCCATGCCATAGACAGATAAAGACATTAATTTTTTGTAGTCTAAATCTTTAATGCCTAACGCTGATATTTGTAGTCTAAATCTTTAATGCCTAACGCTGATATTTGTAGTCTAAATCTTTAATGCCTAACGCTGATATTTGTAGTTTCGGATTTTGGTGATGCGTACATACGCAGACACTGTGAGTTCCGCTTTGTCCCGCAAGCACGCACCACGACAGTCGAAGATGAGCAAAGGTACTAAAGCCTATTTTGGGATTTTCATCATTTTTTGCACATTCAGCATATAACTCTTTCAAGTTACACAATACCAGTCTTTTTTGTTTTTTATTTTTTCACCCTCTTCATTTATTGCAAACTTATAATCTTTGATTCCCGGGCACATCCTACTATATTCGTCATTTTCATAAAACTCCTGAATGATTTTTTTTTTTTTATTTCAGCTGTGATGACCTTCCCCTTCGTCATGTTTGGAATGTTAGGAAGAATCCCACTGTTTTTGAAGATTGCGGCTCTTACGCACCATATACTTTGTTGCTCCAAAGAAGTCAGCAGTTTTTTCAATGGGATAGGGATACAATGATAGTATTTGTAACCTAAGATTGCGATCGTTACTTGCTTGAAATGTCTCCTTTAATTCTTCCATAACCTTTTGATACCAGAAATAAAGTGTATTTGACATTAAGTTTAATTAGTATATTTTTAATTAAACTTTTCATAAAATATATGTATATGTATTATATTGTCCGATTATAAAAATGTAAACAGATAAAACTTAATTTAGTATATACTTCGATGACTGTATTAAATTTAATTTAAAATGTCAAATTTCAATAACTGTGTCCGAAAAGTAGTCTTGCCTCTCTAAATCATCTTCGAAACAACTTTTTTTGGATGGACCAGCTTCAGAATAGTCAATAGGAGCCCCATAAGCAGCTTCAAAACTTCATTTAACCTTTTCCGTTGTCGATCTGAATTTCGTAGAAGCCTTTATCTGTTTTTGTCCCAGCTTCAATCCAGCTGTAAAACAAATTCATAAATTTAGGTTGCGTGAAATAATCAAATATCAAATATTTTGTATATATGTATTCAAGTGCTGATGCTAATATTTAAAAACAGAAAACTATGAATTTGGCATTAAGAAAATTCTTCTTGTGTTTTTTCATAGGATCTCAACAAAATTTTGTGTTTTGAGGCATTTTAAGGGTTAGGTAAATTTACGTATACTAGAAAATTAGGTGTATATACTGAAAATCTGGAAAGAAAGCAAATAATTAAAATTTGGAGGATTTTTTTTTGTCATTTTTTTTTCATAATAATCATCGATAAGCTGACTTTTTATTACTTATTATGGTGTACATACATCAAATAAACATTTTTTATTCCTGGTCTTTTTTTCAAAAAATGATATCTTCGCTGCCAAATCGCAAAAAAAAACATTTTCCAAAAAATCATAATTTTATTTTTGTTACCCTAAACAAATGATACATATTTAGAAACTACAGTTAATTTTACATATTTTATCATTTAAGACTTACTACACTACCACAATTAGGAGCTGAGATATTTACGTTTGAAAATTATTGGTTTTTTCATTTGACCAAAATTTGGTCAAGCCATAAAATTTGACCAACTTGACCAATTTTCAAAAAAATTCAGAAATTTGTAATTTGGACCTAAACCAACCCTCACACCAAGTTTCATGAATTTTGAAGAGGTTACTGTGTACTTCATTTGTCTATTTCTCGTAGAATTACCCATATGTCGGTATGACATGCAATAAACTGGACCATTGAAGAAAAGAACGTAATCCTAGCGGCAAATCAATGCTAAGTCAAGTTCAGATATAGTTTAAGTGTTTGGCTTCGGGTAGAAGCCCCACTTACAGCTATTAAAAATACTAAAAAGAGTATAAACCAAAAGAGAAAAGGAGAGTTCTGCAATATGATGGAGAGCAACTAATAATGAGTGCCCAAGATCTTGCACTCCTAACAAATACATTTAAAAAAATTGCTGGAATAAGTAATAATGACAGGTGTAGATTCTGTCATGTTGAGGTAGAAAGTGTTAGCCATCTTATATCAGGCTGCAGAGAGGTATTATACAGCCAGACAATAAAATTTGCAAATATATCCACTGGAAGATCATGATGGCATTAGAATTATAATGTAATAAAAATGTATGGGACCACACACTTGCACCAATTACTGGAAACAACCATTATACTATGACACAATAATTCCAACAGCCACTTTTATAGACAATTCTGCAGTAAAACCAGACATAGTAGTGTGGGACAAGAGGGAAAGGAGTGCCTTACTTATTGAGGTCAGTGTTCCAAATGACTATGGCCTTAATAGAGTGGAAAGGGAGAAAATTACTAAATACCAGGTACTCATATATGACAGAGAAACTGGAGATTGAAAGAAACTGCCATTTTCCCCATCGTAGTTGGGGGCAACAGGTATGATGAAAAAGAACCTATCAACTTACCTGAACTCAATTCCAGGACAGCCCTAGGCCATAGAAATCCAAACCAGGGCATTAAAAGGAATGGTCACCCTCCTTAAATGAATGCCAGGACAAATTCAGTCATAGTTGGTGTTTGGTGTTGGGTGGAAGCCCCACTTCCAACTATAAAAAATAAAATAAAGAGTATAAACCAAAAGAGATAAACCTTTTAAATGTAATGTTTGTTCTTACACTGCAACATGCAAAAGTCATCTTCGAGTGCATTTAAGAGTTCATACTAGCAAAACCTTTTAATTGTGATATTTGTTCTTACACTGCAACATGGAAAAGTCATTTTCATTGGCATTTAAGAGTTCATACTGGAGTTTATCCCTGGGGATAGGGGATTTAAAGAATACTTCCCACATGGTCCCAGCGTGTCGTAAAAGGCTACTAAATGTAAGGGACTGGTACAGAGGAAACTCCTCCCATCTGTATGTAACTTTCCACAAACAAGAATGGGACATAATGTCTACTAAGGAAAGCTCATACACTGGCAGGACATTGCTCAGGGGTCATTCCATGTCAAGTCAGCCACCTAAAACACTCACCCCTTTCAATTTTGTTCATACTTGGCACAATAGCAGATATACATGCCAAACTTAAATTCCCAAATTATTAGAGCTGACTGACCTTTGGTTACTGAGATACAAGGTCACAAAGTTGTGACATTTTGACCTTTTTTGCGTTAAATGACTATTTTCAAAATGGTGTAACTAAAAGATTATTAAAGCTAGAGCATTGATTTTGGTCTCATTTTAAAGCTCTTTAGTAGCCCCTTGTTTATTGTCTCTCGTTAAATATCTCTACTGTGAAAAATAAAAAAATCCCTTCAAAAGTTGACCTTTGACCTTGAATAAATAAAAAAATACCTTCTAAAAAATTCAATTTTTTTACATCAATACCTTGAGTCATGTACAACAAAATCCCAAGAAGCTGTAAGTGGCTGATAACTAGTTCAATGTATAAAAAATAATGAATTCAAGCAACATTTTGAAAAAAATCATTTTATACAAAAATTGTCAAAAAGTCATGACTTTGTGACCTTGTATGTCAGTAACCATTTTTGTCTAAGGTCAGCTCAATCTCTTACAAATACAACCCATATCTACATACTATCTGCAGCCTTCTACAAACAAGCAAATGCTTATTTTTAAATATTTGTTCTTTACCCACCTCACCTGTATGTTGTGCATGTATGTGATGGTTTTCAGTAGTTGACAAGATTCTTGTGGGCCACCCAATTTATTGTGATTTCTAGAAGAGAAAACAATTTTTAATGTATACCTAGATAGCTACCTAATTAACAAATACAAGTAACATATTAAAATGTACATACAATATGTATAGGTATAGTGCTCATTGATTTCCATTTATCACAACTTAAAATGTATGCAGTGTATATATAGTTACATGACCATTTTAATTTTGAATTCTTACCTTTCTGTGCTGTAGATCTGCCAAAGCTTTGGATGCCTTCAAAGTTAACTTCTTTGCAAATCCTGTATGTTCGTCCATTAGTAGTAGATGCCTCAACTTGTGTTAGAATATCTGAATATGGTAAGATTAATTCATCTGGTCGACCAGGATACACAAATGATGGGTTTGGGCCATGAGGATGAAGGAATGTGACTTTTACTTCTCTATTCTCTGGTATCTTTTCCAGCACATATGCCACCCACCAATGGCCATCATATGCAGCAGTAACAAAACCATGTATTTTCTCCTCAGTCACAACTTCTTCCTTTTCAGTAACTTTCTCAATATTTGAATAATCTGATAATGAATAATGTTTAACCTTAAGAGAAGTCAATGAAACTGGCTGTAAATGGTGTAATTTCTGTGTACCAGCAATAGTCCTTGCAGTTGAGTGTCTTTCTTGGAGAAGTTGGCTTTCCTCTTCATGCTCTTTATTGGTTGAAAAATGACATTTTATATTTACAATATTTTCACTTGCAAATGTATATAACTGTTCTGCAGTAAGGATCTGTTCATCATAAGGTCGTTGTAGACTAGCTTTTGCAGCTAATCTCTTAACTGTGCCTCCAACACCATCACAGGGTCCCTTTCCATGACTTGTTGCAAAAAAATTCCATTCTGCCTCAATTCCAAAATCATCTCTGTGATGGCAAAGATTCAAAAAGTTTTTGAAGTTCTTATACTGTCCTGCACACCCATCTGAAAAGTAAATTATTTTGTGGATGGAACCGATGGATGAGATATTATCTTTTAGGAATTTTATCAGATGCTTTTGAAACAAATGTACAGCAACTGTGTTATGGATGTTACACTCTGAAATAATAACAAAGCTAAGGTGAGCAATCTCATCTTCCTTTTTATAGTAAATAACAAATGGATGTAGAGTAGCCATCTCATTGTTCTAGTGAAAGCTCTGAACCTCATCTTGAAGAATAAAGGAATAATTTTCAGCAAAATCACACACAGCAAGGACCTCACCATCTTTCAAAGACATTTTTGTTTCACGGTAATAAGTTGCTTGCATCTTTGTCTTGAAGTCATGTATCTGGTATTCTTTCAGTTGGTTACAGAATTGGTCAATATATTCATCTGTATTCAGTTCTACTGATTCAAGATTTGACCGATCTGTATTGGTCCACTTTTTAAAATTTATGATATCAATGAAGTTGTTTGTAAATATGTCCAGTAGTCTGTTTTTTAAATCTGATGGATCTCCACATTGTTCACATTGTCTGAGGCAGCATTTCTGTGAGGCAGGATTGCATTCCATAAAGGCAACACAATGACGTACATTCTTAATAGGTGTGTCATCATTTGCAGTTAGTTTTTCTAATTCAGCTCCTACAAACATAAGTTTGGCATTCTGATGAATTGTACAGACACATACTGAGTGAGTTCCTGTTGCTCCAGCAATAACACACTGCTTTGGACGCAATTCTGCAAATTTACTGAATCCCACCTTAACCAAAGGATTTCTTTCTTTGAAAATATGATAGGCTTCTTTTAAATTGCAAAGTAAAAGATGCTTTTGCAAATGTATCCTTCCTCTTTCATTGTCAATGATACTACAATAGTCTTTCTTTCCTGGCATTGTTCTACTGATGTCTTCTGAAAGATAAAATGCTTTAATAGCGTCAACAGTATCCTGTTTAATTCTTTTCCCACCCTTTGGATTTGGGTCTGAAAGGACACCTTTTTCTTCAACTATTTTTTTAGCAATAGATGCTGTATGCCTTGTTGTGTTAAATTCTGAAGCAATTTTCCTAATGCTCCAACTTTTGGGCAATACAGTGAGGATTTTTATTTTATCACTTCTTTTAGTATTTTCATTTTTGAATTTTTCCTTGAGTTGATTTATTATTTCTAAACAGTCTACATCTCCAGATGGCTCCTTAAATTGTGAGTCAGAAATCTCTTTCCTGCAACTGTTTCCATTCTCTTCTTAACTGTCTCTGTCACCTTGCTTAGTTTTTTAGCTCCATATGACTTTTGCTCTACAAGCTTTCTCTTTTTTATGGGTGATTCACCAATTGAAACAAAAGAAGCATTCAAAGTACACATCTCATGGTTTTGCTCTGAAGTTGATGCATCACTATTGTCAACATTTTCAATTTTCTCAAGATCTTCAGGTGGTTCACTACTACAAGAATCATCATCATTTATGTCTGAATTCAAAGTGCCTATTCCTTTCTCAGGCAAGGACTCAAGATGTTCTCTACACTGCTTACAAAGTCTGTGATGTAGTGTTAAGTGCAGATCGGGAAACTTATTTACAAGTTCCTGTGGTACAATTCTCAAACTCTTCTTTCGACACTGACCTTTGTGACGCAGCAAAGGATCAGCACACTTCTGTTTCAGTTTTAAATGTTCCATGTTTGTACTCTGAAATCACAAAAGCACAAAGAAAATCCTGAAAAGAAAACAATGAACAATTAATGAATTATTAAATAAATTTTTATACATGTATTTAGTAAAAATAAATTAACTTTAACTTGAAGTCAGGAGTCAACTCTGTAAAGTTGACAGTACTTATATACTAGTTGGGCCTTTGGATCAGCGCTACTCCAGTAGATTTGGGGCTGTCGAGGGGTTTAACCCTGGTTGTCTTTTAAAAGACTTCTTTTGGCACAGGTCACAAAAAGGTTTTTGAACTAATAATGTTAAGTTGAACTAAGTCTTCACTGACACTATATCAGAACAGAACTTTTAAATAAATGAACTGACAAAAAAAATCTAAAATTGAAGAATGATGCCAACTTCATTTATTTTTTATACATTGAACTAGTTATCAGCCACTTACAGCTTCTTGGGATTTTGTTGTACATGACTCAAGGTATTAATGTAAAAAAATTGAATTTTTTAGGAGAAGGTATTTTTTTTTTATTCAAGGTCAAAGGTCAACTTTTGAAGGGATTTTTTTATTTTTCACAGTAGAGATATTTAACAAGAGACAATAAACAAGGGGCTACTAAAGAGCTTTAAAATGAGACCAAATTCAATGCTCTAGCTTTAATAGTTTTTTAGTTACACCGTTTTGAAAATAGTCATTTAACGCAAAAAAGGTCAAAATGTCACAACTTTGTGACCTTGTATCTCAGTAACCAAAGGTCAGTCAGCTCTAATAATTTGGGAATTTAAGTTTGGCATGTATATCTGCTATTGTGCCAAGTATGAGCAAAATTGAAAGGGGTGAGTGCAAAAAGTGCCATTTTGTGGCTGAGTTGACATGGAATGACCCCCAGGATAAAAAGGTCCCCTCAACCCACTCACACACCAGGGTGGGTGAGAGCGATGGTGCAACTTTTCTCAGTCCCAGAGAAGAAACTTCACCGAAGGGATCAATGCAGTGGACCCCCAGCAGTTACAAAGAACAATGGGCCCAACAAGAAACCTATGTCACTATGACACAATGACACAATAAACTGGAACATTGGAGAAAAGTGTGTAATCCTTGTGTCAAATCAATGCTAGGCCAAGTTCAGAGTTGAAGTGTTTGGCTTTGGGTGGAAGCCCCACTTACAGCTACTGAAAATATTAAAAAGAGTATAAACCAAAGAAGAGAAAAACCCTTAAGCTGTATAAAATCTATCCTACCATTATTAGCACTCTAACAAACCAGATTGCAAAATGGAGAACAAACATCAATTTCACATCAACTGTATTTTTAGCCAAAAAACAAAACTTAAATCTCAACTGGGACATTGAGCATCCACTTTTCAAAGCATATAACACATCTCTTTAATGTGATACAACTCAGAATGACCCCTGAGAAACTTTTGCTACATACAGACTGTGCATGGAACAAGGAACTCTTCTGGGAAATTATATCCACTATAGTTTGAATAAGTAATGATAAATGACAAATACTATAGTTTTTCTTTTTCATGATGGAAAGCCCAATGTGGGCACCAGGTTACTCGCAAAGAGGCCCCAAAATATAGCTTCCCTCACCAGCTATCTACATAGCAGATAAGATCCAGCTCTGGGACAGGATCTAGAGTTTGGGGAAAAAGAAAACTATAGTACATGTTATATATCATTACTTATTCAAACTATAATGGATGTAATTTCCCAGAAGAGTTCCATGAAGCTTTGATACTGAACCTGGGTAAGGAGAAACACTCAGGGTGCAAAATGAATGAAGAAAGTTTCCAAATAAATGATGGATAATACCTGGACTTCAATATCTCGTAAAGAAAATAGATATCACAGGGTCAACCAAATGAAAAGAAGGCAGTGGAAGGCCAAAAAAGCACGTACTGAGGAAAATATTGACACTCTTTCATCCATGATATGCAGTCAAGAAGAATGGCCCAACACCCACAAGTCTATGAGAGAAATTTAAAAAACGTGGTATTTCTACTCTAGTGTTTGTCGTATAGTAAAAGATGATCTGGGTCTTAAATGTTTTAAAAGTTGAAGTTCATAAGCCCTCTGCATCAAATAAGCAAGAGTTGAAAAATGTCATGCTGTGTTAGATCAATTCCCAAGCAGAGAAGTGTCGAAAATATGGTTCAGCAACCAGAAGACCTTCATGGTTGCTTCAACGATTTACACACCAAATGACCGAGTTTATGGAAGATAGGACAAAAAATC
Source organism: Bathynomus jamesi (assembly GCA_023014485.1). NCBI lineage: Eukaryota > Metazoa > Arthropoda > Malacostraca > Isopoda > Cirolanidae > Bathynomus > Bathynomus jamesi. The sequence continues at coordinate 352,668 of JAJOZX010003276.1, forward strand.
TATCAGTCAAGATCGACTTAGGGAAGTCAGAGATTGTTTTTGTTGATCAAAATGCCAAAATCACTGCTGCTTATTACCAAGAAAAAATCCTTGATGCAGTAGATCAATGGCAAGCAAGGTTGCAAATGTGCATTGATAATGGAGGAGGGCACATTCAGCATGATCTTGGATTCAATTAGGTAACTGTATAGAAACAAAGTTTTTCTACCCATGTCTGTATAACAGCAAATTACAAAATAATGGGTACAGTTAGCAAAAATCCAACTTCACCATGAGATAGACCATGAAATTCTATACAGGACACACATATTGATTGTACAAATAACATTTGATAAAGGTAAAATTATGTTGGCCCACCCTATATATATATATATATGCTGCAAACGCACAAGGAAAAAGAAAAACAATTCCAAGGCCTTTCGTATATTCAGAGCTACACCTCTTCCTTGTGGGTTGCAGCATTCATTCATGTGTTTGATGGTGAAATTCGACATATATATATATATATATATATATATATATATATATATATATATATATATATATATATATATATATACACTATATATATATATATATAATAAATATATAGAGAGAGAGAGAGCTCTCTTCCTCCCCCTATAACTTTGAAGCATGTAAGCATGTAACATAAGCCAATCGACACCTGACTGTTGTGAGTGACATTGTTTGGTTTTTGAAGCAGTGTTAAGAATGCCACACACCTTCACACATGCTGAATATGCAGATATGGTGTATGTCTACGGTTTTTGCAATGGAAGTGCAACAGCTGCTGTTGCAGAATACCATTGACAGTTTCCGAACTGCAGAATTCCGGATCAAAGAGTGTTTACCAGGGTTTTCAACACATTGCGTGAGATTGGTACACTTCCCAGTGCTCATGTTTCATCTGAACATGAAGGTCAACAAGATGTGGATGAAGTGGAAAACATTCTTCAGTTGGTAGAGCGTAGTCCTACTACTAGCTCATGAAGAATTTCTACACGTCTCGGTGTACCACACACAAGAGTATAGCGAACATTACATGAGGAAGGCTTGCATCCATATCATGTACAGCGTGTACAACACCTTCAACCAAGAGATGCTGCCATGCGACTGGAATTTTGTCATTGGGTAAATGCTAATCACCAATTGCTTTGATTAATACTGTTCACCGATGAAGCTACTTTCACCTGTGATGGTATCAACAACACTCATAACTCTCATTGGTGGTCAGACAAAAATCCAAATGCCACTGTGGAAACAAATTTTCAACATCGCTTCTCTGCCAATGTGTGGTGCGGTATCATCGATGATCAGCTGATTGGCCCTGTTGCTTTAGAAAATCGTCTTACAGGACAAAGTTACTTCGAATTTCTTCAAAATGAATTGCCAGGACTATTGGAGGATGTTCCTTTGGCTACACGTGCTAGTATGTACTTTCAGCATGATGGAGCTCCTCCACATTCTACCCATCTGGTGATGCAATACCTAAATCAAACTTTCCCTGGTTGATGGATCAGCCGCAGTGGTCCCATTCAGTGGCCACCAAGGTCTCCAGACCTCCCCGTTAGATTATTGTTTGTTGGGGGTGGATGAAAAGTCAAGTTTACAAAAGAAAGGTGGATACATGAGACAAATTGCTCGCGCATATTTTGGATGCTGCTGCCTGCATAAAGGAATGTCAAGATCAACTCAGATGAACGACATGCAATCTTCGCACACGAGTTGAAAGTGCATTGAGGTTGACAGTGGGATTTTCAAAAACATCGTAAACTGTAACAAATTTGTCATTTCTGTATCTGATACCATTCAAAATTCCAATGTTTAAACATTAAATGTTAGAAACAGTAATTTGTTTCTCTCTTGATTACCATTAACAATGCTTTTGTATTTGTAGATTCAAACAGCTCTATCTCCGTAACTATTCAGAATTAGACACATGTTCATATGAACTTTTTTCTCACAATGACCGATACTATCACCTCCCGAAGTATTGACCTTTCCTCCTGAAACACCCTGTACACACACACACCACACACACACACACACACACACACACACACACACACTACTGGTCAAAAGTTTAAGTACACCCTGAAATATTCATAAATTCCAAATTTTGTTTAAAGTTTTTAATTTATTAACTAAGTTATCATGACACAAATTCATAAGTACAAACATGGGAACTTAAATAACAAGAAATCAGGACAATTTACCAAAAGCAAAGCCTAAATTTTAGATTCATCAAAATAGCCTCTACTAGCAGCAATTACAATTACAGCAGCAGAAATTTGAGGCATGCGCTCAACAAGAGAAAGAAGATAGTCTGATGAAAGCTGCTGCCAACACTCGTGTAAGAGTTTTCAGAGATTCTGAGCACTGGATGGCTGCTTTGTTTTCACTCGTTGATCCAGTTCGTCCCACACTAGCTCGATGGTGTTCAGATCCAGGGACTGTGCTGGTCATTCTTTCTGCTTCAGGTAATTTTGACACAGCTTGGAAGTGTGTTTAGGATCATTGTCTTGTTGCATCATGAACTGTTGGCCAATTAGTTGCAGTCCAGATGGGATGGCATGGTGCTGTAGAATGCTGTAATAGCCACGTTGGTTCAGTATTCCAGTGACTTTGTGGAGATCTCCAACTTGCTCCCCTGCAAAACATCCCCAGACCATCACACTTTCTCCGCCATGCTTCACTGTTGGCACAACACACTGCTGTGTCATTCTTTCACCCGCTCTGCCCTGCACAAATACTGTGTGTTTGGATTCAAAAACTTTGAACTTTGATTCGTCAGTCCAAAGGACAAATTCCCAGTGCTCAACAGTCTATTTTTGGTGTTTTTTAGCACAGGCTAGCCTTTTCTTTTTGTTCTGGAGTCTCAGTATTGGTTTCTTTGCTGCAGTTCATCCTTTTAATCCTGCCTATCTTAGTCTTCTCTGAACAGTTGATGTTGAAACTGCTGTACTTCTGGAGTTGTTCAGCTGGGCTTTGATTTCTGTGCTGTGAAGCGTGTTGCGCAGACTGGTGACTTGGATATACTTGTCCTCTGAGTAGTGATGTTAAAAAACGGGTTTTTTTATGTCCATGTTGTTTTTTTTGTTTTTTTTGTCGTTTTTATTGTTTTTTATCGTTTTTTTGTTTTTTTGTTTTTTTTAATAATTAATATAGATATTGCCAATTTAATTATAAGGTATACTTTTGCAATGATATATATTATAAAAATAAATAATAAATAATAAAATAGGCCATATGGTACCAGTATAGAATGTCCTTTTCAGCCTATTTACAGAAAAAACTGGCCTCTTTCTTGCACTGAAAGTCTTGTATCTTGAGATCTGTTAAACTTGCGAGAACACTGGCTGGGAGCTGACTGCCCATTGTCCAACCTTTCCAGGACTCTCCCATCCATGCCTCGGATTTTGAATCTCCCACTTAACTATCCTTTAGACCCGCAATGACATATTTTCACCCCCCGAGACCATCCATAATCCATATATATACATACACATACACCCATATACATATATACCAATATATACATAAATACTTATATACACATATTTATATCTATTATATACCCCATACACACGCATACATCCAGAATTCCAGATACATACGCACACATACTCACATATATACCTACACAAACTTATACACCTCTATTTCGCCCTTTCATTACCTCCGAGATCATTTAGCACATACAGTAATATCAGACAGCCAAAAGAAACCAATTAAGCACAGACAGAGCAGCAAAGCTAGTATTTATATCCCAAAATGCAAAAAATATAATGAGGGTTTGTTTTTCCTTTCTATTAATACTTTTTGCGTGATTCAGTTTTTCTAAAAGATGACTATATATACTAGGTATAACCGTATAAGCATGGTAGTATAGTAAATTATCGGTAATACTAATATACTTATTAGATTAAAGGAAGAAAAATATGGAATAAGTTTAAAACAATAAAAAACAAAAAAACAGACTATCTTCGTTTTAAACAAAAAAAACGACACAATAAAAAACGACTCACATCACTACCTCTGAGTCTATTGTGGATCTTGGTTGCCCTGACCTTTTTCTGACCTGTTTCTTTGTACCATTTAATGGCACAAGCAACTACATTCACAGAAACTTAATTTTTTTTGCAATTTGCCTGTGATTGGCCCTCATTTCTCAAAGTTACGATCGACTGCCTTTTTTCTGTTGTTAAGAGCTTTGGCACCCATTTTTGCTTTTTGAAACACAGAAATATACCTTAAACTACACTATATATAAAATCCTTGCAGAGGAGCTAATTAAGACCTGTAGCGCATGTTAACCCATTGATACCTAGTTACGCATTTTCTATCACTCGTGGATCCGAGATGGAGAGAGGGGATACTTTTATATTTTTTCAGATATAATTTTAAAATTTTGAAGTGATGGACTGGCAATTTTTTTTTTCCAATGTGCCAGGGACTTGTACAATATTTTTACCATATTACTGTATTCGCATATCCACATAACACAGATCTAAAAAACTAACTTTTTTAAAATAACTTTTTTGTTTACGATCCAGTAAATATTATTTGAACATTCGTACTCATATTAATTTATACCGGAAACAATAAAATGAATGTGATAAATGATGACACATTTTTTTATTTTGTTTATTTTGTAAACAAAGAATACAATATTGCAATATAAATAAAAAATATAAAAAAATAAAAAATAAAAATTCCTTTACAAAAATATTTAACCTAAAAATATAAACTTTACTAATGTGAAAGGTGAGCCTGCTTATCCTTTGTCAGCTTATCCAGTCGTGGTTCAATTGAGGACAGCGCCACGCGCGATGGAGAATGAATGTCCAAACTATTCCTGTACTTTGTTTTAATGACATTCATATTGAGAAGCCAGTCTCGCAAAGGTATGTTGAAGGAAATGGGAGGAGTTTTCAGAGCAATTTCGCTAAGCTCATTATATTCTGATTTCACTTTTATCCAAAAGGAAGCAAGTGAAGTTGTAGTTTCGAAACTCATCTTCAATCCTTCATCAGCAGCCAGGTCCAACAATTTATCCTCCACAGTGATAGGTAAGTCATCTTTCAGTGGAATAAATAGATTTTGGATCCATCCATTCCTTTTCCGTGGATCTTCTTCAGTTGGAAAGTAAAACTCAAAACATTCTGCCACATTCATCAAGTGTTCTCTGATGACGTTTTGTAGAGATGTAACATTAAGGTCTTCACTTGCATCATTGATGATTTGTCGCTGTTTGGTGAAACGTGTCATAACAATCTTTTGACATTCTACTCTTCCATGTTTCTAGCTTTCGTTTCATTCCATCGATCTTGTTAGCCATTGTAAAACACAAAGCCATCCTTCCCTGCAGGGAGGTGTTGCGATCATTAAAGATAGCAAAGATATCAGCCAAATAAGCCAGCTTGGCAATCCAATCTTTATCTCGGAACAATTGTGACTAATTTGTTTTTTTTCTCCTGAAGAAACTCAACAAGCTCATTTTGTAGTGCAAATACTCTTGACAGGATTTCCCCCCTCGATAACCAACGTACATCAGTATGTAATAAAAGCTGTTTATGATCAGCTCTCATTTCGTCACAAAATGCAGCAAAAAGTCTAGAATTTAAAGCATTCACCTTGACATGGTTCACAATTTTTACGACTTCGCTGAGCACACTGTTTAGTTCTGGTGACATTTTTTTTTGTTGCAAGACTTTCTCGGTGAAGGAAGCAGTGTGTTGATCTGCATTCTGGGGCAAGTGCCTTAATCTGAGTAACTACTACTGAATGCCGTCCTGTCATTGCGGCAGTGCCATCGGTACATACACCTATACAAAACTTGAAATCCAGTTCATATTTGGTAACGATGCAGTCATTCAAAATCTTAAAAACTTCAGAACTAGTTGTTTTTGTTGAAAATGAAGCAGAAAACAAAAACTCTTCCTTCAAATCACCCTCATGTTCAAAGCGTACATACACCATCAGAATTGCCATATTAGCAACATCTGTACATTCATCAAGCTGCAAGGAAAAGTACTTTGCTAATTTAATCTGTCCTATGAGCTGATCTTCCAGATCGTGAATTCGTCGAGCTATAGTGTCATTCGAAAGTGGCACCTTAGCCACTTTCTTTACCGCCGCTTCTCCCAGCATTTCCATGCAGACATCTTTAATACAGCCTATCACAAGTGTCTCACCGATTGTGTATGGCTTTTTAGCCTTTGCAACTCGAAGCGCTACTTTATAAGAAACCCGTAATGCGGAAGTATTAATGTGTGTCACTTCACAGAACACTTTCTGGCGGCTTTTCAAATCAACATTCTTTCTTTCAAAGAACTCTCGGTTTTGAACTTATTTTTTTGTTTTGTATTTAAATGCCTCTTGAGCTTCGACGGCTTCATTGCGTCGTTAGCCAACACATCTCCACAAATAACACACAGCGGTTTTGGCACTCCACCATCATTTGTGGCCACAAAACCGAATTGAATGTATGAGAAGTTATACTTCCGAGTAAAGCTAGTACAAATTTTTTTTGTTGGCAATACTTCGGTTTCATTTACATCTCTGTCATTTGATTCCGAATTACTTGCGTGTTCAGCAACCGGATGTGTCAGCTTAATAAATAAGTCCATTGGGCCTCGCTTTGCCATCTGTAAATTATGGGTAAGAATAATTAATATAAATTCCATTATTGTGGCATATACTTAATTTATTATATTTTTGCAAATGCAAAAATTTGTTTTCCAATTCTATGCAACACTGCCCTTCAAAAGAGCATTTTCAATCATTTTTAATTTTCTATCATTAATCAGACGAACTCGTGAATTTGTAAATGATATTCAATCATTTATTATTGTAATTAAGACCTCCCGATCACAATATCTTTTTTGTTTCGATATTAAACAATAACAATTATTATGCTTTTATTCAGAATTTTGTCAATCACAGTGATATATGAAACATTAAAATACGTGCATCAATTTTGCTGTCAAGGGTTTTGTAAGTGATTCTTATAGAGGTTTTCCTGCTGATTTCGAATCTGCAATCCGTTTTTCTCAATCAGCTCAGGTTATCCGGCTATGGCCTCATAAGTAAAATAGAATCTTTCGTGATTTTGTCAAAGCGGAATTGGAAAAGTAACATCTATCATCACTTGTTTCACTTGTATAATATCTTTTTTTACTTTTCAGGCATATAGATAAAATATTTCATAATGAATAGAGCGTGTAAAAATGATCCCAATAGATTCTGCTACATATGTGGGACGGTTACCATGCCAAATAACCAGTCCCAAATCACTAAATTTGTGAAGACAATGTATAGAGCATACTTTGGAATTAAGCTAGGGGACCAGGACAAAAATTTCGCCCCTCATATGTGCTGCAAGACGTGCATTGAAAATTTGAGAAGATGGAGCAAAGGCAGAGCGAAATCTTTGCCTTTTGGAATTCCCATGATTTGGAGAGAAGGAAAGGATCACGTGACAGATTGCTATTTCTGCATGACAAACCTCCAAGGTGGGCTTATAAATTTATTTTTCTTAAATATTTTGAAATCCTCGTATGAAACTTGACATAATATTCACCATAATGTAATATTCACCATATATAGCATAATATTCACCATAATGGTAATCATACATTTACATATACATATTGTTATAGAAAATACATTTACACATACATATTGTTATACAAGTTACATTTACAATGATTGTATATTTTCTTTCTTTATCATTCATATTGTCCCCCGAAGGGACAATATGAATGAAAAAGAAAGAAAATATACAGACTCCATCGACCTATTTCATATCTTACAGACCGCAGCCTTCCCTCACGAGCCGCCACTGTCTGAATGCTTCTTCTATTTCATATGCAAGTTTTATATCCATGTTTCTGTGTTTCTATTTTCAGGAGTTAACAAGAAGAATAAACACATTGTTGTATACCCTGACATTCCTTCTGCTATGAGACCTGTACCCCATGGTCCTGGAATTCCAATACCCGACCCACCTCAAACCCTGGACTTCGATGATTCTGATGATGAATCAATGACCAATGCCAATGACCAGTCCCAGTCGTATATACCTACAAATACCGCTTCAAATGAGCCGAGGCCTCTCAACCAGGCCAAACTTAATGATCTTACCATGGATTTAGGACTTTCCAAATTAGCTGCCGAGATCTTGGGCTCACGACTTCGAGAGGACAACTTGCTGGCTCCGGGAACAACATTCTCCTGGTATAGGAAACGAGAGGAAGAATTCCGCAAGTTTTTTGCAGTGCACGAAAATACCTCTTCCTTAGTGTACTGCTGCAATGTTGAGGGGCTAATCGAATCCTTGGGCCTGCCATATAACGCATCAGAATGGAGGCTATTTATAGACTCGTCTAAACGAAATTTGAAAGCAGTACTTCTCAACATTGGGAATAGGGTTGCATCAGTCCCTGTAGCACATTCCGTACAACTTACTGAGAGCTACGATCAGTGGCGGTTCCTCATATGGGCAATATGGGCAGCCGCACAGGGCGGCATTTGTGGAGGGGCGGCATGAGCGCCTGCAAAAAAAATAAAAATAAGAATAAATAAATAAAGAAATAAATAAAAATAGTTTATTTATGGCAGTTGTGCAATTTAATTTGTATTTTTCCTGTTCATAGTATCATAATTACATTCTCTTAAGTGAGTTATTCTATTTACGTGATGAAGGATTTGTAAAATTCAGAAATTTGAGTCTTTGTTTTGGTTCTGAAGTTCCAACAATTAGTCCAATAAAAGTTATTTTGTGAAAGAGTTATGTCTGTCCTTTATTTTGGGGGGATTCGAATGTGTGTGTGTTGGCGAACAGGGGGGGGGGCGCTGAAGGTGAGGTTCGCCCAGGGCGTCATGTAAGCTAGGACCGCCACTGGCTACGATAACATGAAAATTTTACTGGATGCTCTCGTATACGACCAACATAACTGGAGGATCTGTGGAGATTTGAAGGTAATACTAATATCATAAGTAAACTATTGCTATTGACTATGTTGTTTTTCCAAAGGTTATTTGAGAGCGTATAAGAACACTTAACTTCCCCACAGAAGTGATACAGTCCAATGCATAGATTTTTTTATCTGATAGAACAAATTCTCTAAATTCTTTACATATTTTCATTTTTTTTCAGACTGTGGCATTTGTATTGGGAATGCAAGGGGGATACACGAAATACCCATGTTTCCTCTGCAAATGGGATAGCCGAGCGGATGAGAAGCACTATGCACAGCGTGAATGGGCATCCAGAGAGAATTTTGAACCTGGGTCGCATAATGTCGTTTCAGTGCCCCTTGTACCACCAACAAAAATTTTGCTCCCACCACTTCATATTAAGCTGGGCTTGATGAAAAATTTCATCAAATCAATGAATAAGGAGGGTTCAGCATTCCGATATCTTGAGAGTAAATTTCCTCATATATCTGATGCTAAACTAAATGCTGGGGTTTTTGATGGTCCTCAAATTCGAGCTTTGATCAAGGATACTCAGTTCGAAAACGCAATGACTCCAACTGAGAAGAATGCCTGGCAGGCATTCAAATCAGTTGTCACTGATTTTCTTGGCAAGCGTAGAAGTCCAGAATACGAGTCCGTTGTCGAAAACTTGATGGAAGCTTTCAAAGCTCATGGGTCGCGCATGTCCATAAAAATGCACTTTTTGTGGTCCCACTTGGACTATTTTCCTGAAAATTGCGGGGATTATAGTGAGGAACAGGGTGAACGATTTCACCAAGATATCAAAATAATGGAAGAGAGGTACCAGGGAAACTGGGACATCAATATGCTGGCGGACTATTGCTGGTGTTTGAAGCGAGACGTGCTCGAAGAAAAACACAGACGGAAAGCCAAAAAAACTTCATTCCTTCCTCAATAAACTTTTTTCCATATTCATTGTATGAATAAAAGTATTTATTCACACAATGTTTTCATTTTTCACGAGTGTTCTTATAATATTATTCGTATCTACAGTGTTTAAGCTAAAAAAATCAATAAATTTGGGGATAAAATTGGACTTATAATAAATGGCCAATAGAGAAAAAACCTGACCTGATTGAGGAAAACCAATGTCATTTTCGAATTCAGCATGGTCGAATTATATAATATGAGTTGAAAAAACCCTCACAGCAGACAAAACAATTTCATATGCATACCAGTGTAATGCAGTTGTAGGCCTTAAAAAGTTCGTTTTTAGCCCCAGGGGCTCGAGCTGGAATTACACAAACCAGTGAGATCTGCATAATGATCTTTTCTCAATCTTTTCTTGATAGTAGCTGTAGCAGGCACGTCGGCCATGAGCGGCTAAACTGCTAAGCTAAAGGGCACGTGCCATGCGCTTCACGTTCAAAACATGCAACCTAACCTCTCAATTCAAGTGAGCAAGTGTACACACACAACAGTATTTTCGTGCTGTAGCATAATGACATTATCAATATTATAATATGTGCTTCTGAAAACGTAGTACATATTATTTAATATTGTCGACTTTATCGACTGATTATTATTCTTAGTGGAATTCCGGTGTAATTATTAAATTATACCATAGTTTATTTCCTTCCTGGAAACTCTCTGTGGACCGGCGGCCGATGCTCTGCGGACTGGTGGCGGTCTGCGGACCACCACTGAGAAGCACTGCCTTAAACTACACAGTTAGCTCCTCTGCAAGGATTTTATATGTAAAGGCCTGCAGCACATGTTAATGCATTGCTACCTAGTTACGCATTTTCTATCACTCATGGATCTGAGATGGAGAGAGGGGATACTTCTATATTTTTTCAGATATAATTTCATAATTTTGGTCATTTTAGTGGATAAATATTACATGTATATATTCAGTTGAGGATTTTGCTCAAAAAATTGTCTTGCCTTATCATTTACACAATGGCCAATATAATTCGTCAGCGTCAAAACAAAATTTCCTGTCACTTTTTGACATTTTTGAGTTTTTGTTGCTAATGCCATATCAAAAAGATTGCACATCTTTTGGTACAAATTTCATCCTTGTAGGATGAACTATGAGGGTGATATTTGCAAAAATTCATATTTTCCTAAGTCATGAGTAATTTAATTTAGAACCCTTTTTTTCATTTTCCTCAAAACCACAAAAAATGAGAGGAAAATATGGTATGACTCTGACGATTATGCAACATCATCAATAAATAACGTGAAACACTCAATTACTTTTTCATGATCAAACACAATATTTGAATTTACACCAGAATAAGAGTGCTGTAATGGAGGCTTCTCCAATGGCCTTTTGTCTTAAAACAAAGTTGGAACATGAGTCCAGTTTTTCTCTAATTGAATAGGCTCATTTTCCCATTCACTCTCAACACTGGTGTCACTAAAATCACTAAGCCAATCACTATCCTCTTCCTCAGTAGGAATGTAATCAAAATCAGTGTCACTAACATCTATGACGCGATGTTTATAAATGAGAACCAACTCTTTGTGATCATTTATTTATTTACATAAAGTCAAACAATGACAACGGTCTTCTGAAAAAGGAATAAGCATAATAAGTAATCACTTGAATAAAACATAAACATAAACATAAACATAATCATTGTCCTCTATCTCCTCCCAAGTCTTTGATACTAGATGTGATATGAGGTAATTGCAGTACAGTAGTGCAAAGACTTATATTGTTTTATAAAGTGAATACAGTATAGTACTTTAATAGGAAAACATAGATACTAGTTTATTTAAGAGTAATATGAGGACATAAGGCTTTGCTATTACATCATCATGAATACGATACTGTAGAAACTAAAATATAAATACTTATGGAATTATACAGTACATTATATCCAATCAAACATATTACAATACAATTAGAGAGTTCAGCGAGAGATTGAATCATATATTAAAATAAGGGTTGTACAACGGTATTCCTGACAAAAGTAATAGTACAGTAGTGAGGTTACAGCTGTATTGGGAACACAATATAAAGTTCTTAGTAAGTAAAGTGTAAAGTGTACTGTACTCTATCTCTCCCCCAAGTCTTTGAGCCAGCAATTTTATAAAGAAGATTATTAAGGATAATATGGCAAGAAAAAAAATAAAAAATTTGTATGTTTACGGATAAAGACTAAACCTTATTTTGTCAGTGCCCTTAATTTAAAGCATACTTGATTGGTTACTCTTCTTGATTCATATGGTAGTCTTCATGCCAGGTAGTGGGGCGTCTGGTACGGTTCGAATGCCTTAGTGGAGTTGCAGTTTGGGGTGCCGTACCCATTGGCCTAGGGGGTGCGGGTGGTAGTATGTCGATGGGCGGCGTTGACATGTCTTCTTGGGTGGGGGGTGTGGTCCTCTTCCGGGATCGGCGCCTTCGTTCAACGTGCGGGCTGGACCGTGTCGGACTACGGGGTGAAGCGGGTGTCTTTGGTCCTGGTGCTGACCTGGCAGGTGTAGGTGGTGCAGCAGGTGGGCTGTTGGTGGGCACCGCTAGGAAGTTCTTCAAATGTTGGTCTATGGTCATCTTTGGAGCAGGTGTGCTGAAGGGTTTTATTTTTTAAGGAATTTCCTGTTCCTTACAGTTACCCTCCCAGATCCATCGACCCTAACCACGTACTGTCAAACTGCCTGACTTCGATGACCACACCTGTCTTGTCCCATTTACGGGCGTGTGGACCGACCTGGTTCTGGATGCGTATAAGGTCTCCGACTGCTAGTGGTGGGAGTCTCTTGGTGTGCTCTGACCAGCGTTCCGCACCCCTCATGTGGCGGTTCCTCAGAGCATCTTCTCGGGTGGCCAAGTTTTCACGCCACGTGTCGTGTGGTTTATATCGGCCGGGAAGGATTGGAATGAAGTCCCGGATAGGGCGGCCGAATACACACATTTGCTGGGGTGTTTTGTATCTCTATCCGGCGTGTTTCTGTATTGAAGCATGGCCCGTTGAAAGTTTTCGGTGTTGAGGTCGCCGTTTGGTCCAGTGTTGTCGGTTATTAGGCGTTTCGTTGTCTTGACACCAACTTCTGCCCGACAGTTGCTGTGAGGGAAAGCCACTGATGAGAGTCGGTGGTGTACGCCCCAGTTTTTGAGGAACTGCCGTGTGGCTGCTGCGGTAAATTCAGGGCCCCCATCGGAAGCCAGTTCGTCGGGATGCCCGAAGGTGACGAAGGTCCGTCGGAGGCAGGCGATGAGTCCAGCAGCACCATCTGATGACCTCTCTACTATGGCCAGTTGGAGTATCTGTCCACCACGACCAGGTAGTTTACTCCTTTGTAGTGGAAGTAGTCCGCGCAGACGCACTGGAAGGGGTATTCTGGTGATGTTGGTGGAGTGGGTGGAGCGCTGGGCTGGGTTGGTGGCCATGCGGTTGCAGTGGCTGCAGCTAGCCCGTAGTGCTGTGATGGCTGGTGTGATGCCAGGCCAGAAAATGGAGTCTTCTGCTCTGGAGATCATGGATGAAGTACCTTGATGAGCTGAGTGGAGTGAAGCCAGTACTTCTTGCCTGAGGGCCGGCGGGATAACCGTGCGGTTCCTGTACATTACCACGCCGTCAACAGTGCGGAGGTCGTCGCGAAACTGGTGATATTCCCGCAGCTGTGCAGGAGTGCATGGCGGGATTCAGGCTACCGGACTCTATGACATTGGCTAAACTATTCATGACTTCATCGCTGGTCGTGGCGGTGCGTACTCGATCCCATGTCACTGACGCCAGGCTCAGCGAGTTGAGTGTTGATGGCGGCTGCAGAAATGACGCAGGCTTCCATGCCATTACCATCTGTCAGTGATGTCCGTATGCCGGCTAGGAAGGTGGGGGGGGGAAAGAACGCCGTTCCCTCGCATGGTTGATGGATGGCTGCTACATCATCGGGGAGTGTCAGTGGTATGGGGTCGCCAGTGGGGTATCGTGACACCCCGTCAGCAGCTTTGTGTTTCGCGCCTGGTACGTGGATCATCCGGAAGCGGTACCTGAGGGTTTTTTCCTTCAAGTTTCTGAGCGTGTATTAGATATGTCCTCTAGGGATCTGTCACCAAAACACTTGAGGAGAGGTTTGTGGTCCACTGCATTATTAGGTCTTCGCATCCCAGCACGAAGTACCTCGCCTTGTCAAGGGCATCGGCGACAGCAAGTGCTTCTCCTTCTACTGGTGCATAGCGGGACTCAGCTGAGGTAGTGAATCTACTGCCGACCAATGTGACACGCCATCCAGTATGCAGCAGAAGGGTTCGACTCGTGTACAGGTGCAGTGTTCTGAAGTAAACCAGTAGCCGATGCCTGTTTTCGACCAGTCTGTGGCGAGGCATGTGGGCTTGGTTTTGTCAAAAATTTTAACACCTCCTCTATTTCTGTGATGATGACATCCTTTGATTCTTCGAAGATGGTTTCCAATTCGTCATCCCACTTGAAAGGTGTTCCTGGCTTCAGAAGTAGGCGGAAAGGCTGCATCCTCTTGGCCATGCTGAAGGCATACGACACCTGGTTGATGAGCCCGAACCATGATCGAACGTCGGTGATGTTCTTTGGAGATGGAAACTCTAGGATTGCTTTGAGGTATTTTTTACAGGGTCGGACACTGTCAGATGTGATCTCGAAGCCTGCAAATTCAACCTTGTCCTGACAGAACACAAACTTGTCGGGGTTCAGTGTGATTCCGTGTCTGCCGCAGGTGTCAAGCCACTGGGTGGCCTGGAAGAAGCTCTCCTCCACTGTGTCTGACCAGAGCAAGACGTCGTCAATGCACTTTGTATTGTTAGGGATGCTCGATACAATTTCGTCGTACCTTCTTGTGTAACCGTCACCAGATGCAATGTAACCCTGGGGAGCGGTTTTGTAACGGTAGCGACCCCAGGGCGTTATGAAGGTGGTCAAGTGGCGGTCTTCTTCACAGATTGGTACGCTGTGATATCCATTCCATGCATCAAACACTGTTTTCTTTTTGCCTTGCGGTACTGATCTGGCCTGGTGGAATGGCGATTGAGTGTGGTGTGTTTCGCGGGTGGCGTGAGCGTTGAGGGGTTGAAAGTCAACGGTACGCCTTGGTTTTCCGTTCTTTTTGGCGCACACCACCATTCTGTGACACCAGGTTACGGGCTCACCAACGGGTACTGGTTCAAGGACACCCAGTCTGACATCTTGGTCGAGGCCAGCCTTCACGTCCTCCTGCCAGTGGATTGGTACTGGGACGGGGGTGTGATGTGCGACTGGTTTGGCATTGGGGTCCACCATCAATTTCATTGGGGGGCCGTCCATCATGGGCAGCGCTTGGTGGTCACAAGTGTTGAAGGTGCTTGATTTGTAATAGTCCAGCAGGTATTCCTTGAGCTTTTGCTGGTTCGCCGCAACAGCGGGTAGCGGTAGCTCGATTGGAGGTGATGGAGGATGTTGGCGTCTTGGACAGTCGCAGTTAGTTACAAGTCCGCTGTCACTGTGTGGCGTGCTGGCACTGTTGTTACAGTATTGTGCTGGATCCAGTTGGACTTCCCCCACTGTAGGAAATCTTCCCGAGATAATGCCGAGTGAAACGCATGCCTCTCTGCTGATGAAGAACTTGTCAGAAGAATCGTCACATATGTTACCTGTCTCGTTTCTACTTGTTGGCCCTGTTCATCCTTGCCAGTGAGGCGAAGTATGGCTGCGCCAAGGATTTTGATGCCCTTGTTGTTGGCGGCGTGCATCTTCATGGTCACAGGGATGAGGTCAGACTGGAGAAGCCCGAGGCGGTGGATAACCTTGATACCGGTGAGGCAGCTCTGACAGCCTGTGTCTGCCATGGCAGGCAGTACCACGGTTTTTGGGTGGGCATTGAGGGTTGCCCCAAGCGCCTCGTAGTCTTCGGGGAGAGTCCTGACTGTCAGGTTGATGTGTGGCTGTGGTTGTGAGTTCTCCTTGATCCATGTCCGATAGTTCATTGTAAATGTGATGGTCGAGGGCGATTGCTCTTTTCTTATGTGGCTCGGAAGTGTTGCTTGAGGCGCAGAGAAGATCAAATACCGCACCTTCGCACTCATCAGCTTTATTAGGAGTGGCTGAAAGGCTCTTGTCCTTGTCTTTGCTCCTGCATACGGATTCCCAATGGCTGTCGCGCTTGCAAATTTTGCATTTGTGGTTGTACGCAGGGCAATCCGTCTTGCGTATGTGGACTGGGGCTCTTCTGCCGTGTCCTTTTTTACCACAATATGAACAGGGGGCATTTTTGTCTTGTGGGGGTATTTGCTTACTTCTCCTGTATGTGCTGCCTGAGGCCTCCACGGCATGGGAGTCCAGCAGTCGTGATGCTGAGCGCTTGCCTGCTTCCTTCGCCTCGACAAACTGAAAGACGTCTTCCAGGGTCATCTCCTGGTTACTGTTGCCGAGGAGTTCCAGTTGTATTTCCGGGTCAGCAATTCCGCGGGTAAGGACGTCGCGAAGGATGGGGTCAGTGTAATTTACGTTGTTGTTGCAGCTTGGGCATTCAACAAGAAATTTGCAGACTCCGGCCTGACCACGAAGACGGGCTCCAAAACTGCGCACAGTTTCGTCGCGGTCTTGTCGCATATTGTGTAGGGTAACCCTGGCTACCATGGTGTTCTCCTCACGGACAGCTAGTTTCTTGATTGCAGCAAGGACTTCATCTTCGGTTTTGTTTGTTAGGCTTCCACCTGCGGATCTTGTCAAATCTTTGCGGAGTGAATCGTCGCAGCATTCAAGTAGTTGTACCACTTTGTCCCTACCAGTGATTTTTGTAGCTTCCGCATAATCTGTCCAACGCGACGTAAAATATGCCCAGTCTTCACTGGTACCTGCAGCCGAAATGGTTGGCCGTCTTACTTTCTCAACCTTTGCAGAGACTGTCGGGCTTGGGACATGGGTCGTGCAGTGGGCTGTTATAAGTGCGGCTACAATGGCTGGGTCCAGGTCTGCTGTGACATAGGTACAACCTGTGATAGGACATTCTACGGCAGGCATTGTGGATAGCGTTTGTTGAAGTTGCTTAATTAGGTTGGGGTGGTTGACAGTTGCTTGAATTTACCACGTATGTAGACTTATTTTATTATTTATTTAATTAATCAGTCATTTGTACCTAAGACCGTTGTCATAAATGAGAACCAACTCTTTGTGATCATTTATTTATTTATAAAGTCAAACAATGACAACGGTCTTCTGAAAAAGGAATAAGCATAATAAGTAATCACTTGAATAAAACATAAACATAAACATAAACATAATCATTGTCCTCTAGTTTATAATGTTAGCCCCACCCACAAATTATACTTATTTGATTGGTTGAAAGACTTAAGTCAATAAACTCCTATGACTCAGAAATCCTTCAGTAATATCCTCCTAAGAATATTAAAGCGGTAGAAAAATTAAATGCATATGGATAATGCACATTACCCATGGGATATTGGCATGCGTGTCTCATGGATAATGCACATTTTCCATCGGGACCAGCGGGTTAATAACTAAACACGTGAATTAACACATTCTTGAAGAAACACCACACTACCCCAGTAAAGACTTTTAAACTGTTTTTGGACCTTTGTGTAGAGCTAATGGCATTAATTTTAGGTTGCATGCTAGACATCAATTAACACATTTTGAAGAAGCTTCTGTTACAATACACTTCATAGGGCAGATGCACTGAAGCATACAATATGAAAGCCAGGTAAACAAATTCATCTGTAGTACCTGTTAAGCTTACATTTGAAGTTTGTCATGAGCTAAGCAGCTTATCCTTTCCACGCACTTTTTTCGATTTTTTTCACAAATTTGCTCAATAGTGCAGTTTTTTAAGCTGATTTAGAAAATTTAACTCTGGAAAATTTAACACTTTTACACAGAATAGTAAATAGCTGGAATAGTTTCCCAGTAGAAGTAATTAGTAGCACGTCTACGGGGCTCCAATAAACCTTAGCCCGCCCACCCATGGCCTAAATCATTAGAGGTACATCAAAACTAAACATACCTTACAAAAGAGAATTTAATCCTGCATTTAATGAGAAACAATTAAAACTTGGTGTTCCCGCCATTGGCTTCCGAGACAGCCTGAATTCGCTTTGGGTAGCTTGCCAAAAGTGACGTGAATAGATCTTGATCATTACGCAAATTTGCTAAAACAGTTTCAATGTGTTGCGTCATTGTATCCTTCGAAAATCGATTTGCTGCAGGTTCTTGAAACAAGAGACATTCAACCTTGTCCTTTATAACTGATCCAATGTGTTCACAGACGTTCACGTCAGGAGAATTTCCTGGCCATTCTTCATTTCCAAAGAAATCGATCTCATGGTTCCGCAACAACTGTCGAGTGGCTAATGCCTTAAAGCAGGGGGCCTTATCGTGCAGGGGTGTGACTTGATCGACAGCCATAACATTGTTTGGGTTAGAAAAGGAATGACATGCTGGGATAGAATAATATCACGAAAATGCTGTCCATCCCAACTCTGACCATTTGGCTTCAGCACCCACATGAACTTCTTTGCAGTGAACAAAACAAAAACACCAACACAGTCTGGACTTTTTAATAATTCGCGATAATGTTCATTGTCATCGATTTCATCTGGTGGTGTGGCCCACACTCGATCATTTTGGTAGTTAGGCCGACGTGTTACATAAACAAATAAAATTCATCGGAGACAGCTAAATGCATGAAATCACCCACATCCCAATCTTCAAGATAATGGGCAAACCACATTCTGTCATCGATGTTAAGTCGAGTTTTTCTTGGCTTTGGAAGTTCATGCCAAGGCTTTAAACCTTGCCTATGACGGTACAGTCGAATGATCTCACCACTAACGATCTTTCCTCTCAACACTTCGATCTCTCTAGAAAGTTTAGCACAGCTGTTTTTCCGCTTACGCGTACCGCTTTCAATGATGTCCTTTGTTTCCTGAGAGAGTGGCAAATTTGGGCGCCCAGATTTGGTTGTAATCATTTCACATTCATCCAAAGTTTTATTCCAATTTCTTTTGACGAAGTCCTCACTTCTTCGCAACTTTCTGGCAACCCATGAACAGTGGCGGTCCTAGCTTACATGACGCCCTGGGCGAACCTCACCTTCAGCGCCCCCCCCCCTGTTCGCCAACACACACACACATTCGAATCCCCCCAAAATAAAGGACAGACATAACTCTTTCACAAAATAACTTTTTATTGGACTAATTGTTGGAACTTCAGAACCAAAACAGAGACTCAAATTTCTGAATTTTACAAATCCTTCATCACGTAAATAGAATAACTCACTTAAGAGAATGTAATTATGATACTATGAACAGGAAAAATACAAATTAAATTGCACAACTGCCATAAATAAACTAGAGAATCAAATTTCTAAATTGTACAAATGCTCTATCACATAAATAGAATAAGACACTTAAGAGAGGGTAATTATTATGCTACACTTTGAACAAGAAACAAAATAAATTACACCACAGCACAACTGCCATCTAAAGCCTGACTCTTCTTACCTTCCTTGATGCAAAGTCATGAATTAAATCATCATATGAAATCTGCTCAGCAATTGTATGATTTATACTGATGATGGCCAGACCGGTAAGGCGTTACTGTGACATAGTTGACCTCAGGTAGGATTTGATGAGCTTCAGCTTTGAAAAGCTCCTCTCTGCTTCAGCAACAGTGACTGGAAGAGTAAGACCAATTCTGAGAGCAGTCCACAAATTTGGATATATTTCAGAGAGCTCCCTTTCATGGATAAATGTCAGCAGTTCAAGCAAGGATATGGTCTTTGATGGCAAGTCAGGCAAGTTCTTCAGCTCCTGTGCAAGCTCTCTGCCATCCAAGTCAGATTGCCCCTTAAAGTGTAGTGTAGTACTAAGGTTCACACATTGTTCTGTCAGCTCCTCAAATGTGAGATTTTGGAAATGTGTCAGCACTCCAAACTTCTCTCCCACAATTTCCAACGTGGAAAATCTTTCCTGAATGGCTGATGTTGCAGCATCAACCACTGCATTGAAAAATGTCACCTCCAGCTTCTTCAAAGCATCAATCAAGGGCTCATCAGATGCTTCATAGGAGAAGTGCCGCTTTGTGGACCTCAGCCGTTTTTGTTTTAACACAGCCTCCACATTCATTTGTTCACAGATATCTGTGGCTGCCATTTGTGCAGCCACAAAACCTGTTGACTTGTAATTGCGGAGACCTTTCTCTGTTTTTTTTAGGAGATTTACTGCAACATCAACGTGCATGCTAGGAGACTGCATCTGCTTGCTCACATGCTGAATTTGGCACAACAGGTCATGCCACACCACTGAACAAATGGCGAAGCGGTATGACCCAACCTCCTCTGACAGAGATTGAGCCTCGACCTTTATTACAGAGTCTTTGGTGTGGTCCCTCACCTCGATCAGTGCATCTCTCACTGCAGCTGCCTGATATCTCAGGGGCTCCACACTCTTGATCTTGCTTTCCCACCTTGTATCAGACCACATCTTCAATGTGATGTTCACATGTTTTTTCAAAATGGCCCATCGTTGTGTGGAGGCTGAAAACAAGTTGTAAAGCTTCTGCAAGATGCCAAAGTAACTTGTGGCATCAATAGATCCCTTAGCAGCATCGGCCACAAGCAAATTCAGAGAATGAGCCCCACATGGAACAAACAGAGCTCTGGGATTAATTTCTAGGAGCCTGGATTGAACACCCTTGTTTTTTCCCCTCATGTTGGCCCCGTTGTCGTATGATTGTCCTCTACAGTCCATGAAAGGAACTTTTAGCTCCTCCAGTCTCTTCAGAATCAGAGATGCCAAATGTTGACCAGTGGACTCCTCTGCCTCCAAAAACCCCATGAAATGTTCCTTTATATGGGGCTTCCCCTCCAGTGACACAACCCGAATCACAACTGACAACTGTTCAGTGTGGCTGATATCTGGAGTGCAATCTAGAATTATTTAAAAAAACTTTGATTGTTTGATGTCGCTCACCATTGCTGAAATGGTCTTGCTGCTCGACAAATCAATGAGTTCATTTTGTATGTGGTGGCCGAGGTAGCTGGTGTGACTGGAGGTCCCTTTTTGGACACGGTTAATGTGCTCTTGCATTATAGGATCAAATTGTGCCATCAGTTCAACTTCTTTCAGAAAATTGCCATTTGATGGTGAGAACAATTTTTCTGTATGTCCCCTTAGTGCCAAATTCCTAACTGCCAGAGAATGCACAATAGCAGTGAGACGTGTCAGCACCGCTCTCCATCTCAACTTCTCAGCCTCCAGAAGTGCCATCTCCTGCTTGTCAATGGTCTACCCCTTTCTCATCCTCACTGCCAGTTCTTTCCAGATTTTCATAGAATTTAGGTGTTCTGAACTGTTGTCATGTGATGTGAGCAATGAGCTTGCATGCTTCCAGTCCGAGAGTCCCAAACTTGTTAAATTTATTTTCCTCTTGGAAAATAATGTACAACAGAAACAGAAAAGGCTGTTGTTTTTTAAGGAATAGACCAACCAACTTCTGGTTATATTTTCCCCACTAACCAATGACTTCCTGAAGTATTGATGGTGGAAACTTCTTCCGTCACTGTCGTTTCTAGGGAATACAAAGTCAGATGGTACTTGACTTGGTCCCCTGGAAACCAGTTGTGTCCGAATTCTCTCAGTCAGAACTGAAGGCCAGTTAGCAGGGTCGGTGGACAGAGACTCATCCTTAGGAGGCGATTCTGCTCCAGGCATTTCTAATAGAAAGAACAATAGCATTACTCATTAGTATACACACCTAAGTTAGATAACACATTATTCACAGCACTTTGTTATGGTGGTGGTGTTATGGAATTATGGTGGTGAAACACCACACATACCCAGTAACCCAGACCCAGTGATAATAACATTATAATTTATAACTGTTTGCAAAATGCTTTGCAGGGATGCACACACATACACATACACACACACGCACACACTCACAGACATATGTGCACACAAACTCACCTGAAGAGTCCTGCGGGGAGAAGTAGAAGCAAATGGGTCTTCATCCTCAGGATCAGACTGCATTTGTGGAGACATATGTGAGGCTGAGGAGGTAGATGGCTCCTCAGCCTCAATAATGGCAGAAGTAGACGGCTTCTCATCCTGGCTAGTGGCAGAGGGTGTTCCAAAATGTTTCAAAAGTGCCCCTGCAAATAGTAAAATAGAACATAACAGACCAATGCATGAATAGGCTAGTACAATTAATTTAACATGTTATTAAGCACAATTTATTAAACTTTTAGAATAGGAAACAAATGAATAATACAACCTCCTTGGTTAATGGCTAATTATATACATAATAGTACACTTCAAATGACTCAGAAAGCTATATCACAAAATAGCAGTGCAATATAGCAGTGAAGAGTAGATGACATAGCTCTATACCTTTATCTTTTGCTCGTTTCTCCTCTTCTTCTTTCCTCTTTTTTCTAAACTGAGCACCTGATAGCTTTGACCTCTTCTTATCCATTTGCGGTTATTTGACAGACCTTAGTGGCTTAGTGTGAAGATTCGTTCTGTAATAAATAATATACATTTCACTATTTAACCAAACCCAGAAAAATAACATTACATATGTTAAAGTATGGGCCTTTATTCCCAATAATATTAATCTGGAAGCATTTTGCATTGTTTAGGTCTTTTATGGGAAGGTTTATGGAAAATGCAATAGATGGTTTTTTATTAATAAAAATAATTTATTGATCTTTTATTATTTATTTTATTTTATTTTTTATTTTTATTTATTTCTTTATTTATTTATTCTTATTTTTATTTTTATTTTTTTTGCAGGCGCTCATGCCGCCCCTCCACAAATGCCGCCCTGTGCGGCTGCCCATATTGCCCATATGAGGAACCGCCACTGCCCATGAACGTGTTATAAAGGTGGCTCCAGCATCACGAGCTCCGCGAAATGTTATTGCTTGTATGCGATCTATCACGTTGCCTCTCCGAATCACCAATTAATTGAGAAGCCATTATATTATCACTTTATCAGCTAGAGTAATTTTAATACCTGCAATAAATAAATAATTTTATATTTTTATAATCACTAAAAACTATTTCAATATAAGTAAACATGTAAGCTGCAAATGGGGGACTAAGGTTTTTTGGAGCCCCTTATAAGCATGTTTAAAAATCGATTAGACGCATATGTTCTACAGAAGCTAAGGCAAACAAAGACCCTAAGATCCACTCTAAGGTTAGCCCGAGAGGAAGGAAAGAGAAGGGGCTAAAAGAGGAGAATAAGGGGATAAGTAGGAAAAACCTAACATTCGTGGGTTAACATTCATTCAGAAAAAGAGAAAGAAAGACTCACCATCATCATCCGCGGCCACTGCCGACAAGTCGGAAAAAAGAGTCAAAGAGAATAGGAAAGGGGTGAAAGATGAAAAGTAAAATAACGCTTACAAACCATGCAAACACAGTCTTAACTCAAACATTCATACCATGCAAACTACAGGCATGCAAGTAAAGAGACGATAAGAAAAGAAAAAAAGAAGTAAGAAGAGTATAAAAAGTGGGTTAGTTTTCCTTACAAGCTACATCTACCTTCGTGTTAGTCTAATTTTTTTTTGTTTTTAATAATTTTATTGCTGGCATTAAATCATCAACAGACTCATCCTCGACCATTTTCCTAGAGCTCCTGTTGCTAACTGTTTTATTTTAAACAACGTTAATATTTTTAAAATGCCTATCTAAACGGTTTTTAAACATATTAACGCTGGTAGAGTTTACGACGGACGCGGGAAGATTATTCCATTTACAATTACTTTAAACGTAAAAATGTTTTTAGCGATGTTAGTAATGAATCGTCTGCCGTGCAACTTAAATCCGTTATTACGAGTATTGCTATTATCGAAAGTGAACAGTTTGTCAAAATTTACGTTATCGAATTTATTAACGATTTTGAAAACTTCAATAAGTTCCCCCTTAATCTCCTACTTTCGAGTGAATGCAAGTCTCTTTAATCCTATCTTCGTAAGACTTGTTGCGCAATGACGGAATTAGTTTCGTGGCGCGATGCTGAACCATTTCCAACCTATCAATATCCTAATACGGGCAACAAAACTGAAGGGCATGTTCTAAATAAGACTTGACTAGGGACTTGTAAAGGGGCAATATAATAATATTCTATTTAAATTCGAAATTATGCGCTATGAAGCCTAACATCCTATTAGCTTTTGCGCAAGACTCCAGGCACTGGTTCCTAACCTTTAAATCCTTAGATACGCGTACGCCTAAATCTACCTCCTTGTCAACGCTCACTAACTGTCTGTTGTCCATCGTGTACGTGTAATTATTGTTACGAGAACCTATATGCAAAACTTTACATTTGTCTACGTTAAATTGCATCTGCCACTTATCCGTCCACTCCATAATCCTATTTACATCTTCTTGGAGCCTATTTCTATCGCCCACGTTAACAAGTTTACCACCTATTTTAGTATCGTCCGCGAATTTTGACACGTTACTGATCAAGCCTACATCAATGTCGTTAATGTAGATTACGAATAGCAATGGACCTAACACTGAACCCTGTGAGACACCTCTATCTACATCCAACCACCCCGATTCACTACCATTAACAACGACCCTGTTTCCTAGCACGAAGCCATTCTTCTAACCAGTTAGCTACCTAACCGCGTATACCGTGCGCTTTAACCTTCGCAATTAATCTTCAATGCGGAACTATATCGAACGCTTTTTTAAAGTCTAAATAAATAATGTCAGCGCTGTATGCCTATCGTATTCGCGCACTATTTCATTATAAAACTCTAACAAATTAGTTAAACAAGATTTATGGCGTCGAAAACCATGCCATGCTGACTACTATTAATCAAATCGAGACTTTCTAAGTGATCGACGATACAATCCCAAACTACCGATTCCAAAAGTTTACCGACAATTGACGTTAAGTTAATGGGCCTATAATTGCTAGCTTCTGTGCGGTCGCCCTTTTTAAAAATAGGCATAACGTTAGCTAATTTGAAGTCTTCAGGAATAATCCCCGCTTCCAGTGACTTATTAAAAATTTTAGTTAAGGGGCCTACGATAACGTCTTTCAAATCTTTCAAATGTCTAGGATAAAGCGCGTCAGTGCCTGGAGCCTTGCTCGCTTTTAGTTTATTGATATAATGCGTAATCTCACCCTCGTAAACAGTTATTTCACTCAAAATAGTCTCGCTACTAAATGGAACGATATCGTCCACGTCGGGGACATTAAAAATACCCGCCATCGCCTGAGCGTCGGAAACCAAAGCGCCGTTAACGTCCACTAGAGGGCCTATGTTATCTTTTATCGGTTTACGATTATTCATGTAATCAAAAAACCTTTTTGGATTATGTTTACTGTCCGCAGCTGTAAGTATCTCTAAATTACGCTTAGCATTCTGTAATAGCTTGGGGTTAGGTACCCCGCTAAGTTACTACGTTTCTGAACAACATATAAAGGCACTTACCGGTGCGTTGAATCAGATATTCCTTAGGGCCTACCATAGATTTCCTGCGTCCCACAAAGCAGCCTACCTAACTCTAACTTTACTCATTTAGAAGCTATAGACATTACCCCTAACTATTATTAGTTACTGCTAACTTTCTACCCCATTTGTTACCTTAGAGCTTTTGGCAGTCAGTTGTAAAGCCCAACATGTAAAGACGTTTAAAGCCCAAAACTTTAAATCTTCTAGGCCAGGTAGACCTAATGAGCCTACTAGACAAACAAACTAAAAGGTATGCGGCAAATACGACTAAACCTACTAATTCAAACGCTAAACAGGAGGAAAAGCCTTCCAACTCTTGTACTGGGTGTGGAAAACCCCATTGGAAGAAGGACTGTCCTTTTAAAGCAGTAGTTTGCCGAAACTATAGTAAAATAGGCCACATAGCTAAAGTTTGTTTTTTAAAGAAAACAAGGTGCGAAAAATGCTCTGTCTGAATCGGTCCACAATTAACCCACCCCTTATATCTCCAGTCTAACTATAGAGTAGATCAAGTCTAGCCTAGAGGGGTCAGCCTAGAGATTCCGGAAATGGTCCAGAGCGGGCAGATAAATTGAGGTCCACAGTAGGATTCCTCACCAAGTTAGGTTAGGGCAATCTACCTTCACCTTTGTTAAGCTATGAGTTGATGCTGGGTCTTAGGCCACAATGTAGGCCTAATTTGTCTGACCCAGCTTAATTTAATGTGATTAACTTACTGGGTTAAAAACTCAATTAGTCACTGTTAGTTATTGGAGTGTCTCCCTTCTCCGGTTGTGTAATTGTCGAGAGCGCACTTGCTGGTGCGTCCTCTCGCCCCGTTGTTCGTTTTCGTTCCCCTCTTTGTTCTCCTCTTCGCGGGGCTTTTTCCACCAGCGTTGTCTTGGTTTTTTCCTCGGTTGGTTGAGCGGTAATGTATCTATTACCGAGCACGCTCTTGTCACACAGTATATAAATACTAGTGTGGAGAATAACTCTGGTGAGCAACGAATTGGTTTCATCCACCCAGTTATTGACATAAAAGGAATTTAATAATTGTTAGATTAACTACCTACCTACTCAGTGAACCATTTTCGTTACCTCCCAACTACCCACTCATCAGTTTTCCATATACTGGGGGCCCCGGGAGATAAAAATTTTGGTGTCATTGTCACCAATTTTTATGTCTGAGTGTAGACTAGCTAACTATTTGACTGTAAATGCCTGTTAATCTGATTAACAGTGCTTATCCTCACCTTCTCATGGAGAAGGTGTAGCATTTAATTAGAAGAGAAAATATACATCCATAGGATGAAACTGTCTATGGTCTTTACCATAAGAAAAGAAAAAATGAAAGTTAGAAGATAAAATTACAATTCCCCAGCATCTATTTTTTGTTGTAAAAATAGTCGCGCCTTTAATGCTGTTTGTCGCTGAGGTCTTGTGTCTGTCAATGTTGTAGTAGGATGCGTTACCACTCCTACTGTCAAAGGAATAGTTACTGGAAGTTCAGTGTCTCCAGTTGTTACTGTCAGTGGAGAAGGTTCTCCAAAGTCCATTGTTTTGGGTCCAGACTCTAAAGGGTACAAAAGAGAAATGTCTCTTGTTGTGTCACCCGTTGAAGTCCTTAATTTGACCACTCTTGTTACCCCGTCTGCCCCTGGTCTGAGTTCTGAAACTCTAGCCAGAGGCCAGTATTGTCTTGGAGTACTGTCATGTATGAGAACAAGGTCCCCTACCTTAATTGTGTCAGACCAATCCTTCTTAGTCATTTGTTTATGTCTCTCCCTTAGACCCACCAAGTACTCAGTTTTCCACTGTTTAATGAAATGAGCTTTAACTCTAGTTAAATGTTGTAACTTAGTCTGGAGCTCATCATGTCGTTGAGTCCAGTTTGGGTCTTCTGAAGAGTCTATATTGTAGTCCGGCAGGAGACTAACTTGTTCTCCCCGAATCAAATGATTTGGAGTTAATGGTTCCGGGTCATTAATGTTGTCACTCACATAAGTGAGTGGTCTATTGTTGATGATGTTCTCAATCTCAGCCAGGAGAGTGAGCAACCCAAATAAGTGTATCTGTTTTTTGCCAATTGCTTTCTTCAAGCAATTCTTTACTGTTTGTATATTCCTCTCCCAGATAGAACCATACCAAGGAGAGGCAACCGGAATATACTTCCACTTTATGTTTGAATTTTGTATATATAATTGTGTGATTTCATCGCTTAACAAGTCGTGGATGACTTGTTCACCAGCCTTGAAATATGTAGCATTGTCAGTCCAAACTGTCTTGGGTACTGAATGTCGTGCACAGAATCTCTTAAAGACAGCAACAAAAGATTCTGCTGTAAGGTCCTCCACAACATCCAAATAAACAGCTCGTGAGGCAGCACATGTAAACAGTACAATGTACATTTTTTGTTCAGTGTCACCCACCCCTACAGTCAATGCTCCTGTATAGTCAATGCCTACAGTCTCAAAGGGTCTGTTGAGAGTAACTCTCTCCTCTGGCAAAGCAGGAGGATTTGGTTTCCTATAGGGCCTAGCATGAATACGTCTACATGTTACACACTCACTCAGGACTGTTTTAACAGTGATCCTTCCCTTGGGTATCCAATAAGTTTTTCTTAATGTAGTTAGTGTCTGTGGTACCCCATATGATATACATCATTGTGTGTTTTTCTGATGATTAATGTTGTCAAATAGCTAAATCTAGGTAAAAGGATTGGATGTTTGCTTTTGTATGACAGTTTTGATTTGTCTAATCTCCCTTTACACCTTAGAAGGCCTTCCTCATCTCTGAACAAGTTTAGACCCACAACTACTGATGGTACAGGTTCTTTTGTTTGTTTCCCATTAGTTAAGAATTCTAACTCTTTATTGTACTCTTTTTGTTGTGCATGGCCTATCCAGTATTTGGTTGCAACTTCTGTATAATTATGATTGTTTTTATTTAGCTGTTTGTTAATTGTAGTTAAACAGTTGTGAGCAAACCTCAAACAGTAGGCTGTAACCCTGACAAGTTTGTTGAAATCAGAATAAATTTCATAATTAGTGATTGGTTCAACCTTTTCATTTGAAAAGATTAAATTTAATGTCAAGTTAACTTGTTCCACAGGCTATTGGTCTGTATTACAGAGCCACTTAGGTCCCATAAACCAAGATTTGTTTGACTTCAACAACTTGTAGGATAAACCTCTGGTCAGAAAGTCTGCTGGATTTTGTTTAGTTGGAACATAGTGAAAGTTTACTTGTAGGCTTTCATTAGCTTCAGCTATTTCTTTTAGCCTATTTCTTACAAAGATATTCTTACTATTAATGCTATCATTCCGTATCCAGGCAAGACAAATCTGACTGTCAAGCCAGATGTGGATATGAGTTAAGTACACATCATGGTAAGCATCCTTAAGCAATGAAATGGTTTTAATGGCTAATGTAGCAGCCAATAGTTCCAATTGAGGTATGGTTCGGGTAGGTTTGAGAGGTGCAACTTTCCCTTTTGCATAAATTAGATGACTTTCTGTAGGGCTTACAAGATACGCACAGCACCCATAAGCTTGTGTGCTTGCATCAGCAAACACATGAAGTCTCTGGGGCTTATCCCTAAACCCACAGCACCTTTGAATTTTAATGTTCTGCACTTTTGTTAAATCAGCAGCTAACTTCTTCCAAGATTTTTGATTTTCATTTGTTATTGGATCATCCCACCCAACATTTGTCCTCCAAATTTCTGGAGGAGAATCTTTGATTTTATTGTTGAAGGCAGGAATAGACCCATAGGATCAAAAATTTTGGAAGCCTCTGATAATATTTGTCTTTTAGTATTTGCTTCCTCATCAAGTTTAAAACCTTTAGTACAGATTGAATCATGACTGTTAGAAGTTGCATCCAAATACCAGTTCATACCTAAAGTTTTAACTCTGTCTGATGGCTCAGTAAGACCATTATTATCCTTTAAAATCTTTTTGTTTAAATCCTCATCATTTGAAATCCACTCTCTAAGTTCAAAGTTACCTTGTTGCATAATGTTTTGAGAGTGTTCATAGACTTCAGATAATTCAGATTTGTTGTTGTTGAGCCTATTAGATTGTCTACGTAAAAATGTTCCTTAAGGAAGTTCAATGTTAAAGAGTTATTAAACTGGTTTAAATGATGTCTAATTGTCAATGCTAATAGGCTAGGTGAGCAATTGGCTCCAAACAACACAACATTAAATCTATAGGTTATGAACCCTTTATTCAAATCAAATGGATCCTTGAACCATAAGAACCTAAGTTGGTTCTTATCATATTCATTTTTAAGATTTATTCTCAAAAATGCCTTTGAAATGTCACTTTGTACGGCATATTTGTCTAACCTGAACCTCAGTAAGATCTTCACAAGGTCAGAAATGAGATTAGGACCCTCAATCAGGCAATCATTCAAACTGTGTTTATCACTGTCTTTGAGGCTACAGTTATATACTACTCTGAGTTTTGTTGTTGGGGCATCTTGTCGATAAACCCCCCTGTGGGTTAAATAATGACAACCATCTTTTTTAAAAGGGTTATTTGTTACTTCTTCAATGAAGCCTTTCTGTAGCTGTTCTTTGAAGACATCACTGTACTTTTTAATTATTATCTTTGAGTTTTTTCATTACTTTATATAAATGTCCTTTAGCTACTTTGAGATTGTCTCTTAAAGTTGGACAATTTATTTTCCAAGGTAACTCAACAAAATAACTATTGTCTTTGCACTGAATGGTGTCTTCAAATCTTTCTACCATTAACTGATCTTCTGAAGTTTGATTTGTGTCATGTATACCCACAGATTCTAGCAACCATAAAGTTTGAATTGCCTCATCCAAAGTTTCATTTGATAATGATGAATTAATGTTCTCAGTTGAGATAATATTATTCAAAGTGTTGCTATTCTTACAGGTGTTATGTAGGACTGAGTTGAGGCACATAGTATTTGTTGGTCATGAACTGTTTTGGTTTAGGTCTAGGTTGTATTTTGATAGGTCACCCAAAGGGGCTATCCCTGATGGAGTCTGAATAGCTATACCATTACCTATCTCTACTATGCCCTTATGAATAAGATTAATATAATCTGCCCCTATTAGCATTTCAATGTTAGCTACTGTGTTGTTAGTGATATGTCTATCAGCTATTTTGTAGTGTTTTCCCAAATGATTTATGGTTTGTTCTAGTTTGGGTATAACCAGTTTGTTTTGTCCTACTTTAGAAATAATAACTGCTTCAATTTTCTCTAATTTATTTTCTAAATGTAGTTCCAGGTCAATTGTCTTATAGCTATTTTTGTCCGAGTTATCCTTAACAAAGGATGCAATATTGAGGTTTTGTTCATTCGGGCTTGGTGTCAAACCCAATTTATTAACTACATTTTGTGAAACAAATGTTTGTTGAGAACAACAGTCTATAAGACATCTCACTGGAGTGGTGCTACCCTCACTATTCACTAAGTCCAAAGTAATAGTTGGTAAAAGAATCTCAGTGTTTCTTGTTACATTGTTTGAACAAACAGAATGTCCCATGAAAGTGGCATTTTCTTGATTACCTTTGTTTTGGGGAGGTATCTTTTGAGTTTGAGTACTATTGTTTGGACACTTTGGTGAATCACACATTGATGAGACATGTCGTAAACTTTTACAAAACTTACACTTGAATCTTAACCTAGATTTACAGTCTTTCTTATAATGTCCCTGGCCAGTACACTTTTTACACAGGTTCAACTGTTCACATCTTTTAGCTCTTTGGTTAAAGTCTGAATATTTGTCACACCCAGTACTACTGTGTTCATTACTTGCACAAAATTTGCAATGTGGTGTGTAAGTTGAGGCAGCAGTTACATTAAAGTTCTGTAATGTAGGTGTTCGTGTATTATAGTTGGCAAAGGTGGGCAGTTGCGGCGCAACTTGCGGCGCAACATTTTTGGTTGCGCTTGCGCTTGCGGCGCAACTTTTTGAAAAGGGTTGCGCTTGCGTGTGCGGCGCAACTATTTCAGCAGAGTTGCGGTTGCGGCTGCGGCGCTACAAAAATCGTTGCGCGTGCCCACCACTGCAGATATACGTTAAATGCAAAGGTGGGCAATTGCGCCGCAAAACGTTGCGGCGCAACATTTTTGGTTGCGCTTGCGCTTGCGGCGCAACTTTTTGAAAAGGGTTGCGCTTGCGCGTGCGGCGCAACTATTTCAGCAGAGTTGCGGTTGCGGTTGCGGCGCTACAAAAATCGTTGCGCGTGCCCACCACTGATAGTTGGTCACATTTGATTCTACAGTATCAAGTTTTGTCTGTTTGGCTGTAGCTAGTTGGTCTCTGGGAACAGTCTTTGGTTTATCCATAGTCTGGGTCTTATGTGTTGGAAAATCTCTCAATTTGTAATTAGTTAGGATATTGGGGAAGTGTTTTCTTATATCTTCCAGATTAGGATAATTTTCTCCCGTCTTTAGAATTAAAATATCTTTAACCCTCAAAGGAAGGCACCTAAGTACTATGCCTTGTATAATCCAAGATGAAGCTTTAATATCTATCTCATTGCTAACTAGTTGTCCTATAATAGCTTCTAATTTTGTATAAAAATTTTCCATATCACTATGGTTATCTTTTATGGGTGCAAATTCAAAAATTTGTTGAGATAATTCATATACAATCTCATCTTTATTAATGTAATTACGTTTTAAGAGATCAATAGCTACTTCATATGAATTCCTTACGGCTGGTAAATAGGCTATCAGGTTATAGGCTGGGCCTTTAAGGAAACTAGTTAAGTAGCTAAACTTTTCAACAGTTGAAATATAAGGTTTATTACCTATTAAATTCTCAAATTTGTCAATGAAAGATGGGAATTGTACGTGTCCCCTTCAAATGTTGGTACTAGCAAAATGGGTAACTGAGCCCTCAATTCTTGTGACTCAGGATTTAGCATGCCACTTAAATTTTGTTGAAGGTTAGCTCTACTTTGATTAAAATCAGAATTAGGTTTTTTTGGTGTTAAGTCAGTCAAACGAGACCGTAGTCTCCTTATTTGCTGTTCAATTGAGATTACCTGATCATCATTATCAGCGTAAAGGTCTATCAATTGTTCTTCAGCCATTTCGGATTCAACTAACTCTGAAATACTCTCATTAGTGACTATTATTTCCTCCTTTTTAGTTTCCAATTTAAGAATTACACACTCTAAATCTTCCTTACCTGGTTGTGTAATATTGTTAAAAGTGTTCACAGCCTTTGTAACAGCTCCCAACTTTGCCCCCCTTTTCTTTTTTAACTTTTTCAATTCCGCACTGTCCATGTCTAAGTCAAAATTGTTTAACTGGGGATCGTAATGAAATAGAGGACAAGAAGAAATTAACAGAGAAGAGAGAGCACAGACAAAACAGTCAAGTTTAAATTTGGTTTAATCCCCACCAAGTACTTATGTGTCACTCAGGTCTAAGCTTATAAGAGAATGAGACTCCTTAAATGTAAATGTTTCCTAGTTAGGCCCTAGGTTGTAGACCTAATTAGGCTTGATTAGGTTAGGCTTAGGCTTAGGCTTAGGCTTAGGCTAGACCATTTAGCCTAATTCTGCAATTTTTGTTAAGTAAGGTTAAGGTTTGTAAATTCCCCACACACGGACCACCAATGCGAAAAATGCTCTGTCTGAATCGGTCCACAATTAACCCACCCCTTATATCTCCAGTCTAACTATAGAGTAGATCAAGTCTAGCCTAGAGGGGTCAGCCTAGAGATTCCGGAAATGGTCCAGAGCGGGCAGATAAATTGAGGTCCACAGTAGGATTCCTCACCAAGTTAGGTTAGGGCAATCTACCTTCACCTTTGTTAAGCTATGAGTTGATGCTGGGTCTTAGGCCACAATGTAGGCCTAATTTGTCTGACCCAGCTTAATTTAATGTGATTAACTTACTGGGTTAAAAACTCAATTAGTCACTTACTGTTAGTTATTGGAGTGTCTCCCTTCTCCGGTTGTGTAATTGTCGAGAGCGCACTTGCTGGTGCGTCCTCTCGCCCCGTTGTTCGTTTTCGTTCCCCTCTTTGTTCTCCTCTTCGCGGGGCTTTTTCCACCAGCGTTGTCTTGGTTTTTTCCTCGGTTGGTTGAGCGGTAATGTATCTATTACCGAGCACGCTCTTGTCACACAGTATATAAATACTAGTGTGGAGAATAACTCTGGTGAGCAACGAATTGGTTTCATCCACCCAGTTATTGACATAAAAGGAATTTAATAATTGTTAGATTAACTACCTACCTACTCACTGAACCATTTTCGTTACCTCCCAACTACCCACTCATCAGTTTTCCATACAAGGGGTGAAAATTCTAATTATAACATTTCTAGTGTAAATCCTCAAAAGGGAAATACTTCGAACATTGGAGTGGAGTACCTATTTTATGAGCAGCAAAGTGGTGATAATACAGGTCCATATATTGTAGATGTAGACCTGAATGGAATTACAGTTCCTCTGGAACTAGATACAGGTGCTGCCCGAACTGTCCTGTCCAAAACTTTTAGTGTGGATGAGCAAGGGCCTACTCTACTGGGCCGTGATTGGATTGATGCTTTGTAAATGCCTATTGACAAAATTTTGCCAAAGGGTCAGGCAGATGTGCATACACTCGCGTATCCGTCTGACATAGACTCATTGCTAAGGGAGTTTTCTTACGTTTTTGGGCCTGAAGTAGGCAAACTAAAAGGCCATCACGTCTGTATAGAGGTAGACCCTAATGTAACTCCGAAATTTTGTAAGGCTCCTTCAACTGCACATGCACTGCGGGAGAAGGTAGAATTAGAAATTGACAGGTTGCTCAAAGATAAAATTGTCGAACCAGTCACACGTTAAGTTGGCTGCCCGGTAGTTCCTGTACTAAAACCTGACAAGTCAGTGCGGTTATGTGGGGATTACCGTTTAACAGCAAATAGAGCAGTCCTTCTAGATTGCTACCCTATACCCAAGCCTGATGAATTATTTAACTCTCTTGCTGGAGGTAAATATTTCACAAAAGTAGATATGTCCCAAGCCTATGCTCAACTAAGTTTAGACGAAAATTCTAAAGAGCTAACTATCATAAATACGCACCGAGGCCTATATGAGTACAACAGGCTATGCTATGGAATAGCATCGGCTCTGGGTATTTTTCAGAGGAAAATGGGCCAAGTTCTAGGTCACATTCCGGGGGTACTTTGTTTTTTACGTAGATGATGTCCTCATTTCAGGCTCATCTAAAAAAGAACACCTAACTAGATTAACCACAGTTCTAAAAAGACTCCGGGATGCCGGACTTAAGCTAAAGAAAGAAAAATGTTCGTGAGTCACTAATGAGGTTTCATATTTAGGGTTCCGCATAGATGCCTCAGCAGTGCTCTAACAAGGGCGAAGCGAGTGAGGCACTTGCCTCGGGTGCGCAAAGTTGAAGGGCGCAAAAAAATTATATAAAATATGTATCTACTATCCCAAGCACGCCATGCCATTAGGGAAAGGGCGCATTTCTATAAATTTTCAGTACTTTTCAGTACTTTATTTCCTGTTTTCCATGCATATTATTCGATCAGCGCTTTTCCAAACCGAGTATTGCGAATCAGAAAACAAGATTTATTGACTGGAAAAATTTAAACTGTATTGTAGAACATGAAAATTCAACTAATCATCGTTAAAATTTCTGTAAATGGAAATCCCTACAAAAAAGACTATTGTGCGGACAATGTATCGGTGATGCACTACAGAAAGCTATTGAAACTGATAAACAAAAATGGAGACATTCTGAAAATAGTTCTTGATGTTGTGATGTTTTGTGCCAAACACAATATACCACTTAGAGGATCGTGTAGTGTCATAGTTTTCAAACCAAATGAAAAATTCGCCAAAGAAAAAAAAAATTAAAAATGTTCAAACTATTATAACAGCTTAATGTTAATTTCCACTATAAAATAATTTTTTATTTTTATTGGCAATACAAAATTTACCTTTCTTTCTGGTGTGAAGTTCTGGAAGAAATTAATCTCTCACAAAAGTATTTGCAAACAGTTGGAATCAACCTTGGAAAGTGCATTGTGAAGCTCCAAGCTCTAAAACTGTTTCTTGAAGATCAGCGCAATGAAATTGTGGAGAGGGCCATTCATTATGCAACTACCAAGTGTGAGAAAATGGACATTTCTATCATGCAGGGCCGTTTCCTGGCATAAGCAGACTAAGCAGCCGCTTAGGGCCCCGCTGCTACAAGGGGGCCTTAAAGAGCCTGGAAGTCAAATTTTTCAATGTAGTGGTGAATTGTGCCATCGGGTCAATAAATGAGAGATTCAAAACATTAGATGATGTGAGGGACATATTTGGGCTCCTAAACTTCACCACAATGAACAAGGAAGACTTGTCCTGCAAGTGTGAAAAGCTCTCCAAGATACTGAGCTCTGGAGCTGACTCTGACATTGATGGAAGAGAACTGGCCCTCGAAATTATGAACTTGCCGACTTTACCTTCACACAATATGACTGCATTGGAGCTTCTCCCCTTCATTCATCAGAAGCAACTGGAGGAACTATATCCCAATCTCTGGGTTGCACTAAGAATTGCCTGCACTTTACCTGTGACAGTATCGTCAGCCGAGAGGAGCTTCTCTAAGATGAAGCTAATCAAGAACTACCTCAGATCATCAATGGGGCAGGATCGCCTCAGTGGCCTTCGCATCATAAGCATCAACCAGGACGTTGGCAGGGAGATTTCATATGATGATGTTATTGATGATTTCGCCCAGAAAAAATGTAGGAGGCAAAAATTTTGAAGAAACAAACTGTTCTGTATAACTGTTAGCTATTACACGATTGTATCGTAGAGTTAGTAATTGTTTGGTAGTTGATAATTGCATTATTTTTTATACATAGTTCTGTCTCATTTATTCTAAATAATGTATAAGCTAATTTTCAGGAATTTCATGAAGACTATTTTTTCTGTTTGTCTTTTGAAAGTACATATTTGTTGTTTTGGACATAAATGTTTCATTAAAATTGTTTCATAATTGTTTTTTTATTAACACAGCCATTTTTTGTATGTGTGTGCTGAGATGATGTAGTAAGGCGTGAGTTGGTGGATGGAGGGGTGGGGCCTCAAATGGGTATACTGCTTAGGGCCTCCTAATGGCTAAAAACGGCCCTGTTTCTATGGAGAGAAGAGGAAGAGAAAAGCTCCGAAAAAGGATGCTAGGAGAGATGGCAAAGGATGCTGGTCCCACATTGCCAGAGGAAGTAAAAAGGGCTATGTTTGAATGTCTTGATCGCTTTCATCAAGAATTGGAGATTCGTTCTAAGGCAATGGATCAAATTCTGTCAATCTTCGCTGTTATTCAGCCAAACACTTTGGTTGTTGCAACAGAAGAAGAACTTCGGAAGTATATTCCAAATTTGACTCAGATTTTCGATGAATTCTCTGATGAAGATATCAGTGTGGAAATTGGACGACTTCGGAGGCATTTGGAAGCTGCCAAAATCAGCATTGAAGAGGCAAAGAAATGGACAGCATTGCAGTTTCTGGAGCGTATTGTGAAATGGGATTTTTGTGAATCTTTGCCAAGCTTGTCATTGTGTTTGAGATTCTTTTTGACTGCCTATGTGTCTATTGCTTCATGTGAAAGAAGTTTTTCCAAATTGAAATTGATAAAAAATTTCTTTCGCTCGACCATGAGTCAGACAAGATTGACAAATCTGGCTTTACTTTCAATTGAACATGAATATGCGAAGAAGATGAATTTTGATGGTCATTGATCAATTTGCAGAAATTAAGGCTCAAAAGCAGAGACTGTGAATCCTCTCTATTTACCTTCGAAGAATAGGCTGAGCGTTGAGACTGGATTTCCTGTGTTTTTTGTATAAAATAAAATGCAGTATTACCTGTTCACTGAATTTTTAATGTCCTGCATTTTTCTTATTTCCAATTTGCTTATGACAGTACTGTACTGTTTAAAAATCTATTTGCAAACATCATATTTTTTTCTGTGTGTGTAAATTTTAAAATTATTTATGGAGGGGTGCCAAAGGAAGGATCCGCCCCGGGTGCCAAATACTTTAGGTACGCCCCTGGGCCGGAGAATTCGTTGTGTTTTCGATGTGTTACGTCCAAGCGAAACGTTACAACAACGAGTTTTACGCCATCAGGAAAAACAGAAGTTGTACCACGACACTAAAAAAAAGGAGTTATAGAAGCGCAATCTAATGATCTAGTTATGATTCGCAACTATGGGGCTGGACCAAAATGGGTTCCTGCAACTGTGCAGGAGAAAACTGACCATGTTTCCTTCAAGTGCCAACTAGAAGATGGTCATTCTATTAAACGCCATCAGGACCAGATATGGGAACGTGAATTGTAGGATGACCGGAGTCTTCCGGAAGAGAGAACCGATCCTCTGGAAAATGGTTCAATTCGCCCGCCTATGCAGGTTGCACCTATTCCTAGCACATCAACCCCGCTCCGCAGGTCGTTTAGGGTCTCGCCCCCCCCCCTGATAGACTAAACTTGTAGGGGAGGAGTGAGGTGACGTACGTGTGTGTGATATATATATATATATATTATAATATATATATATATATATATATATATTATATATATACAGGGGGGCGGAAAGTAGCTCCCTATTTTGGATTGGTAAAAAAATACGTATATTATCCATTTATTTCAGAAGAAATAATATGAAAAGGTAGGCATACATGGTAGGTTTTCTCTAAAATTCAATGTGGGCTCCAACTCTTTCCACCAGCTTCTGGAGCCGCCCAGGAATGGCGTCCACTGACTTTAGCAGGAACTCCGGCGATGGAGGACATGACTTCCCGAATTCGGTCCTCCAGTTCTTCCAATGTCCTCGGTTTGGTGCGGTAGACTTCTTCCTTTACCCACCCCCAAAGAAAGAAGTCGCACGGTGTCAAGTCGGGGCTCCTGGCTGGCCATTGATGTGGACCACGACGACCCATCCAACGCCCAGGAAGTGGGCATCCAGTCACTCACGGACAACAAGAGCGAAGTGCGGAGGGGCGCCATCTTGCATAAATATCAGATCGTCGATGTTCTCCCATGTGCTGACAACCGGCCAGACCTTTTTTCGCAACATAGCAAGGTACCGCTCAGCATTCATGGTGTTGCGGCAGAAGGAACGGGCCCACAACCTGATCTGAGGTCATACCACACCACACCGGTACACTGAAACCGATTCTGCCGTTTTTCAGCGGTAACCATGGGATCCTCTCCTGCCCAGTAGTGGCAATTGTGGCGGTTGACAAAGCCTCCGACGTGGAACACCGCCTCGTCGCTCCAGAGGATGTTGCGGAAGAGATGGGCCAGTCTTCATGCCAAGCCAGCATGATTTCCCCGAACTCCATGCGAATGTCGCAGTCCTCGTCCGAGAGAGATTGGCAGTAATGCGGCTTCCACGCACGCCAGTTCAGCTCCTTCTTCAGCACAGTTCGCACTGAGTAGCGGGAGAGTCCACTTTCCCGAGCTGCCTGGCGAGTTGACTTTCGTGGACTCCGTGCGAACATTTCCTGAACTGCCTGCACCGTCCTCCTGGGCCCTGGATGTCGAAGGGCGACCACATCTTCGAACATCTTCCACAGACCCCGTGGTCATGAGCTTCGAGTGGCAGTTCTTGATTGTTTTCGGGTCCACTTGGGCACGTGGTCCGTGAATGGCCCGCCACCATCTTTGAACTCGAACGACAGATTGCCAAACTTCGTACCGTGCCGCCAACTGGGCACGCTCCTGCAGTGTTTAAACGCTCAGCCATGTTACCCTTCAATCTGAAATGAAAAAAAAAAAATGAACGTTACAATTGTACCACTTTAGAGAACACAAAGAGAACACTTTAGAGAAAAAAAGATTACCGTTACAATTGTACCACTTTAAGAACACACCATAACAATATAACAATACAATCACAATTTATACATAATTTATATGTAATTTAAATTAGGGAGCTACTTTCCGCCCACCCTGTTTGGTGATGTTGCTAAAGTGTTAGAATGTAGGCAGGAAGTTGCCAAAAAGTATATAAGGGTAGGAGTAATGTCTATAGCTTCTAATTTAGTAAAGTGAGAGAGTTAGGTAGGTGGTTTGTAGGGTTGCCAACCGTCCTTTTTTTTAGATTTTTGTCCTTGTCCTTTCTTGAGTTCGGAAAGGACGCCATTTGTCCTTTCCTATAACAATCTTGTTTCCAAACAACAGTTTTTATAACAAAACTTTTGTTAAAAGGAAATAATTATAGTCTTAAGCGAGTAACATTTTATAAATTCATTTCTTCACTTAAATGTTAACGTTTCGTGTAGCGGAAAAGTATAAATTTAAAATAAATAGTTACCATAAATTTTGTCAATGCATGACTCAATGGGTCAATATCTGTATATCAATAAAATATTTACTTTAAGAAATATGCAATAAAAAAGCATGCAGTATAAATTGTAATAAATTATAAATAAAATTTTACTTCTTTCCCTAACCTTGTAGACAGTATATTGGAATTGATGTTCTTGTCCTTTTTTTCAAACTTCATGGAGTTGGCAACCCTAGACTGATTTGTAGGACGCTGGAAATCTATGCTAGGCCCTAAAGAAGATCTAAATCAAAGCACCGGTAAGTGCCTTTGTTGTTGTTTAGAAACCTTATAACTTGGCGGGGTCACTAACACCACGCTATTACAAAACCCACGTAAAATTGTAGGTCCCCTTCGTCACCACGGAGGACATGCACAATACACATTTACAAACACAGTGAGGTAGACCAGCCATGAGTGATCCGAGGGTCTTTCTTGGTCTGTAACATTATAACATTATAACATTTCAACATTTCAACATTTCAACTATCTCACCAACGTAGAAGGCCCTTTAAAACATAAATAGTTAACAAAACATGACAAAACTTCAAAACAACATTAGTAAACCAGCATTTAAAAACTGAAAAAAATGATGAATTATAAAACTTACACAAATAATGAGAAAAGTTAAAATGCTAAATAACTTTACTTTAATTCCATTAATTTCCTATACTTACGGGGAGTCAAACTGATTGACATAACTTTAACTAAACTTGAGAAGTTGGCCTCTTGAACTTTTATATTAAAATAGGTATTGAGTAACCTTTCTCTTTCTATGTTCCTACTTCATTCTTTTTAACTCATTTCACATGGTTGAAAAACACAGTTTATCAAAAAATTTAGTGTATAACAAATTTTTCTCTCCCCCCCCGCTAGTATATGGAAAAACTATATGCTTACAACATAGTATCGTATGTGGTACCTTTATTTCTTAATTAAATACAAATTATTAATTCATTGAATTAAATATCTACCAAATTGCCTCGGAATTGGCGACATAGCCTATTGGGAATGGAAATAATTGCCACGGAACCCAATTGGGCCCACATAACCACAAGAAAAACGAATTATTTCGTATAAAAATTTTCCATTGCTGACTCATGAAATTACTTCGAGAGAGGAGTCAACGAACTTTGTAAAACCAGCGAATTCCTAAGAAGATTTATATTTTGCGACACCGAGGGCTGTTTATGTTAAGCAGTGCTTTTAAGCAAGGAAGGTGTACTTGATCTTCCTATAAGTGCTGAGTGAATAACAAGTAATATAAACCTAATAACTCAGAAGGATAGGCCTATATCTTCAGGAATTTAAATATAGTGATTGCCTATATTAATTAAAACAAATCAAATTAACTCGTTGTGTAACTCCATCGTACCGAGGCCCAACGAAATAATAAGGTAAGGTAATTTCTTTACCATTAGGCAGCGCTAAAATACCGAAGGCAAATAAATTTAACAGTAACCACTAAAAACAATACATAAAGAGGTCCTTTGAAGACCCACATACATAACTCTCTAACGAAAAAACGTAGGGTTTTTGTTGTTAACTCTTCACTGAAATCTGCTGGAAATTTCCAACGGATGAGAGGTTATTAGGCAATCATCCCATAGCCCGATATAGTTTTTTCATACATGTATATACAGAAAAGATAGGGTGATAATATACCCCCTTGCCTAACACCATTAGTTACCTTAAAACCTGGTGATCAGTGGTGTAGTGCTAAATAAAGAAGTGAGGGAACGCATTTTGAAAGTGTTACT
Source organism: Bathynomus jamesi (assembly GCA_023014485.1). Classification (NCBI taxonomy): domain Eukaryota; kingdom Metazoa; phylum Arthropoda; class Malacostraca; order Isopoda; family Cirolanidae; genus Bathynomus; species Bathynomus jamesi. Next base: position 394,149 of record JAJOZX010003276.1, read on the forward strand.
CAGATGCGGGGGGGGACAATGGCGAGCGCGGCGAGCCCATACAGCTGGGGGTCCGGGGGCACTGTAAGCCCCCCGGGAAATCTTTTGAAATCTGACCAATTTCAGGGATATTTTGAGGTCATATGCACTGGATATTAGGATATATTCCAAGGTTGAAGATGCAGTATTTCCAGTGTCATTAGATATACGACATCCAGTACGATCAATAAAAATAGCTAACAACTGGAATGATTAACTAAAAAAAGTTAACAACTGGTACGCCGTGGTGACTGTTTCACCAGATCTTTATAGGCTAGCATTGCCTCAGTCGAAGCTAAAAGAAATGAAGCAGTTAATGATTCTTTCTCATATTTCTTCTAGGGGTGGGAATTAAAATTTCATGACGTTAGAGATTTGTAAGTTCGGATTTATTTGAAATAGTGGGGGAACGCCGTTCCGTCTACCAAAAAAAGTAAGGGAACGCCGTTCCCACGCGTTCCCACAGCACTACACCACTGCTGGTGATACAGTGCTTTTCCATCTTACAAACATGGTCTGTTCTGTATACCAGAATGCAAGTATCCCAAGTATATATTTAGGTACCCCTCGACACAAGAGTTTCTTGAAAAGTTTGTGATGGTTAACTCTATCAAATGCTTTTGATGCATTCAAAAAACAGGAATATACATTGCTACTTGACATCTTGTACCTTAGGACGGCTTCCTATAGCATATAAATACACGTGTCAGTACCATGTTTCACTCTAAAGCCAAACTGATTGTCATAAGTCTGCAAGTAAGTACTTATCCTATTATAAATGACATATTCTAACACCTTAGAAAGTATACTGGCAAGTGCTATTGGCCTATAATTATTCTTATCACAGATACTAGCACCCTTATTTTTAACAACTGGTAACAATACAACTGACAAAATGGACTGTGGGAAGTACCCATGTACAGGGGCGTCGATTGCTCTAAAATAGTGGTGGGGGACACTTTGCCTTCAAACAGCGAATCAAACAATACTCTGAGTAGCTGTTGTGTGTAATATACAAAGGTGGGCACCCGGGCCCTCAAAAAAGACCGACGGTCCCGGTCCCGGTCCTTGCCTCAAACTGGACCGACGGTCCCGGTCACGGTCCTTTCTGAAGATAGGACCTAGGAACGACTCGGTCCTCGGTCCTTATATATAATATAAGTGAAAAATTTGATTAAAATGAAAAATGAAATTAAAGACACCGGAAATCTTTAATTTTATTAACGTAAATTATAATTAATACAATACATAAATGATGACAAAAAGTTATTAAGTTAAATGCTTGAGTTTCCCTTCAAGAAGACTAGCATTTCAAAATGGCTGTCACTGAGCCCTGACCTTTTCGGCTTGAGGACGTCCTTCCCCAAAGAGAAGAGCCTCTCCACGGCGGCACTGGATGGGATAGGCGTGTTAAACTTGATGAACAAGTCCTTCAACGCCGGGCTGGGGAACGAGTCCTTGTTGAAGATGAAGGGTTTCACAGGCCTCTCGCTGAGAAATGTCTCCACCAACTTGGTCCCGGTCTCCTTCGTCTTCTCCCCGCCCTCGTAGAGAGCCTCAAAGAAGTCGTCATTGTCCTGGTCATTCTCACCCTCGCTGCTGCTGGTGTCCTTGCCTGAGTCCGCTCTTGCCAGAATCCTCTCCACCATAGACATCATCTGCTTCTTCACCTTGGCCTTGATCTCCTCGACGTCATACATGACGTCGTCCTCCACCAGCCTCACCCAGCCCAATTTGAACTTGGGGTGTAGCGCAGCTGCCAGGAGGAAGTCCATATCCTCAAAATGGGGACCAAACCGACGTTTGATCCCATCCCTGACAGCTAATACCAGTGGCTGACACATCTTGACATCGCTGCTTTCCATCTGCTCCTTCAACATTTTGAGAGAGATGGGCAGGAGTGCCCCCATGTACGCCTTGTCCTCCCCTTACAGGATGTCCAAGGCCTTACAGACCGGCTTCATCACCTCAAGATACTCTTTGAAGAAGTTGATATCAGCTGAAAAAATAGTTAATAGTCTTCTGGAGGAAACGATCCATCTTCTTTAGAACTTCAAATAATCACTAAACACACTAAAATCACTAAAAAAGACCGTCCGGACCGGACCGTCCGGAATTGCTTAAAAATGGACCGTCGCTCCTCATTTCGGTCCTCACTGAGAAAAGGACCGACTTTCCCGCTCACGGTCCTTAAAAAGGACCGAGTTCCTGGAGTTCGGTCATTTTGGAACTCGGTCCTGCCCACCTTTGGTAATATATCAGTCATAATTTACCATTTACCCGTTTTTTGTATTTTTCTCAGCATGTTGAAAAAAAACTCATTTGTATTTAATCATTTTATGTCTTTCTTTCTTTAAACATTTTTTTTGCAGAAATAAGAAACGCAATACAAAATATTTATAATATTTAACCTTTCATGTAACATAATATCACACACATGTTGACCGAAATAAATCTTTTATTACCTATAGACAACAGAGGTCAATGTACATAAACTGGTAACAAAATATGTTCGTGAAATATAAAACAAATAAATGACTGCTAAATTCCATGATAAATATACTCTGGTGTTCATGACAATAATATATAATATTGCTATTATATTTGTATATGTATATAATACGACATATAACGTCTTGTTAGGTGCCATTAATAGTTAGCATTTATAGCAATTCATCCACGAAAGTGGGGGGGTGACATGTCCCCTGCGTCCCCCCGCAATCGACACCCTTGCCCATGTATCATATAGTTTGTGAAACACATTGCAAGCACAGGTATTATACGAGGGCTGCAACAATGCAACATTTTAAATGTTCTGCTTGTATGCCATCTGGGGCACAACTTTTGTTATCTAACTTATGAATAGTCTGCCAGATTTTTTAGTCATTAATTAGTAGCTCCTCAGAACGTTCTACATTTAGGCATATATTTAGTCTATTCCCCCCCCCCCCCCCACCCCCACCCCCACCCGAGACAATTAAATAGGGTTTCATTTTGATTTTGCCACAGTTCTGCAATGTTTTTTGCACCATGTACACCCTCTATTATATTTGGCAAGGTAAGATTATTATTGTTAATTTTATTAACCTCCTTCCAGAATCCTATATACTATTGAGCTAAAATGTGTCTGTGTATGTGTCCGCTTTTTTCGGAACCGTGCACAGACTAAACGGCACATCGGAAAATTCTGCAACTACCACCAACTTATAGCCCATGAGCTGACGATGTGCTCTTTCAAGTTTCCCGATCCTAGGTCACCGGTTACTGGATCCGAAGGCCCCAGCACCGTGATAAAACTACAGAAAACGCAGCCGTGAAAATCTTGCGCTTCACATTTATACTGTGATATATATACTGCTACCCGCCCGGAGTGCGGGAAGCAGTATAATGGGGAGAGGGGTCGGGGTAATGGCTTTTTTACTTTTGTGTATCGGGGTAATGGGGGAGTAGGGGTGGGAGGGTAATGGAGTAGAGGGATGGGGGTAATGGCGTTTTTTTAATTTTGTAGCTTCGCTACTTCTTCCTATGAGGGCCTCATATAATGTAATAAAAAAATACATGAAAAAGTGAAAAAAAAGTCTTTCGCTTTACATTTGTGATTGATTGGATAGCCCGAAAGGACTCACAATTTAATTGGGATATTTTCTTTCATCGATTTGCAGTTATGATTCATTACAATTTTTGTAATTATATTACTGATATTTTATAAAGTATTAGTGGTTACAATTATACCATCCAGTGATATGCCATATATATGAGATATATGTGATATGCCATACTTTTGTCGCTTAGCCACTTCTTCCTATGAGGGCTTCATATAATATAATTTTAAATCTACAACCAATAAAAAAAAAAAATGAAGTAGTGAAAAAAAAATCCGGAGGGCGATAGCGAGCTACCGCTTGTTCTCTACTGGAAATATTGCTATTGCCTAATTTCCTGGCTAGAGGTTCTTTTTGAAGATTCTCTTCATTTTTCCTTATAAATCTAAGAGCACCCTTGAATCTAGCACGTGTTCTATTTTTCAGTTGGAAGAGTTCCCCCTGCCTAGGTTTCCCCATAACAACCCATTCCACGAATACGTTTTTTGCTACATCACACAAATCAGCACAGTATTCTGCCCACCCTCGATTCACATTTACTTTTCCCCATTTTTTATTCTTAAAGCTACTTCCACTCGCAGCCTTAGTGGCATGTTCAAGTTCACCATAATATTTATTTAAGAGAGCTTTACGTTTTACATCATGACAGGAGGGATTCCTATAAGCCAAAGCTTCTGCAGGAATCCTCAGAAGTCTTAATAGTGCATCAGTCTGCGTAGTATAGTAATCTACCTCAGAGTGACTAAGATTTGACCAATTAACCTTGTAGTAATCAGTATTATCACAGTCATTGTCTAAGTTAGGTGCTACCATACAATCAAGCCCTACTACAAATGGGATATGATCAGATTCAAATATATCATAAAGTATGGACATGCTATTGATTATATTCTAACCATCGTGGGAGGCTATACAGTAGTCTAGCCACGAGTGAGGACCCCAGGCATCACTAACATATGTAATTGAGTTATTAGGGAGTAGCAATTTACTGGCAAGTTTGTAGTCGCATGCCTCACAGTAATTGATAAGAAGCTTAGAAAAATCCGAACTAGGTTGTTGTTGTTTAGCCGATCAGCCCACCTTGATCGAGCAAGCCGGCGGCACGCAGGTAACCGATCGCCCTCTCCGGAGTGGAACAGAGGTTCAGCGCACTAGTGATGTTGTGTTCGTTGTTGTGCTAGAGCGGTACAGTCTGTCACAATGTGTTCAATTGTTTGTGGTGTGTCCTGGCACAGGTGGCAGGTGTCGTCTATGGAGTTGTCTAGTCTGTGTTTATATGTCCGGAAGTTGGGATGGTGTCCACATCGGAATCGTGCTAAGTTAACTCGATCCGATCTGCTCAGGCTGATCTCTGACCTGTTAATGGGTGGCGGCTTCGCACCTAGGACCGCATTCGGACCGAGTCGTGTCAGTGCTTTGTGGGTTAGGTGTGTGTGTATGTGTTTTCTGTACTGTGTGATGTTTGTGGGGCGTGGTATGGAATGGAGTATTTGGTTATAATGTGTGTCTGGTGTTACCTTAATGGTGCGAGGTGTTGGTGCATGATTGTACATGTAGTGGCATGGGTGTTGTGGGTTAGTTGTCGCTGCTGCCATGAATTGTGTTCCCCTCATGTCTAAATGTTCCCAAACTTTCAGTATTTTTGTTTCTGTGTGCAGGTGTTCTATTGGTGGTGTTTGAGTACATCCTGTAATGATACAAAGTGCGTTGTTTTGTATTGTCTGGAAGGTGTTTATGTGTACGAGATAATGGGTGCCCAGCATGGGCTAGCATAGTCCATAACTGAGCGAATATGTTGTCTGTATATGAGTGATGTTGTTTCCTGCTGGTGTCCAAAGTTTGTGCCTGTTAGTACCCTAAGCGTATTAACTATTAAGTCTTGACGTACATTTGTTTTTAATGTCCTGAATGTGGTTTGCAAAAGATAATGATATTTTGTGTGTAACCGCAAGTATTTTGGTCCTGTGAGTGTGTGGAATGTTGGTGTTGCTTAGTGTAATCTGTGGAGTTATCTGGTGTTCTTCTGTGTTGCTTGTTAGCAAGGTGATGGTTGATTTTGTGGGCGCTACTTTGAGTCTATTGTGCGTGAGGCAGTCTTGTATACTGTTTATGACTGTATATTTGTAGGTTATTTGTAGCGGTGTCGATGTTGTGAGTAGATGTTAGAGTGATGTCATTTGCATATGATGATAAGGTAAGTTTGTTATATATGCGTGTTGGAATGTCATGCATGTACGGGGCTCCAATAAACCTTAGCCCCCCGCCCATGGCCTAAACCATTAGAGGTATAGTAAAACTAAACATACCTTACAAAAGAGAATTTAATCCTGCATTTACTGAGAAACAATTAAAACTTGGTGTTCCCGCTATTGGCTTCCAAGACAGCCTGAATTCGCTTTGGGTAGCTTGCCAAAAGTGACGTGAATAGATCTTGATCGTTACGCAAATTTGCTAAAACAGTTTCAATGTGTTGCGTCATTGTATCCTTCGAAAATCGATTTGCTGCAGGTTCTTGAAACAAGAGACATATTCAATCTTGTCCTTTATAACTAATCCAATGTATTCACAGACGTTCAGGTCAGGAGAATTTCCTGGCCATTCTTCATTTCCAAAGAAATCGATCTCATGGTGCCGCAACAACTGTTGAGTGGCTAATGCCTTAAAGCAGGGGGCCTTATCGTGCAGGGGTGTGACCTGATCGACATCCATAACATTGTTTGGGTTTCTTAGAAAAGGAATGACATGCTGGGATAGAATAATATCACGAAAATACTGTCCATCCCAACTCTGACCATTTGGCTTCAGCACCCACATGAACTTCTTTGCAGTGAACAAAACAAAAACACCAACACAGTCTGGACTTTTTAATAATTCGCGATAATGTTCATTGTCATCGATTTCATCTGGTGGTGTGGCCCACACTCGATCATTTTAGTAGTTAGGCCGACGTATTACGTAAACAAAAAAATTCATCGGAGACAGCTAAATGCATGAAATCACCCACATCCCAATCTTCAAGATAATGGGCAAACCACATTCTGTCATCGATGTTAAGTTGAGTTTTTCTTGGCTTTGGAAGTTCATGCCAAGGCTTTAAACCTTGCCTATGACGGTACAGTCGAATGATCTCACCACTAACGATCTTTCCTCTCAACACTTCGATCTCTCTAGAAAGTTTAGCACAGCTGTTTTTCCGCTTACGCGTACCACTTTCAATGATGTCCTTTGTTTCCTGAGAAAGTGGCAAATTTGGGCGCCCAGATTTGGTTGTATCCATTTCACATTCATCCAAAGTTTTATTCCAGTTTCTTTTGACGAAGTCCTCACTTCTTCGCAACTTTCTGGCAACCCATGAACGTATTATAAAGGTGGCTCCAGCATCACGAGCTCCCCGAAATGTTATTGCTCGTATGCGATCTATCACACGTTGCCTCTCCGAATCACCAATTAATTGAGAAGCCATTATATTATCACTTCATCAGCTAGAGTAATTTTAATACCTGCAATAAATAAATAATTTTATATATTTTTATAATCACTAAAAACTATTTCGATATAAGTAAACATGTAAGCTGCAAATGGGGGGGCTAAGGTTTTTAGGAACCCCTTATAAGTTGAACGGTGTTGGTGAGAGAACAGAGCCTTGAGTGACCCCGTTCGGAAAAAGCTTGTTTTTGGATGACTGCCATTAAATGTGACGTGAGTATCTTCCTGAAAGACAGTTGCTCAGCCACCTTTTGATGTTATTGTGCATGTTTGTGTTGAGTATTTTGTTTATGAGAGGGAAGCGTGGGATAGCACCGAGGTTGTGCACCTGGGTGTTAATAAATTAAATAATTAACTTAAAAATTAAATGACGTCATCAAGATCATTACGTATATATATATATATATATATATATATATCGAAACCTATGGTAAAATTATTGAATACCCGGTTTGGTTCATTGAATGCCAGGTTAGGTCATCTGTACGCCCTTGACGATTGGTTAGGTTAAGTCGTGATATTTTCGTTAGTTTTAACGAAAATATCACGACTTAATCAATCTTCAAGGGCGCACAATTAACCTAGCCAGGCATTCAATTAACCTAACCGGGCATTCAGTTTACCTAACCGGGCATATATATATATATATATACATATATATATATATATATACACACACCTTACTTTATGAACCTTATGTTGTTTCGTGCTAGGGTGGAGTGTATTTTTATGAAAATCAATATTTAAAAAATCAGGGGTGCTAGATAGTTGTCAAATGTCTAAAAATGAACATTGGTAGTAGTTTTGGGTGGTTGCAAGTGATACTGCATCAGCAACCACACCCTATATATACCACATCCATACGCAACTGTAAAAAACCCTGTATTTTGCCTATTTTGGGTTCTATAATAGGTAGAAACACAATCTAAAAACTGTTTATGATTTTTTTTATGCTGAGACATAAAATTATTTCCAAAAGTGTAAAACAGAGTTTTAACACATTTTCATGAAAAAGTAATGCATATTGACCATATATTACAAATTTACACTATAAAATTTCATCAAATAAATGTAGAATCTAAACAAATTCTTGCTTTGTATTAAACTTTTTTATCAGTTTACGGGATTTTATACACTGCCGGATCATGCCATCTCTTCTATGAACCCAATGACAGCTGCAGATGCCTCAGTCACAAGCTTGATATGGCGTTCTACCACTTGATTGTGGCATGGCTGTTTGAACTTCAAAGGATTTTTTCTAATGTTCGCAAGTTCAGTTGATGTAAGATGGGTAACTATTGGAGGCTCTGCTGTCAAGTTATCAAGGTTACTCATCTTGTCATACGATTTAGCATTTTCATTGATTATATTATGGCACCTTAAATTTCCTGACAGTGCGGTCTCTTGTATAACTCAAACTGTCATAATCATCATCATTCACATCATCCTCAACTTCCAAATCTCCGCCGGTGAAATCCATTTTGACTCTGATGTCCTGGGTTGTTTTCTCTACTTCACCCCTCAGTGCCAGGATCTTATTTACTGCAGTGTTTCTTCTCTCCTGTCCTCATCACCAAGCATTGATATTATAATGTTTTCGGGGTGAGCAAAAAAAGCATTCCTTCTTAGGGTTTTTAGGGCAATGTCTTTTACTTTCTTATTAGGAAACTTGGAGATTCTGCTCAGCATTGAAAAGAAGTTTCTTGAACCATCGGTCACTGAGTGATTCTTCTTGATTTCAAACCAGCTGGGGAAATACACTTTTAAACAGAACTCAGCAACAGTTATCAATACTGAACTCGGCTTTTTGTGAAACATAGAATCTGAGTATTCTACAACCTAATGTCAGCCATCTTGAGTGATTTAATGGCCCAACTTCTAAAAGCTCAAGGTCCTTTTCAATAGTCCCTAGTGACTGCCATGCATATTCTATAAGCATAGTATTGGTCACGACTGAGATCATCAATTACATCATTGGGCAATATAGCGAAATTCTGATTTCTGATTGGCTTAAATTTGACAACATCCCATTCAGAAACCATACCACCTAGCTGTTTTCCTATTGGCCCTGAAAAACTATCAGGGCTCTTCGTAGTCCCATCGAGCTCCATGAAAACATGACGAAGAGGTAGCTCGTTACAATGTAAGAGGCATATGATCCTTTGCAGTGGTCTTCCAATAAGCTCTTCAAAGACTCTGATCGCCCTGAATTATGTCCAGTCATCACTGCAGTTCCATCTGACCCCATGACTTGCAGGTTGTTTTCCAGATCAGTGTCCTTCACTGCTTCATAGAGACTTAGTGCAATTGATACACCGTTCCCATTCTCTGGGGTAACATGTGTCAGATAATGTCCTCCTGAAACATTTTAAACAAAATTTAAGGAAATAATAAATGTATTTGAGATCAGTAGATTACCAGGTATGACCAATGAACATATATAACTATCGCATAGTTCTTACTCCTTAATGTTACTAAGACCAAATTTATGCTATCCACTAAAAATTTAAAACATACCATACAGAAAACAGTGGCTTACCCGGTTCTCCGACTATAACATAGTGCTCTTCTACTTTGGTTTGTTGATAATGTCGCCCCTCTAACTCTGTAATTGTCACAGTACCATCCTGTCGGCCATCAACATAAATGCTGTCCACTAAACCAAAGAATACTTCTTCCTCAGCTCTGATCTGTTCACGGTACTTACACCGTTGCCTTCATAGTTTACTCCTGTATTAATGAAAATTGTTTACAAATTTATAAGGCTGGAGGTAGCACTGATAAACAGGAATATGTACAACAGGAAACAATGAACAGTGATGGGCTAAATACACTGACTTTTATGCCTGAGCCCAATATATTTGAAATTTATTTTTCCATGTTACAATGTATAATATGTATAATTAAATAAAATTACTTTACTTCTTCTTAGTAGTAGTAATTGTAATTTTGTTAAAAAAGCTTAGGAAATGTGGATGAAAATGTAATCATGATAATTTTGAAATCTTACCTGTCAATGACGTTAATGTTGTCATCAGTGATAATGCCAAAATCTTTTAAAACTGCTGACGCTACCGCTGCACCTGCTTTGTCGGAAATTGAATACCTGCAAGATTGTATTTTGAAGTTGAGAAAAATGATATCCATTTTAAGTCTACCGAAATGACATGGCACATACAACTAAGTACAGTTATTAAAGAACAATCACAATTCACAAGTGCTAATTTGCCTATCAACAGCTCTGCACAGGTTCTCCAGATCTTGGTAATTACAATGAGAGGAACCAGCAGGCTGTGGATCATCTCGAGAGACGTCTGATGGAGTTTCGCTAGAGCTACCAGTAGTGTCTGGACTGTCTGGTTGAGGTTGTGATGCACTTGCCTCTTCTCTCCGGTTTCGTTCACTGAACAATTAGTATGACTAGATGACTAGATTTACTATGCCAATATATATATATATATATATATATATATATATATATATATATATATATATATATATATATAATAAAAACATCAAAGGTTTAATTAAAATGGTTCAAGTCATGATGTACTCTGACTAACCATAATTCCGTTCGTTGTTCGTCAATTATTCTTCTCCTGTATCTAACATCTGCCTCTGTGAGCTTTTCCTCAAATCTTGAACAGTATCCTAACCTCACAGATTTTTGATCCTCATAGAAGGAGAAATCATCCTGAGTCATCCTCAGTTTAAACTCCTCCAATTTTCGTCGTTGAAAAAGATCCTCAGAAAAAAATATCAAATAAACAATCGAGCTCTTTGACAAACAATTCTAGTTTTGCCAAATAGGTTGAACCTCTCTTTGTGACAGAGTATCGATGAAACCTGTTGATGCATTTTCGAAGTTGAAATATTAAAAAAATCAATATTAGTTTCTTAATTAGACATTAAAAATTGTGGTCACAAATCGCTTAAATATTTTTTAGTTTAGAAATTTTGGCTGAAATACATAGATAAATTAATTCACAGGTTTACAGAGCACATCACAACAAAATTATATTTAAAATAAAAAATTTACTATTGGCTAAGAAGACATTCTTATAATTAATTTAGTACTACCCAGGATAGAAAGTTATGACAACTTACCATGAAAAGTCTGCTGCTAGTTTGTCCACCTTCGTCTCAATGATGCGCAAGGATAGTGGATAAACATTACACAAATCCATTGTTTTCTCAACTCATCTGCAACTTTTGTGATGTTTTCCTTGGTTTTCCAGTTTGGCTCCTTAAGTAAACGCTGAACAACTAGTCCAGCGGTAGGTAATTTTCCATTAGGAAAACTGTCAATGGATAGAAAACTATGGCCACCGTGTAAGACCTTTGTTGTCTGGCTTCTACGTTTCATAAGTAACTAAAAATCTTGAAGACGTTAAACTAGTGTTAATTGAATAGGTTATAAAAATCTGAAAAATAGAAGTAAATATAAAGTAGGTTGGACAAAAACAGCTACTGATTTTAATTTAACTCACAAAAAATGTTTATACATCAATGTACACTTTTGAAAATAATTTTGTTGTTCTCAGCATCAAAAAATCATAAGATGCACTTTTTAGATTGTGCTTCTAGCTATTATAGAGTTTTTGAGTCGCATGTGGGCGTGGCACATATAGAGTGTGGTTGCTGATGCGATATCACCAGCAACCACCAAAATTCCACCACCAATGCTCATTTTTAGACATATGACAACTATTTAACAGTCCTGATTTTTTAAACTAAACAATCACTCCACCCTATAATCGTGCGTTGCTCTCTAGGTCTGGCTTGGTATAGGAGCGAGTTGCTTTCTTGCGCTCTCCACCGTACATAGCCAGGCACGCCCGGCTCATCTGGTACTGTCCTGAGCCAGGCATCCAGTCTTCTCTTGAAGACTTCAACTTTGACCCCCGTTACGTTTCTGAGGTCCTTTGGAAGCTGGTTGAAAAGTCTTGGCCCCCTGACAACCAAGCTATTTTCCTTCAGAGTTGAGGAGGTCCCTTGTCGGGCCTTTAATTTGGGAACACTACACATTCTGCCTTTCCTATTTTCCAGTGTTGTTTGAATGGTAATTGGGTTTAGTTGTAGGTTTGGTACCAATTTTTCGATCATTTTCCATATGTAGATTATGGTGTACCTCTCTCTTCTTTCCAGGGAGTACAGATTTAGTTTAAGTAGTCTTTCCTAGTAGTTGAGTTCTTTGCAGCCATCAATCTTGGCTGTGAAATGCTTTTGCGTTTCTTCTAGTTTATTAGTTTCTTCCTTTTTATATGGGGACGTCAAAACTGAGCAGTATTCAAGTTTTGGTATAATCGGTGTTTTTAGCAGGGGAATCATTACTGTCCTGTCCCTTCTCTTTAACGTTTAGTACCTGTCCGGCGACTCTTTTTGCTTTATTTATTGCTACCTGATTGTGTTTCGAATTTTGCATCATCGGTCATTATTATCCCGAGATCGATCGCTTTCGTGCTTCTCTGAATTTCCTGTCTATCTGGAGCATAATATGCAGTCTGTTTAAGTTCTTCTTTTCTACCATATCTCAAGAGCTGAAATTTCTTGGTGTTAAGTGACATGTTGTTGTCTTCTGACCATTTGTATATTTTGTTCGTGTCCCTCTGCAAGGCCTCCACGTCATGTACATCGCTGAGTTTTCTGCTGATCTTTGTATCGTCTGCAAAGGATGTTACTATACTGTTGCTGTTTACTCCGCTGTCTATGTCTATTAGCATGATAATGAACAGGAGTGGGGCCAGTACTGTCCCTTGTGGTTGAGCTGCGTACTTCCGATTCTGATGATGATATACCTTGAATTTTGACGACCTGCAGACGTTCTCTGAGGAAGTTGTAGATCCATTTTCCCACTTTGCCTGTTATTCCCATATATTTAATGGTCACATTTGTCGAAAGCTTTAGAAAAATCTGTGTATATAACATCGTAGTTGTCATTGCCTTCTAATGCATCTAGGATATTGTTGTAGTGTTCTATTAGTTGTGATAGGCATGATCTCCCTGATCGGAATCCATGCTGATTTTCGTTGAATCTTTCCCGTGTCTCCAGGAAATCATAAACTTTCTCTCTAACTATTCTTTCAAACACCTTGGTGAGGTGGGACGTCAATGACACTGGTCTGTAGTTCTTTGCTTGAGATCTGTCCCCTCCTTTATATATAGGGACAATATTTGCTCTTTTCAAGATGTTCGGTATTTCCCCAGTGTCTAGGGATCTTCTCCATATCCAATATAAAGGTGTAGCTATTTCATTTTTACAGTTTTTAATCAAATAATGCGTTCCAATTGTCCGACCTGCAGCTGAATGTGGTTTCATTTGTCCTATAGCTCTCGCTACATCTTCTGGTGTAAAATCAAAGTATGTTATATACTCTCCTTGCAATTCCTCTTCAAAGAATGCATTTATGTCAGGTATCGCTTTGTCACTTTCTGGGGCACTGAAAACTGATTCATAATCATATTGAGCTCTCAATGTATCATATATTTCTTTTGGATCGTCGGTTAGTTCATTATTTCTCGTCCTTAAGGGCCCAATAGCGGCGCGCGTTTTTGTTTTCCTTTTTGCATAGCTATAGAAGTATTTCGGATTTTCCTTTATTGCTTCTACCGCCTTTTCCTCTTCCCTCTCTGTATGGTCCCTAATCAGGGCTTGTATTTCCCTATCGATACCCTCCAGTTTTTCTTTTATTGCTTTCCTGTCATTATCTCCGCAGTATATATATATATATATATATATATATATATATATATATATATATATATATATATATATAGCGTTCAACATCCACCCCGGCAACGCCGGGTCTCTCCGCTAGTAAATAATAACAATAAAATCTTGCAAAACTTCAATCTCAAGTCAGTTAATTAACATAAAACTATTTACCATTACCAAAGTGGCCTACATTATATTACATTTTATTTGGAAAACATGAAGCTACTAAGGACCCACCGAGGTCATTCAAGTCATGAGCCATATTTTACAACAATAAAAAAAATCTTGCAAAATGTCGATCCTAAGCCAGCATAAATCAAGCCAAGAACACACATCATTCACAATCTACAAATTATCTCAGAGATTCACGAAAGAAAGCAACTGTCATCCAAAAGAGTATCTTTATCATCCAAAAACGACTACATCTCAGATAGTTTTCGTAAAGAGATAGAAAAAATAAAGCAAAATTTAGTGAAGAATTCATTCTCTTTATTCTTGATTGAAAGAAAATCCTAAAAGAACTTTTTATCAAAACATTTGAAGGACAGGACCGGAAATAATTTCATTATATACTTCCACTCCCAAATTGTTGTACAAATTAATAAAGTAAATAAGGCACAAAAAGAAATGAGAGTATTAAACAGCACATTTTGACCAAAGATAATAAGAAACTGATAGGAAAGAGCTAAAAACCTCAACGTATGTCGACAGTTAGCAGCTGACGAGGAAGCTTCTAACAGTGGCTGTATCCTCCAGCGTGGGGCACGTCAACGCGAAGAAGAGGCGACGTGGCCAAACTTCGTCAAATCTCCGTGCAGCGGGCTGCCTACGGTTGGCCAGACTGGCAGTCGACGGCCTGTTGCTGGCACGGTCAGAGTGCCGATCGGCTCCCGGGGCCGGACCTATACCAGCGTGCTATTTTTTTAATTTACGGGGAGCACTTGCGTGCTCCCCGGACTACTCTTACTCTTTGGCAACATTAAGACTAATCCAGGCCCCCACTACAACTTACACATGTCACCATACACAAAGACATACACAACAGGACCATGAGACACATACAGGAGCATAATAGTAACATATTACAGTACAACGTAGATGGCATCACAAACAAAATCGTGCAGCTTAGGGAATTCGTACACAAACAAAACATTCACATAGCACTTATACAAGAAACAAAACTAAAACGCGCACACAAAACACCCACCATCCCTGACTTCACAGCGATCCGTCAAGATCGTACTGGGGGTAACGGGGGTGGACTCATCACTTAAATACGTAAAAGCATTAGCTACACTGATGCCACCCAAAACATTACAAACACAATCCAAGCAGATAACACGATAGAAATACAGGCAGTTAACATTAAAACACGCGCAAAACACAACACCACACTAATCAACATTTACATCCCACCAGATAGTTCACCTCAGGTGCCAGCCAATTACAATCCACAGTTACACAATCTGGCCTCTCTCACTAATGTCATCTTAGGAGGAGACTTCAACGCTAAAGACACTAGTTGGTACGTGCACAACCAAAGCAACACCAGAGGCGCCAACATAGCCACACAACTAAACAGCCTCTTCATTCTTAACAATACAGAAGAACATACACACACACCACATCAAGCAGGATACTCAAACTCTTCCCCAGACATAATGTTCTGTTCCCCCTCACTAGCAACACATACACACTGGAGAACAGAAAAACAACTGTCATCAGACCACCTACCCATTATCATTACGACACGTTCTACACTGCCCCAACAACCTTAGGCACACTTACAGAAATTACAAGAAAGATGATTGGGAACAGTTCAAAATACAGACTGAGGAATAATTCACCACATTAAACAGCACACCCATCATAAACATCAATACAACATTCAAGACATTTAATCAGATCATCAATAATGCAAACAAATACATACCCAAAGGCAACATTAGGAAATACAACCCAAATTTTACTAAAGAAATAGCCCACCTCATAAGGCAACGTAACAACCTCAAACATAACACACAAACACCACACACAGAAGCCATAAAACAGCAGATACAACAGCTCGACACAGAAATAAACAACAAACTTAAAGAAAAACAAACAGAAACATTTAAGAATTCATAGCAACTCCACAGACACATCCAGGTCATACAAGACTATAAACAGCATTACCCACTCTAACAGCGGCATTCACACCTCACACGCGGCTATCTGTTGCAGCCAAAAATAATATCCCAACATATACACAACAAGCTAATATTTTAGTTAATCACTACGCAAAGATAAGTCACTTAAAGAAAGACAACAACCAGAAACACGCAGACAGACAAACAACCAGACACAAGAAAACCTACAGACTCAACACGACCATTACACCCTTCAATACAGGCCAGACCACTAAGATCATCAAAAACATTAAGAATTCGAAGGCTACTGGACCAGACAACATATCTAACATACACATTAAACACTTGGGCCCACAAGGAATACTAGCTCTCACAAACATCAGCACATATTCATACCAACACTGTATTATTCGTAACATATGGAAACAAAGTAAAATTATTACACTACTTAAACCAAACAAAAATCCAACAGAACCAGCTTCCTATAGACCCATTACTTTACTAGTATGCACACCTTCCAAAGCAACAGAAAGACTAATCTTACAAATCACCAACCCACACATACCACTATCGCCTACTCAACATGGATTCAGACCTCACCACTCAACCACGATATTACTCACTAACCTCACGCAGCACATCATGGATGGCATCAACTCCAGACGACCAGCTCAACGTACACTATTAACAACAATAGACATTAGTAAAGCATTTGATGCTATCTCACGCTTCCCTCTCATAAACAAAATACCCTACTCAACATAAACATGCACAATAAACCAAAAGGTGGCTGAGCAACTATCTATCAGAAAGATACTCACATGTCACATTTAATGGCAAGTCATCTAAAAACAAGCTTTTTCCGAACGGGGTCACTCAAGGCTCTGTTCTCTCACCAACACTGTTCAACTTATCTATGGGTGTTGGAGTGTCATGCATATATAACAAGCTTACCTTATCATCGTATGCAGATGACATCACTCTAACATCCACTCACAACAACATCGACATCGTTACAAATAACCAAAGCTGGGCACAAACCGTTAATCCGTTAATCGTTAATTAACGAAGTTAACTTTTTCGTTAACGATTTAACTTTTAAGTTAACTTTGAAAATCATTATCGGACTAATTAACTTCCGTTACATTTAACTTCCGTTAACTCAAGTCCGTTAACCCAAAAAATTCATAAATAAACGTTTAAAAGTTTCTATTATTTTCAGTGCTGAGCAGGTGCGCAATTAATCCGCCTTGGTCGACGCACTTTTGGCAGGCATCGACAAAAGGTTTGGGCCCCTCCTGGAGGATGACGAATGCCAGCTGGCTGCTGCCTTCCATCCCAGGTTTCGCCTCATCTGGTTGGACAAGTATGACAACACCAAGGTCGCCAGGGTGAGGAAAAGCATGGAGGGTACAGTCGAGGAGGCCATGAAGCAGCAGTCCAACGAAGTGGGCAGCAACAACGAGGAGGAGGAGGAGGAGGATGACTTCTTCAGTGCTGTCATCCAGACAAAAGAGCAGCAGAAGCCACAGGTCACTCAAGGGCAAGGCCCAGAACTTGGTCAAGACCTGGCTGGAGACCAACTCCAAGGACTTGCTGACAGATGCTGCCTTCTTGGGTGAGCAAGTGTTGGTGGACTTGTTCATCAAGTTCAACACAGCCATCCCCTCCAGTGCTGCAGTGGAGCGTTTGTTCTCTATGGGCAAGGACATCCTGAGGGCCAAGAGATCATCCCTGTCTGATGAAAACTTTGATATGCTAATTTTCATGAAGGGCAACATGCATCTCATGGCAAAATGGAGAACGAGAAGAAGAGGGAAAATTAAATTATATATATATTGTGTTTTTCATTTTTTTTATAATAAAAGTTAACGTTAACGGTTTATCGGTAACTTCCGTTACATGTTTAACGAATTAACGGATTAACGGTTAACGAAGTTAACTTTTTGGTTAACGGATTAGCGGTTAACGAAGTTAACTTTTTGGTTAACGGTGCCCACCACTGCAAATAACCTACAAACATACCAGTATACAAGACTGGCTCAGTGGCTCACACACAATAGACTCAAAGTAGCGTCCACAAAATCAACCATCACCTTGCTTACAAGCAACACAAAAGAACACCAGATAACTCCACAGCTTACACTAAACAACACCAACATTCCACACATTCACAGGACCAAATTACTTGGGGTCGCAATTCAGGGGCGTACCCAGAAATTTGTCAAGGGAGCGGGGCGAACTTGTAACTAATCGTAGAAGTATAATTGAAATAGAGATAAATAATTTTATGTACGTTCATGATGAGCTTATCGTTCAGTTAGAGATGATTAACTAGCTACTGCTAAGATACATTGAATAAAAATATAAAAATTATTTAAAAAATGTAAAAATTATGATAAAAATCTGATTAGTAACATAATATTCAATGCAAACCGCAATTAGGATGCTCAGATTTGTATTAACATAAGAATAAAAAAGTGCTAATTTCGAGATTAAGAATTTCCTTGGACTGTTACCTTTATAAAAGAAAATTATTCTCAGGGCCGGATTAAGAGTTTTCGGGATTCTAAGCCATTTTAGGTTTTCAGTAGTAGGGGAGGCAAGAGGTAGCGCCTTTCAAAGGCGCCGAAATTTTTTCACTTTCATTCTCATCCTGTTGTAACCTGGTAATTTTACTGGGAAAATAATAATTTATTAGCTCAAAGGGGGTGGGGCCGATCGTCCCTGTCGCCCTCCCCTTCGGTACGCCTCTGGTTCGCACACAGAAACAAAAGTACTGAAAATTAGGGAACATTTAGACATGAGGGGAACACAATTCATGGCAGCAGCGATAACTAACCCACAACACCCATGCCACTACATGTACAATCATGCACCAACACCTCGCACCATTAAGGTAACACCAGAGAGACATTATAACCAAATACTCCATTCCATACCACGCCCCACAGACATAATACAGTACAGAAAACACACACACACACACACACACAGACACACACACCTAACCCACAAAGCACTGACGCGAATCGGTCCGACTGCGGTCCTAGGTGCGAAGCCGCCACCCATTGACAGCTCAGAGACCAGCGTGAGCAGATCGGATCGAGTTAACTTAGCACGATTCCGATGTTGACATCACCCCAACTTTCAGACATATAAACACAGACTAGACAACTCCACAGACGACACCTGCCACCTGTGCCAGGACACACCACAAACAATTGAACACATTATGACATACTGTAACACTCTAGCACAACAACGAACACAACACAACACAACATCACTAGTGCCTGAACCTCTGGTTCACTCCGAAGAGGGCGATCGGTTACCTGCGTGCTGCCGGTTTGCTCGATCAAGGTGGGCTGATCGGCTAACCACCACCACCACCACCAACAACAACAACAAATTACTCATTCATGAAAGTGTCCAAATTTTACTTAAAATTTGCTAATGCGCTACTGTTCGCCATATCATATGGCAAGTCATTCCAAAAATCTGTTACCATATGACTGAAAAAGTATTTTCGTAGATGAAGTCTACAAGTTTTTTATATTTTATATAGTTATTAAATTATTAGGTTAATGTTTACTATAACACCAGCTGCACCCCAAGTAAAATGAAATATTTCCAGTAGTACATCATAATTTACTAAGAAAAATGGTGTATGTCTTTACTTGGGGAAATTCGTATTTACGAAGATATTTGCTTCTGAAATTTTAATTAACATATCGATTTGATGTGACGTCACGTCAAATGTGCGTTTATAATAACGACATTCATGTGTTTTGATTTTCATCAAGTTTAGTGATTGACGCCATTTTCCTTTAAATAAATTTAGATATGGCATGTGGAAGCTGTAATTACGATTTCGAAGAACTGATAGCACGCGTTTATAATAACGATAAAGCCGCTATAGAGATTTTCATTGCGCATAACGTTTTACCATCAACAAGGAAGTGTCCATTGTGTGATAAACAATGTACAGTGCTTACAAGAAGTCTCACGCTTCTGTCTCGTCCCAAGCTAGCCTGTTAGGTATAAAATGGGCGGTCCTTATGGCAGCGGAGGTGTGTTCGGATTGGTGCACATAACTGCTCTAACACAATCAATGACGTCCATTATTACGTCACTTCTGCTACATTTTAGTGTTTAAAATACAAATGATTAAGAAGCAGAATGGAGCAAGTTTCGGGATGCTGGGATGGTTATGGAGCAATCCTAGTCATCATAATATTAGCTGGACATTACATTATACCGTCTCAATATATACTGTAGACTATAGAGAACGACTAATTCGGCAAATATCCCAAATCATGGCATGATACCTAAGTTATTTTGACGCAGGTCTAAATTATTTGCTCAAATGCAATTATTGATATTAAGTAATTGTTGGGAATTGTTGTCAATATTGTTGTTTGTGATATATATCCTACGTAAAGAATCTAATGACCAAATTCCTCAGTGAACCTCTCACGCGCTCGCATTTCGAGGAAGTCACGGTCGTCTCACTAATAGATAGTTTATCCATTGTTTTAAGTGGTAACCTATTAAACGAACTATGTTAAACCTATTCCATCTTATGAAAGTCATTAGTCTAAAGCAAGACTGGTGGGCCGTGAATCAGAGAAATTTGCATTTGAATTGTTCATCGTAATTATTACGTAATATAGTATACTGTATATAGTAGTATATAAGAGTTTATTGGTAGCATATCATATGAGGCTGATATAACAATTCCCATAAACATGTGATGACCTCGATGTTGCCAGTTTTTATTTTTTCCTGAAACTATTACCTTTTCATAGTTTGTTTCAACAATGCATATATTATCATCTCCACGAGCGTAGACATTGCAAGAAAAGATTCTAACTAAGGATAAGTAAAGTTCTTTCATGGTCACAATATATACTTTTATAGATGTCAAACATAAAAATATAATAAAATTCTATATTAACATATTCGATACACATTTACGTCATGGCTTTAACATCAGTATTTCGTATAGCTTCCTCCAGCATCAATAATTTCTTGCAATCGTTGCGGCATAGAAGAGGCCAGATTGTAGGGAATGTTTGGTGTTCGGCGTAAGCTCTCCCAACAATTCCTCGTGTGAGCTAAAAGTGCTGCAAATGTTCTTTCATTGCGTTGCTCCCATTCGTTAATCATTATTGCCCAAAGGTTTTCAACCGGATTCAAATTAGGAGAACGTGGTGGCAGAATTAGATTAATAATCTCTGGATGATCTTCGTACCACGCTCTCACAACGTTACTCCTATGAATGGGACTGTTATCTTCCATTAAGTAAAATGGTTCCGGTGCTGGAACCAGATACGCACGAACACTGGGTAGCAGCACCTCTTCCAGTATCTGGCAATATTGCTGTCCAGTAAAGCGTCCATCTACTTGAGTCAATTCTCCGACACCATAGCCAGACATCCAGCCCCCACACACCGAGATTGATGTGACCACTACGTTTGCTCGGGAAAACATTTTCTTCTTCATAGCGTTTTCCGCGCTGCCTCCAACAATGCAGGGAACCATGACTATCTGTTGAAAATGTTTTTTCGTCACAGTACACAACTTTTCTCCAGAATTCTTCCTCCTGCGGCAAGTATTGCAAGGCAAATCCCATCCGCGCCTCTTTATGCTCAATCGCCAATGCAGGTTTTATAGCTGGACGGCGAGAAAAATACCCTGCCTCGTGAAGTCTGTTGTTCACTGTATTTGCGCTACAACGAAGGTTCAGGTGTCTGTAAATATGCGTCGCTGGAACAAACGGATGCTCTCTGGCATGATTAACAATCGCAGCATCTTCCTCTTGAGATGTTGAACGCGGAGGACCAGACCTCGGCAAAGTAGCGATTGAGTTTTCTGCTTCATACCGATGAATCCACCATTCCACAGTGCTTCGATGAACGTCTAGTCGTCTTGATATTTCTCTTATTGGCACACCATATTCATGCAATGTCACCATTGCTCTCCGCATTGCCTGGGTCGTCTCGTGGTGCACAGACGGCCTTTCCATCTTAGTGTAAATGGCTTATGCGAAGCGTGCTGGGACGATAAAGGAAATGAGGATACCATGCACCCCTTCTGAAATTGATTTCGGTTGTGAAGGGTACCAACCCTTCGAATGGTAATAATAATCAGCCAGTTTCCTATTTTGTTGAATATATGCATAAAAAATTCGTCTTAAAAGCCAAAGATCCAAAGATTGTCAGCAATAGTTTATATCCCAACTGAATATAGTCAGCCATCAACAGTATAATCATATTTTATTTCCATAACTACTCATGACTACTCTGTCATAGTAAATAACCTTATTATGACTTAGGTGGTAATTCTGAGTGGCGGCCTCTAGCCACATACGTTAAACCTATCAGTGCGTCTAAGACCAGACTCTTCTGTTTCTGTCAATTCATTGTTAATTTAAAGTATTTTGCTCTTTGTCTTTCTAGGTCTAGGGCATTAAAATAAATATTTGAGTTTGTGTTTAGCATTTCC
Organism: Bathynomus jamesi; assembly: GCA_023014485.1. Taxonomy (NCBI): domain Eukaryota; kingdom Metazoa; phylum Arthropoda; class Malacostraca; order Isopoda; family Cirolanidae; genus Bathynomus; species Bathynomus jamesi. The sequence continues at coordinate 416,609 of JAJOZX010003276.1, forward strand.
TCCTCCCTTCGTAATTCCTCACCCAACCTCGTTTCCTTCGACATAGCAACGCTTACCTCCATCCTCATTCCACTTCCTTCATTAAACCTATTATCGCTTTTACTGTCCCTTCCTTCCATCCTTCAATGCCAGCGTTCTTAAACCTAGCACATAAATTATATAATATGGAATCTAACACCTTAGATCTCTACGCATTCATGTTACTTGAAGACGCCTGTGTCTTAGGGGAATCTAAGTGTTGAGAGTGGGCTTGAGGGGTAGTCTATAGATTATTACAGATGACCTTGAACGCTCCAACTATTTCAAAATGATTATTTATTACGCACATCATATGGCATAATATACATATGAATTTAAGTATCTCACACTATAGGAATGGAATTGAATCCTACCAGAGTTAAAAAGTCGCAAAATATGATAGATTAGTTTGTATTAAGAAGTCACTAAGAGGAAAGGATTTGGAGTAGAGCGGAAGGCAGAGAGTATATTTTCTCGAGTTTCGGTTATTATTAACGTTATATGGATACATTGCCGAAGTCCCTGCTGAAGACCTCTGATGGGATGCGGTGTGATCAGAGAGAGAGAGAGAGGGGGGGGGGGAGCTAGCTAGCTAGCTTTTAAATCATACCTTTTAAATGGTTTGTGGGTAAGGGCTTCAGGTATGTTATTTTAGTCCAGGGTAGTTTATGTGGAGGTGTTAACGTAACTTGCACTTGGGACTGTTAATTGTAAGACAACTACCATAGCTGGGACTGAGACACGTTATCCCCTGCATACTCTATATATATATATATCTATATATAGTATGTCTCTATATATAAATAGATAGTGATCAACACAATGATAATGTGGACGTCATTGATGGGGTTAGAGCAATTATGTGCACCAATCCGAACACACCTCCGCTGCCATAAGGACCGCCCATTTTATACCTAACAGACTAGCTTGGGACGAGACAGAGGTGCGAGACTTCTTTTAAACACTGTAAGTACAGAGAGGACCAGCATATATTCCGGTGTACATCGAAAAAGACTAACAAAAGAAATAAGCGTGTAAACACATGCGGATTCTCCATATCCCAGTTCAAGGATACGTGGCTAGATAAAGTGAATGTAAAGCCTAATGTAATATTACGTTTTATGAACGTTATTACATTAATACAATACCAATTCACCTTAATAGTAAAGGGACTGATTTACTATCAAAAATTGTATCATATAATTGACTAAAAACCAAAGGAATAGACCAAACTAGGGAACTATTGAAGAATAGGGACCCCCAGCCTTCTTCAGTTAGCTTCATGAGGCTAACTAACGAAAATATCATGACCTAACCTAACCAATCGTCAAGGGCGTACAGTTAACCTAACGATTGGTTAGGTTAGGTCGTAATATTTTCGTTAGTTAGCCTTATAAGTTTAACTAAAGAAGACTGGGGTCCCTATTCTTCAATAGCTCCCAAACTAGTACAAATACCAATACTCTTTAACAATAAACTAATAAAAAATATAATTAAAACTCAAAAGAAAAAGGTCAACAAAGAAAGTAAGAGATGCAAATAATATACCATCACAGAACAAGAACAAGACTAAATTAGAAGCAAAATATTCCAAGGGTTCTTTGTCATTTTTCTATGTAAATGCAAGAAGTATCCGAGATAAAATAAATGAATTCAAGGTATACATAGGTATTGAAAATTCTGATGTTATGATTGTCACTGAAACTTGGACAAAATTCAGTACGATACCCAATAGTCCATTTAGTGAGAGAGAATACCATTACTTATGAAATTGATGGCTATGAGCTTTTTTATTATAAATGTAAATATTCAGAGGGTGGCGGAGTATTTATTTATGCCAAGACAAATCTGAATCCAGTTGAAGTTACCTCCATTAAAGAGGAAAGAGTTGAATCTGTATGGATAGATATTGGGCATAAAAATGCCAGGAAAATCAGGATAGGGGGTATCTATAGACCACCTGAGGGATGTTCAGTTGGAGGAATCTCCAAAAGTAGAGAAGAAAATAAGTATGTAGAAAATAAACTTATTGATGAAATAAATAAAGCAATGACAAGCAATATTATTATTGTTGGAGATTTCAATTATAGGCATATAGAATGTGAAATATCACAAACATCAGAAAGTAATGAGGGATTCTTAGACTGTATAATTGAGAACAGTTTAACCCAGTTAGTAAAGGAGCCAACCAGGGCCGATGCCATTCTAGATTTAATTCTAACAAATAATCCAGATACCTTCCAGGATATCTCTGTTTCAGAAACACTAGGTTCAGGCAGGGCCGGATTAAGACCTTTAGAGGCCCTAAGCACTTAAAAGATTTTGGTGCCCCATATATATGTAATTCAAAATATAAACAAAAATAAACCATAAAATAAAATTTTATTTTTTGAAATGAAACAAAACTTACAGTAAGATGGAAAATAATGTTTATTTTTGTATACTTCCACTTCATTTATATTTGAAAAGTTTTCTCCTACTTTTTTTAATTGCAAAGTCTTTGATCAGATCCTCAAAACTAATCTTACGTAACACATCTGCTTCTATACTTAGTAGAGATAAGGCATCCAGCCTGCCTTGTTGCATAGTTGTTCTGTTGGTATTTTTAATATACTTCAACTGAGAAAATGAACGCTCAGCTGAGCAATTTGTGACCATTAATGTTAAAAATATACGAAAGGCAATTTCTACATTTGGGAAGGCACACTCAATATTGTCTTCTACAATTATTTTATAAAGTTCAGCATGACTGAATCTTGTTTTTACATTTTTTTTTGCACTGAACTTATGGCACACATATGAGTGAAACTGCTGAAGCTCAGCAGAGAAATTAGTGTTCAAGTCCTCTGGGTAAGCATCAATCATCTTTTTACAACCCTGATACAACAGCAATATAGAGTTTATAGTTTCTTTTATTTTAATATTAATTTATATTACAATTCTATAAACCTAAATCTTTCTGTAAAACAATACCAAATGATTATGTAAAATATATATTTAATATTATATGCACAAATCACACGTTCAGAATAACTTCCTATAGCACACGAAAATATTTAATCTATATGTATTTTTAATATGGCGCTCAAAGATTTGATATAAACAAAATAATAACGCAAAGCGTAAAGTGTGTGATTACAACGAAATATATTTATTCTCTCAAAAGGGTTGTTGTTCACTACAAATTCAAACAATGAAAAAAAATAAATACTATATATGAATATATATAATTCAGTTTTCAACAGCTTATAGGCTATAAGCCGCGATTATAATAGTATAATAAATCCATGGTAAATCCGACAATGGAAAATTTCTGTGGTGCCCCCCTTCCCTTGATGCCCTAAGCACGGGCTTATTTTGCTTAATGGTTAATCCGGCCCTGGGTTCAGGTGATCATTGTACCCTTCGGTTTAATATTGTCTGTAATTCAAGACCTAGTGAAAATAAAGCAGAAGTCCCAGATTTTAAAAGAGGAAATATAAATGGACTAGTAAATGATCTGTGTCTAATATATTGGATAGATATTCAACAGCCTGAACAGACAGTAATGAGTATGTGGGAAAAATTTAAAAGTATAATAATGAATATACAAAGGAAGCATATCCCACAGTGTAAAATCAGAACTGGAAAAAAATAAAAAAAACTTTGGATAAACTGCAATGTAAAAAGAGCAATCTGAGAAAAAACGAAAGCATTTCATAAATTCAAAAGAACTAAAAATGGCACAGCCTCCGAAATATATACAAGTAAAAGAAGCATTTGCAAGAAAGCAATCAGAGATAGCAAACGAGACCTGGAGAAAAGCCTAGCCCAGAATTCAAAAAACAATCGTAAGAAGTTTTTCAGTCACTTCAATTTGAAAAGTAGAGTGAAAAAGAAAATTGGCCCCCTCCATATAGATCTACAGAAGCTAAGGCTAACAAAAGACCCTAAGATCCACTCTAAGGTTAGCCCGAGAGAAAGGAAAGAGTAGGGGGTTAAGAGAAGAGAAGAGAAGAGAATAAGGGGTTAAGTAAGGAGGAACACCTATCACTCGTGGGTTAACATTCATTTAGAAAAAGAGAAAAAAGTCTCACCATCATCATCCGCCGGCCACTGCCGACAAGTCAGAAAAATAGTCGGAGAAAATAGGAGGGGTGAAAGATGAAAAGAAGTAAAATAAGAATGCTTACAAACCATGCAAACACAGTCTTAACTCAGTCATACCATGCAAACTACAAACATGCAAGAAAAGAGAGTTACAGACATGCAAAGTAAGAAGAGGATAAGAAAAAAAAAGTAGGTAAAGTTAAACAAAAAGTGGGTTAGTTTACGCTACGAGCTACATCTAGGTTCGTGTTAGTCTAATTTTTTTTTATTTTTTAATAATAATTTTATTGCTGGCATCACACACTGGCATGTCACAACCTGGCATTAATCGTCAACAGACTCATCCTCGACCACCAACCCCAGAGCTCCTGTTGCTAATTGTTTTTTTTTTTTAAACAACGTTAATATTTTTAAGATGCTATCTAGACGGTTCTTAAACATATTAACGCTGGTAGAATAAACGACTGACACGGGAAGATTATTCCATTTATCAATTACTTTAAACGTAAAGAAGTTTTTAGCGATATTAGTAATGAAACGTTTGCCACGCAACTTAAATCCGTTATTACGAGTATTACTATTATCGAAAGTTAACAATTTATCAAAATTTACGTTATCGATGTTATTAACGATTTTGAAAACTTCAATAAGCTCCCCCCTTAATCTCCTAGTTTCGAGTGAATACAGGTCTAACTCTCTAATCCTATCTTCATAAGGCTTGTTGCGCAATGACGGAATCAGTTTCGTGGCACGACGCTGAACCCTTTCTAACCTATCAATATCCTCACGCAAGTATGGGCACCAAAACTGAACTGCATATTCTAAATGAGGCCTGACTAGGGACTTGTAAAGGGGCAATATAATATCCTTCGATTTAAATTCGAAATTACGCGCTATGAAGCCTAACATCCTATTAGCTTTTGCGCAAGACTCCAGGCACTGGTTCCTAACCTTTAAATCCTTAGATACGCGTACGCCTAAATCTACTTCCTCGTCAACGCTCGCCAACTCCCTATCATCCATCGTGTACGTGTAATTATTGTTGCGAGAACCTATATGCAAAGCTTTACATTTGTCTACGTCAAATTGCATCTGCCACTTATCTGTCCACTCCATAATCCTATTTACATTGTCTTGGAGCCTATTACTATCGTCCTCGTTAACAACCTTACCGCCTATTTTAGTATCGTCCGCGAATTTTGACACGTTACTAGTCAATCCTACATCTATGTCGTTAATGTAAATTACAAATAGCAATGGGCCTAACACTGAACCCTGTGGGACACCGCTACCTACATTTAACCACCCCGATTCACTACCATTAACTACGACCCTCGGTCTCCTAGCACGAAGCCATCTTCATAACCAACTGGTTAGAAGAACGCTTTGACCTTCGCAATTAGTTTCCTATGCGTTACTGTATTGAACGCCTTTCTAAAATCTAAATAAATAACGTCAGCCGCTCTGTGCCTATCGTATTCGCGCACTATTTCGTCATAAAATTCTAACAAATTAGTTAAACAAGACCTATGGCGTCGAAACCCATGCTGACTACTATTACTCAAATCTCTACTTTCTAAGTGATCGATGATACAATCCCTAACTACGGATTCCAAACGTTTACCGACAATTGACGTTAAGCTAATGGGCCTATAATTGCTAGCTACTGCGCGGTTGCCTTTTTTAAAAATAGGCGTGACGTTAGCTAATTTGAAGTCTTCAGGAATAATCCCCGTTTTGAGTGACTGATTAAAAATCTTCGTTAAGGGGCCTACGATAACGTCTTTCAAATGTCTGGGATAAAAAGCGTCAGGGCCTGGAGCCTTGCTAACTTTTAGCCTATCAATATAATGCGCAATCTCAGCCTCGTAAACAGTTATTTCATCCAAAATTGTCTCGCTACTAAATGGAACGATATCGTCCACGTTGGGGATATTATTTACGTCTTCTACGGTAAAAACTGTCGCAAAAAAGTTATTGAAAATACCCGCCATCGCCTGAGCGTCAGACGCCAAAGTGCCATTAACATCCACTAGAGGGCCTATGTTATCTTTTATCGCCTTACGATTATTAACGTATTCAAAAAACTTTTTTGGATTATGTTTACTATACGCAGCTATAAGTATCTCTAAATTACGCTTGGCATTCCTAACATCTTTTAACCTGACGTCTAAGCTCGATATATCTATTAAAGTTAGCTGCCGTGACATTGCGCTTATTAAGTCTATACGCTCTATTACGCTCGTTTATGAACTCGCCTATTTCCCTAGTCCACCACTTCGGCCTACCATAATTTCTAGCGCGCTTGGGCTTGGGCCTACGAGGAATAAACTCCCTTTCACTATTCCTAAAACGTCCTTTAAACGCCACCCAATGCAAATTTGTGTCATTACCCATAAATAAGTTATCCCAGTCCACTACTCTTGTCCTATCCGCAAAACTTTCAAAATTAGCCCTACGAAAATCAGGGACTTCTATTACGTTACTATCCTTAGTGTTTTCTATCAATAACTTAAACCTAAGAATTTGATGATCACTACATCCTAAACTCTCGCCTACTTCTAAACCTTTGACTATATTCTTGCCATTCGTCATCACCAAATCTAAAATATTATCACTGCGCCTTGGTTTGGTAACCATCTGTCGTAAAAAGTTATCTTCCATAAACTCTCTCAACCTCAAACCCTCCTCATTACCAGTAAAAGTCTCATAATTAACATTAGGGCAGTTAAAGTCTCCGACAATTATACTATTCCGATTGTCAATAAAGTTACCAAGAAGTGAGTAAAATCTAGTATCTGTATCGAGGGGTTGAACGGGAGGTCTATAAAAAACAACAAAATTAAAACTATGATAATAAAAACCCACTCTAATAGACAGTTTATTTCCACAACAGTTTCAATGCCCACTGGCATCCTCTTCGGGTGGATACAGAAAAATGAATGAACCAAAAACAAGAGGGAAAACAGTCCAGAGCGTTTAAGAAATTCACACACAGATTAGGTCCCGTTATCCCGACAGTGGCAGGGCATTTTATTAAAGGGACCCGCATTTTAAACACTCGCATAAATTAAAAACAAACCGGTTAATATTCATTTTTTGACCCAGTCACACCCAGCTATAACAGCAATATATATTGAATAACCAATCAAAACTGAATAAGAAAATATATATATTATCTTGTGTAAGTTTGTATAAAATGTACTTTTTTATAAAAAAAATATTTTTTACTTTCTAATATGTATGTACAGTATATAAATTTCAGTTAATTTGTTTATTTTGGCTACCTTTTTTGGAGATTTTTTGGCTATTTTTGGCTACTTTTTCTTGATTTTGCCTACTTCTTTCTGTTACTTGTTAGTTTGGTGATTTTCGTTCTAGTATCATGACTTGTCAATCTTGTGAACTTGATTTTGAAGATGTGATCCGCCATATTGCCCTCGATGAAAACAAGAGTTTAGACCTTTTTTTCAATCATGGAATAATTAAGACATCCGTGACCTGCCCTAAATACAATAGTGCTTGTATTTTAAGAAAAGAGCAGAAGGTCTTTAGATGCCGTAAAAAAATCCTAAAAATAAACGTGTCATTTCAGTTTAAGGGCAGGCGAAATTTAGTGGACTACCCATGCAAGGTTGGCACATATTATTACATTATCATTTGTATAATTTAGGTCTCGGGGGTATGGGGGCAGAGCCCCCGTAAAGATCACGCATCACAAATTGATCAGTCCTAATGTTTTGCGGACAGTTCAGTACGTGACACCGGTTAGGTCAACTGTACACCCTAGATGATTGGTTAGGTTAAGTCATGATATTTTCGTTTAAATTCATTAGTTTAAACGAAAATGACGAGTGCAAACTTTTAACCGTGTTTTGTACGAAACTGCCATCTGTTTCCTGTGCAAATGCGTAGTTTTCAAGATGACGATATCTCGAAAACTACGCATTTGCACAGGAAACGGATGGCAGATTCTTGCAGAGCACCTCAAAATTGACCAGAAAAGTTTGCTCTCATTATAAAAAGAGAGACGGTCAAAAAATGAATAATTACCCTAACTTCCTCTTGTATACATATAGCTTCTATTATTTTACATAATTATTAAATTTGTTATTAAATATGTTACATTTAATTTTGTATTATTTATTACAGAAATTATAAATTTATTATTACATTGATTATTACATTGTTGTTTATTATACGAAAATTACAAACCGAAAAACAAATGAAAAAAGGGGGGCGAGGAAGGAACCTTCAAGCGACCGCTATGAATAAATTAGGTCCCGTTCTTCCGACACAGGAATGGCATTTTTATTAAAGGGACCCACTTATAGGTACATTTGCATGAATTTAAACTATATACCTGTTCTATACATTTATTTTACATTTAATATTGCATTGTTATTTATTACAGAAATTATAAATTTATTATTACATTGATTATTTATTGATTATTATTATTATTTATTATGTAGAAATTGTAAACCGAAACCGGAAGGGCATTTTATTACAGGGTCCCGCTTATAAGTACATACACTCAAATTAAAACTATCTTCCTATTCATACATGCAGATTCTACTATTTTGACATAATTACTGCATTGATTATTGCACTTACATATTTTTTAACCTTTATTATTATTACCTTTACACTAATTACACTTATGTTACAACCCGTTCACCTGACTCCGTAAGAGATTTTTTGACTAAGAATCTCATTAAAGGGTCTAACTTATAGGTACCCTCGTACAAATTAAAATGATCTGCTTGTTCTATACACACAGATTCTATTATTTTTCTTTTGACATAATTATTACATTTATAAAGTACTTTACTTGATTCCTAATTTAGTATAGCATGATTATTTTGGCTAGCGTGATGAAAAATAGCATTATTGGTGTTACAACTTCTGAAGGCATATTTGTGTTCTTTAATACAGGTTGCAATATTTCTTCCAGTTTCTCCTACGTATACTAAATCACAGCTTTTACAGGGAATGCTGTAGACACAGGCTTGTTCCTGTTTTGAAACGTTATTCCTAACCAATTTACTTTTCACGGTAGATGAATATTTGAAAGCCAAAGCAAACTTAAAATCTTTCGTCAATGGTTTAACTCTTTCTAAGCCAGCAATGTAAGGCAAACTCACATATTGTTTTTGGTTAACTGACAGTTCCCGAGGGGCATAAAAAGTTTTTCTGGCTTTAAAATATGCCTTTTTAATAAACCACTCAGGATATTTTAAATCCTTAAAAATGTTCCAAATCTTAGAATTTTCGGGGTCTAGCAAATGTGGGCTACAAATCCTGAGTGCTCTTAGAAACATGGAAGAAATAATTGAGCTTTTAACCCCTTCATCGTGATATGAAAAATAATGAATGTACGAATTACAATGGGTAGGTTTTCTATAGACCGTGAAATTGGGCTTTCCCCTTTCGTTAATGACCAAAACATCTAGAAAAGGTAGTTGTTTGTCATTCTCCCATTCATATTTAAATTTAATAGAGGGAACAAGATTATTTAATGACTGAAAGAAAGTGTCAAAGTTGTTCCAGTGGTCAGGCGAAAATGAGAAAATATCATCTACATAACGAAACCAAATTAGATTCCTGGGACATATTGTTGGCAACAATTCTGACTCATAATATTCCATGTATAATGTACTCAGTGTTGGGGACAAAGGGGACCCCATTCCCATACCAAAACGTTGCAAATAAAATTCTTTTCCGAAGGAAAAGGCATTATTGGTGACAGAGTTTTATCAGTTCTAAAAATACCATTGTGGGCATGCCTAGTTCTACATTACATGTTCGCAATTTTCTATCTAAAAAACTAAGTACATCATCAATGGGAACTTTCGTAAACAGGGACTCAACATCAAAACTGATTATTTTTCCACGTTTTAAATCTAAGGACATAACTTTGTTAATAAAGTCGCAGGAATTAGTGATTTGCGAGCCTGAAAATTTACCAACTAATGGGGATAATTTATCTGCAAGAACTTTAGATAACCTGTAACTAAATGAACCCCTGTGTGAAATAATGGGACGGAGTGGTATATTAATCTTACAGGTTTTGGGTAAGCCGTAAATGTCGGGGAGTTTGGGGTTAATCTGTAGAAATCTTTTAGGGTCAATCGCCGGGACATCTTTTAATAAGTTCCTGATAGTTTTGTTGAATTCAGCAGCAAGACGCTTTAGGGGGGACAATCTCACTTTGGTGTAGGTGAATTCATCACTAAGTAAGGCTTCCATTTTTTTGTTTATAATCACACTTGTCCAAAATGACCACAGTGTTACTTTTGTCCGCTTTAGGCTTTAGTGACAAATATTGCTTCGTTTTTCCTGAGCTTGTCTAAAGCTAACCGGAATCTTTTAGGAATCGAGTCCATTGAGTTGAAATGTTCCAGAAACTTGCTCAGAATCAAACCATTTAAACATGGAATATCCACCTTGGCATTAACTACGGATGACACAAAATCTAAAACAATGTTTTTATCAGGTTTAAGGGCGAATGACAGCCCTAAGTTAAGAACTTCCTTTTCGGATTTGGAAAAGACATATGTCGATAAATTTAAAACGGAAGAGGATGCCAGTGGGCATTGAAACTGTTGTGGAAATAAACTCTGTCTATTAGAGTGGGGTTTTATTATATTGTGATTTTCACGTAGAAAAAAGTGAAGTTTTTTGTATTTAAAATTAAAACTAATACTACACGCCCTAACTTCAACACATATCGCATTAATTGCTGCTGGAAAATCTAACTTATCCTCGATAGCCCTAAGGGAATTATGAATGTACAGCAAAATGCCACCACCAAACTTATGTAACCTATCATTAGTAAAGAGTTTAAAAACTGGTATATCAAGTTCCCCCAACTAAACAAATACTTCTCATCAGTATTCACAAATGAAAATTTAAATAATATTCCTGATCTTATACTACCAGGACAAGATAGAGAAATAAATGAATTAAGGGTAACAAAACTAGATATCCTAAAAGCAATAGATAAATTAAAAATGGAAAATCTCCAAGGCCAGATGAAATGCATCCAATAGTCGTAAAAGCTGCCAAAAAGAATATAGCACAGGCACTAGAAATTATTTTTAATAAATCATTGATATGTACTGAAATTCCAGAGGATTGGAAGAAAGCAAATGTGGCTCCAATCTTTAAAAAAGGAAATAGAAATGACAAAAAACTACAGACCCATCAGTAGCCCTGTTCAAAAATCAACTTTTTCTTATTTTCATAGGTTTCTGTACTTTTTCCCATGCTTTTTGACCTGAAAAGGCCGAAAATCACAACCATTTTGACCTAGGTTGTTGGGAAGTATTGCCGCATGGAGCTTTAAGTTTTCTGCCTTGAAATCGGCCAAAAGCACCAATTCCGGGGTCCCTTGAATCATGTTTTCCACTATAACTTTTTATCTAAACAAGATAGAGCAACAAAATAGGCACCAAATTAGTGTTTTTAATCCTCTTTCTAACTTATACAATTATGATAGTCTTGGAACAAGAAATGGCACATTGGTACATACAAAGATTTCAGAAATATCACAAAATTTGTTTTCTCACACTCAAGGCAGACAAGGCGCCTTATTCATGACACAAATTTGAGATTAACATTTTGTCACAAGTCTAATCGATCAAGAAGTGAAAGCATTACATGATGATTAATTTCATAATGACATTTACACAGTCAGTTGTTGAGAGTTTGTTTCTTGAAGCTGTCAAAGCGGTGTCTGTTGAACTCCACAGCTTGAAGGAGATAGTCCCTTTGCTTGGCATCTGTTGTTATGACATTTGCAAAGTCGCTCATCATCTTGACACCACGTTCAGCAATGTCATTCACCGCTTTCAGATTCTTAACATAGTCCAACGCTTTTCTGTAGTCCTCATTCTGTGGCCAAGACGTGACAGGTTCCAGAAGCCACTCGGATCCAATGTTCAGTGTGTCCAGCAGGAAATGTGATTCTGGGCCAATGAGATCAACCAGGGTGGTCTTAGCTGTGACTCTGGGATAGAGGCTTTCCTGTTCTGAAGCTGTCTGGCTTCTCAGTGGCATGTAACTGGGCAGCAATGTCGTGCTTCAATGTGTCACTCAATCTACTGCTGAACAGGGCAAATGGCACGACTTCCTGCATCAGGTACCATTTGTGGTTTTCCATCTTATTAAGTACTGCATCAGCAAGCTCTGGGTCAGTTTTCTTGTACTTCAATATGTCCTGGATTAGACTTACAGTGCCCGCGAAAAGTATCCGATCACCCTTGAAATTTGTATTTTTTACATAAAAAACAATGTTTAAATGTATACTAACCTTATATTAGTATTTTGTCATCTGTCCTTTGGTTTGGATGACTTATTCTAGACGTTTTGGCATGGATTTAATCAAGTTTTGACAAACTTCCACTGATATTTCCTTGCACCATACCTTTTTGATGGCCTCTTGTAATTTTTTGACTGAGCCAGTGTCGTGGCATTCAACCTTATTTTTTATTATTAGCCACAGATTTTCTATCGGATTGAGATCTGGACTATTACCAGGCCAATCCAAAATATCAAATTTATTGTCAGTAATCCATTTTGTCACTATTTTGGCCCTGTGACATGGTGCACCATCATGCATGTATGTTTTTGTCCTTTGGATTGCCATTGCCATTGGAAGTTTATCCTGTAGCATTGCTAAATACCGTGCACCATTCATAGTTGTGTTCTTCGGAAGAAAATATAAGTTTCCACGCCCATAGTAACCGAAACAACCCAAACCAACACACTTGGAGGGTGTTTCATTGTCTTTAGGGTGTATTTAGGGTCCATCCTATTTGAGCCAATAGGCCGGCGAACCTTTTTTGGACAACTTCTGAATGTCAAAAATGTCGACTCATCGCTAAATAAAACCTTCTTCCAGTCATCAACAGTCCAATGAATGTATTTTTTACAAAATGCGACACGTTTTTTACGCATTTTTTCATTAATGAACGGTTTCTTAGCAGCATGGCGAGATGGTAATCCGAGTTCTTTTTGGAGCCGCTCCTGGATAGTTCGTTCAGAAACACCAGATAACAAATTATTCATATTAAATTTTATTTCTTTCGCAGTTATTGTTGGGTTTTTCAATACTAAACGTTTCATAAGTTTGTCTGTTCGCGAATTTGTTTTTCTCGGTCTGCCAGATCGTTTTTTAGGGACTGGCGTGGTTAGGCCACCATTGTTCTTAGCCCGTGAAACCCATAAATTAACGGTACTTTGGGATATGTTTAATTCCTTAGCTATCTGTCTCTGTGATTTCCCACATGCATGCAAAGCAACAATAGCACCTCGACAATCACTCTTAAGTTGTTTTTTAGCACACATTATATATAAATTTTATTTACACCACTTTCTGTAAAAAAAAAAAAAATCAAGAAATTTACACAAACAGTGAAATCTGACAAATTTGAGACACAGCCACCCGCAACGAAGGCTACCAGAACACTAATTTGAGAATGCGTTGGATAGCTCTCATATCAGCGAGCAACCTCAAAGTTACCAGATGTCGCTAGAACAAATAGAAAGTGAATTACGTGTCTCTGAATATCAAGGGAAAATATTGTATTTTCTTGAGTGATCGGATACTTTTCGCGGGCACTGTAGATCATTCACTGGAGCATCTGCAGCAGACATTGACATCATCCATACAGGAGTGTAGAACAGCGCAAGGAAGGTGTTGAGTCTTTCCAGCTTTGATACAGTGTCTTCGACGTACTCAAGTTGATCTGCAAACATCAGCATTTTCATGGAGTACAGGTTTCTGGCCATCCATCTGGCCTGATGAATGGCGCCTGGTCGACTCCACTGAATACCTCGAGGAGGCGTTCCTCCAAGAACAATGACTGTCAGTTCAGCCATTTCCCTGTAGTCGGCTCTTGGAAGCCTTTCTGCTGTTAGAATGTCTTGGAGTATTTCTTCACTGTTCTTCTTCTTTTCCTTCAGCCATTTGCTGTTGATAGCCAGCATCTTTGGGTTTTCCTTGGACAAGTCCATCCAAACATCCTTCAGATGCTCAAACCAGGGATTATCTGGCCCCTTCACCTTCCCAAACAGCTTCTCCCAAACTGCTCCTACTAGGATTTCCAGAATGTGATGTTGACAGGCCAGATAAAATACCTTTTTGTTCAGCATTTTCTCTAGCAGTTTGGCAGCTCCTCTGTGAACTCCACTGTTACTGGATGTAGTGTCAAAAACAAGGGCAGTAACATTATCCGTAAGTTCCCATGTCTCCAGTAAATCCATTGAAGCCTCAGCCTGAGCTGTGCCAGAAGAATTGTCGATGACAGGTACTCCCAATAACTTTCCTTCAGTGTATGAAGGTGGACCAGACACTAGCACAGCTAAAGTCTCTGAGGTACTTCCAGGTTCACTGCCCAAGACATCTTTGAGCAACTTTCCATCCCAGTGTAAGGCAGCGTACTGTGGGGGGTTTTCACAAAACTTGGACATGTGACTCTGGCTGATATTATATCTGGACAGCATTCTGTTGCGACGTGTTGTTGAGGTTGAGATGACGAAGTTATCCAGATCAGCCCCTCCAGCTTTCAAGGTGGCAGAAACCATGGCAGTAACTTGATTGTCTGATAAACCAAGATGATCAGCTGTATTGCAGATGACATCACATTCCATGACCTTCCTTGGAAACATCAAAGTCACACTAGTCACAGTGTCTTGATGGTGAGAACATCCAGGACGAGGCTGATGGTAATCCATGTCCTCTGTGTTAGTGTCGTTGTCAGTTGAGTCACCCCAGGTAATGTCATCCACATGAACAACTGCCTCTTGTTCTGCTGCAGCTGTAAAATAGTACAACATGTTAAGACAGTAATTGTTAAGTACATGCTAAATATTGCAATGGAGTAAAACAAAACTTTTTGTGACGTTCAAAGTAATTAGTTTTACCTTGTTCTTGTCTATGCTGCAGTCTTTCATTCCTCGCTGCTTGCTGCAGGGATCTTGTCTCAAAAATCTTGTCATGACCAGACATATGACCTTTCCTCTCAGTCTTTTGGTCTTCGTAGAACCTGATATCCTCATCTTTCTTCTCTTTGGATAACAGTATGTTGTTCTGTATTTCCTGGATTGCATCTGGAGCTCCTATATCGAACAGGCTGTCTAATTCCAGCACAAATGCTCCTCTTTTTCCTCCAGGGTTACTTGCTCTTCCTTTGCTTTTCACCAGAGCACAATGTTTCTCATGTAGTTTCATGAAGAGCTTCATTGCGTTGTACTTGGTCATTGTCTTGATCCTAGCCATCTGCCAGAATGGGAGGATAGATTCAACTGTTTCATATGCAAGGTCTTTAACCATGGTCCTCCCTGCATTTTCTGGTAAATTCTGAAGATTAAGGAAATACTGGAATGCCTGTCTGTTGGTGGGAAGCTGGGAACCACTGATAAAAGCTGAAGGGTATCCAACCAGGAAAGTTTCAGTGAGAGATCTGGTAGATGGCCCAGTTGACACCTGCCTGTGGACAGTACGTGGAGGTTCTGAGATATCAACTGTGCGCCCACGGAGCTCCCTCAGCTCCTTGCTTAATGCCATTGTGAAGTTGTAACTTGTAGATGGTTTTCTAGATTCTGATTGAGTTTCTGTTGTTTCCTGAAAAATTATAGATAATTATTATTATTATTATTAATTATTATTTATTTATTATTATTATTATTTATTAATTTTATGCTCTTTCATTTGATACCTAATTTGTTGCTCTATCTTGTTTAGATCAAAAGTTAAAGTGCAAAACATAATTCAAGGGACCCCGGAATTGGCGCTTTGGCCGATTTCAAGGCAGAAAATTTAAAGCTCCATGCGGCAATGCTTCCCAACATCCTAGGTCAAAATAGTTGTGATTTTCGGCTTTTTCAGGTCAAAAAGCATGGGAAAATGTACAGAAACCTATGAAAATAAGAAAAAGTTGATTTTTGAACAGGCCTAATCCCATCAGCCTCACCTCCATTATTTTCAAATTACTCGAAAGTATCATTAGAGGTAAAGTTACTGAGTTCCTTGAAGAGTGTAACCTTATAAATGATAGCCAGCAATCAGCATGGCTTTTGAAATGGAAGGTCCTGTCTAACCAACTTCATTGAATTTTATGATGGAGTCCTATTGTATTTGGACAATAAAGAGCCAGTAGATATAGTATACTTAGATTTTGCAAAGGCATTTGATACTGTTCCTCATGCAAGATTGTTGGTAAAAGTTAGAGCCCATGGTATAAGAGGTCATATAGCTGACTGGATAGAAGAATGGCTGAGAAACAGAAAACAGTTCATCTAAATGGAAATAAGTCTACTTGGAGACCTGTATTAAGCGGAGTCCCACAGGGGTCTGTGCTGGGACCTCTGCTTTTTGTTGTCTATATAAATGATCTAGAGAAGGGCCTATCATGTAAAACCTCAAAATTTGCTGCTGATACAAAATTAGGTCATAATGTTAAGTCAGTAGTAGGAGCAATGACAATACAAAAAGACTTAGACAGAGTAACAGCCTGGGCAGATAAATGGGAGATGAAATTTAATGTTGATAAGTGCAAGGTTATGCATATTGTGCCAAAAAATCCAGAATTTGAATACAATATAAATGGAATTTGGATTGAAAATGATGATAAAGAGAAAGACGGGTGTCACTCTGACTAATGAACTTAAACCCTCAAGTCACTGTATGGTAATCAGAAATAAAGCAAATGCTAGACTTAATTTCATGCAGAGGCACATTGAATACAAATCACCCAATACAGGGTGTCCGAGAATTATCTGTACAATTTTTGGCTGTTATTAAAAGTCAAACATGAAGTGTAGAAATTCCAGTGTTGTCCCATTTTACAGAGAATCTCATTAAGTTTTTTCTGATACCACATTTTGACAAGTTTTTTAGAAATGTACGCGGGTGACAGACATTGATGATTTAAAAGCAAGAATCACAGCTGCTATTGAGCGAATTGATGTGGATATGCTGCAGCGTACATGGCAGCATTTGGAGTATCGATTGGATGTTTTGCGAATCACTAATGGTGCACATATCGAATGTTTGTAACAACGTTACTTTAATAAAAGAAACTTTTGAAAATACAGATTCTAAATAATTATGAAAAACTATATAGAGCTATGGGTTGATTGCCTGTTACCCTCATCCGTTGGAAATGTCCAGCAGATTTCAGTGGAGAGTCAACGACAAAAGCCCTATATATTTTCGTTAGAGAGTTATGAATATGTAGGTCTTTAAAGGACCTCTTTATATTTAATTGTTTATGGTTATTTTAGCGTCGGGATTTTAGACGCCTAATATTATAATGAAAATGAAATTGCCTCACCTTAATTTTGATGGATCTTAGTTTGCTTCGATGCAGGGCGTTACAATCTTTTTTGGTGTAGGGCCGCCATGATGGAGTTACGCAATGAGTTAACGTCTTGTAATAAATATGGGCTGTCACAATATAGACACTTCTGGGGATAGGCCTATCCTATTTTATGTATTAATTTTATTATAAGGAATTCACTCAGAACTTGAGAGAAAACTAAAACATCTTCCATGTTTAAAGCATTCACTGTAACATAAACAGCCCTGAGAGCCATTCCTTTAATATATCTTCATATTTTCGTATAAATTGCTGATTTTGTAAAGGTTGTTGACTCTTTCTCCCTTGTATTTTGCATGGGTTAGCAAATGGAAAATTTGGTTCACGTGATATAAATGAAGGTTTCTCGTGGTTGTACAGACCCGAAGCCTACATACGGTTTCTATGTATGTATGGCAATCATTTCATTCCCATTAGGCTATGTCGCCAATCCCGAGCCAATTTTGTATAGATATTTAATTCAATTAATTAATAATTTATATTTAATTATGAAATAAAGGTATCACATATGATACCATGTTGTGGTTTTTCCATATACTGGGGGGGGGGGGAATTTGTATGTTATAGATCAAATTTTTTGATAAACTGTGTTTTAAACCATGTGAAATGGATGTAAATTTTATGTCACCAATTTTTAAATGCTGGTTTACTAATGTTGTTTTGGAGTTTCATCATGTTTTGTTTTGTTAATGATTTATATTTTAATTAAAGTGACTTCTACGTTGGTGAGTTAATTGAAATGTACTGTACTTCCATGTTATGTTGTTTGGTTGAAAGAGTTTGTACTGTATTCAAACCTACCACTTCAGACTAGTCAATACCCGTAGTTTTAGTGGAGTAAATGTTACTTCTCCACAGGTAGATCTGGAGGGCTTGGGGCTTTGAATCCTGTACTGTTTTTATGCTTGGTCTCTGGCCATAGGAGGCCATAAAACCCTTGTAATAGTTTGGGCTGTGGCCATGGGGAGGCCACAAAACCCTTGTGATAGTTTGGGTTGTGGCCAAGGGGAGGCCACAAAACCCTTGTAATAGTTTGGGTTGTGGCCAATGGGGAGGCCACAAAACCCTTAATAGTTTGGGTTATGGCCAATGGGGAGGCCACAAAACCCTTGTAATAGTTTGGGTTGTGGCCAAGGGGAGGCCACAAAACCCTTGTGATAGTTTGGGTTGTGGCCAATGGGGAGGCCACAAAACCCTTGTAATAGTTTGGGTTGTGGCCAGGGGAGGCCACAAAACCCTTGTAATAGTTTGGGTTGTGGCCAAGGGAGGCCACAAAACCCTTGTAATAGTTGGGCTGTGGCCAAGGGGAGGCCACAAAACCCTTGTAAATTTGGGTTGTGGCCAAGGGGAGGCCACAAAACCCTTGTAATATTTGGGTTGTGGCCAAGGGGAGGCCACAAAACCCTTGTAATAGTTTGGGCTTGGCCAAGGGAGGCCACAAAACCCTTGTAATAGTTTGGGCTATGGCCAAGGGGAGGCCACAAAACCCTTGTAATAGTTTGGGCTATGGCCAAGGGGAGGCCACAAAACCCTTGTAATAGTTTGGGCTGTGGCCAAGGGGAGGCCACAAAACCCTTGTAATAGTTTGGGCTGTGGCCAATGGGAGGCCACAAAACCCTTGTAATAGTTTGGGCTGTGGCCAAGGGGAGGCCACAAAACCCTTGTAATAGTTTGGGTTGTGGCCAAGGGGAGGCCACAAAACCCTTGTAATAGTTTGGGTTGTGGCCAAGGGGAGGCCACAAAACCCTTGTAATAGTTTGGGTTGTGGCCAAGGTAGGCCACAAGACCCTTGTAATAGTTTGGGCTGTGGCCAAGGGGAGGCCACAAAACCCTTGTAATAGTTTGGGTTGTGGCCAAGGGGAGGTCACAAAACCCTTGTAATAGTTTGGGTTGTGGCCAAGGTAGGCCACAAGACCCTTGTAATAGTTTGGGCTGTGGCCAAGGGGAGGCCACAAAACCCTTGTAATAGTTTGGGTTGTGGCCAAGGGGAGGCCACAAAACCCTTGTAATAGTTTGGGCTGTGGCCAAGGGGAGGCCACAAAACCCATCTTAGATTACCTATAATTAATTTACGTTTTATTTGTTATTCCATTTTTGTTTTTCCTCACTTTTTAATATAAAAAGTGTAGCATTTTATAGTCCTCACTCTTTCCAAAATGAAAGGGTGTTGCAATTTAATTTATTTTCCTTAGGAAATATTACAGTTTTGTGTATATTTATATACTGTATGTATAATTTTAATTTTGTGATGTTACAGTTCTGCACTTAATTTTTGTGATGTTACAGTTCTGCACTTAATTTTTGTGATGTTACAGTTCTGCACTTAATTTTTGTGATGTTAGAGAGTCTTATGAGTAAGTTAAATTGCTGAAATAAATTTTATAACCTACACCACAGGTTGAATTATAAATTTAGTGTTTTTAGTTAGAATAGGCCTTGAGTGTAAAGAGTAGGGTCTACTTTGTGAGGTAGGCTTCGTAATTTATTATTTATATGTAATGAAAAAGCCAAACATGGAATAAATTCTGTTCAGATGTCAAAATGTTTGATAAGGCGTAATTTTATTATTTTTTGTTTGTTTTAATTCTGTTTTGTTATTTTATTCAAGGTTAAGGTTTTCACAGCAAATAACCCTTCCCCACATACGGGCCACCATTATGAAAAACTATATAGAGCTATGGGTTGATTGCCTGTTACCCTCATCCGTTGGAAATGTCCAGCAGATTTCAGTGGAGAGTGAATGACAAAAGCCCTATATATTTTCGTTAGAGAGTTATGAATATGTAGGTCTTTAAAGGACCTCTTTATATTTAATTGTTTATGGTTATTTTAGTGTCGGGATTTTAGACGCCTAATATTATAATGAAAATTAAATTGCCTCACCTTAATTTTGATGGATCTTAGTTTGCTTCGATGCAGGGCGTTACGATTTTTTTTGGTGTAGGGCCGCCACAATGGAGTTACGCAATGAGTTAACGTCTTGTAATAAATATGGGCTGTCACAATATAGACACTTCTGGGGATAGGCCTATCCTATTTTATGTATTAATTTTATTATAAGGAATTCACTCAGAACTTGAGGGAAAACTAAAACATCTTCCCTGTTTAAAGCGTTCACTGTAACATAAACAGCCCTGAGAGCTGTTCCTTTAATATATCTTCATATTTTCGTATAAATTGCTGATTTTGTAAAGGTTGTTGACTCTTTCTCCCTTGTATTTTGCATGGGTTAGCAAATGGAAAATTTGGTTCACGTGATATAAATGAAGGTTTCTCGTGAACCAAATTTTCCATTTGCTAACCCATGCAAAATACAAGGGAGAAAGAGTCAACAACCTTTACAAAATCAGCAATTTATACGAAAATATGAAGATATATTAAGGAACGGCTCTCAGGGCTGTTTATGTTACAGTGAACGCTTTAAACAGGGAAGATGTTTTAGTTTTCCCTCAAGTTCTGAGTGAATTTTATTAAAAGATGAAATTGTACAGATAATGTTCGGACACACTGGAATTTCTAAAAAACTTGTCAAAACTTGGTATTAGAAAAAACTTAATGAGATTCTCTGTAAAATGGGACAACACTGGAATTTCTATACTTCATGGTTGACTTTTAATAACAGCCAAAAATTGTACAGATAATTCTCGGACACCCTGTATTATAAAGCAAGTATACATTTCATATGTGAGACCCCTCCTCGAATACTGTATTCAATTTAATAGTCCCTATTTGATACAAGATATTGAAAAACTGGAAAAAGTACAGAAATGAGCAACAAGAATGATCCCATCTCTAAGACAATTGACATATGAGGAAAGACTGGCGTATCTAAACATGTTCTCATTAAAAAGGAGAAGGTTAAGGGGTGATATGATAGAGGTGTATGAAATGATAAAAGGGTTGGATAAGATAGATTTTGATTCTCTTTTCATTAAAGATCATAATAACCAGACTAGAGGTCATAGTATGAAATTATTTAAGCCAAGATGTAGAACAAATTTAAGAAAACATAGTTTTACAAACAGAGTAATTAAGTTTTGGAACAGTCTGACAGAAGTAGTAGTGACTTCAGATACACTTGATTCTTTCAAAAGAAGGCTGGATAGTTTGATGTCTGCAAGGGACATCTGGTGATAGTGTTTAAGCCCATTTTTATTGCATGAATGGTACTAGTTTATTTCATATATATTATGTGCATTTAGTTGATAGATCCCACAGCTCAACACAAGTGTTGTGGGATATAGGGAGGCAGCATCTTGGGTTAGGGGATACTCTCTGTCCTTACACACCCCATTCAAAGAGATTCCTCTGCCGAGTGGTGCCCCCCATAGTACTCTGAGGTATTGAAAAACTCATGATCTTCACTTGCCCCACAAACACCTTTAAATGGGAGACCTAAAATGGGTGCACACACATTTCTACATTACTGTAGTCTTTACAGCCACACCTACACTTTTCCTCCTAAGTATATATATTGTTATGTATATGGTTGTAAATTGTGACTTGGTCCGCAATTGATATGGACCGTGACTTATTTTTGGTTGGCAAGGTACTGGTATTGATGGGTACCGTAATGAAATTGACTGGATTCTTTGGATCTGATATATTCGTGTCAGTTATAAATAGATATAGAGTGTAACATATTTGTGGATAGTAGCTGCTTATGACTTTCATCCTCTGGATCCAGAGATTCTATCTTTAGTTTTAAATTGATAATTAGTTAGTTTTAAATTGATGATTAATTAGTTTTGTAAAAATTGGTTGTTACCAATGTACAGGCAGTTTTTACATAGTGGAGCCACCTCGATGGGCTGAAGTGCCCCCTAGTGTGCCCACTATAAAAATTTGTTCTTATGTTTTTATAATTTAGGTCTTGGGGGTATGGGGCCACCCCCGTAAAGATCATGCATCACAAATTGATTGGTATAAGGTTTTATATTTTTTATTTTTGAATTTCCGATGCTAAAATGCCGATCAATATTGGTCAATTTGTCATGCGTGATCTTTAGGGGGGCTCTGCCCCCATACCCCTGAGACCTAAATTATACAAATAATGTAATAACATATTCATGTTAGGTTAGGTTGGTTTTTTTGAAAAATAATTTTTCAGTAGTTTTTGGTGTGTTTTGTTCTGATTTGCTATTTATTTGTTGTGGAAATGACCCATGCTTATGCCCAAAATTCCCTATATTTACAGTATTAGTTACTTTTCAGCCCAGAATGTTTCCCGACAATTTTGAGGGGTTCTACATTAATGTCTCAACAGGTACAAAACATTTATCAATAACATTTCCGTCACAAATATTTAGTTTACGAGATAGTTATTTTGTTGAAAAAAAATTTTTTTTGAAGGGGCATTCTATCGCCGCCATAACAGGAGGTGGCACCATCTAGCGACGAACTATGTAAACATTCTTGAGGTAGCCAATCACAGGCCTCTATTTCATCACGTGACCTAGTCCAGCAAATCACTGACCGATCTGCTTCCTCCTTCATCTCCTGTTTTCAGTTCATTTAGAACTACATTTAGAACCTCAATATAAGCAAAAGACTCACTGCCTTCACGTCAGAGTGAATACATCAAAGTAAAAAGGGGGTAACTATTATATTTTTAGCCAACAACCAAAACTTAAACCTCAACTGGCAGAATTGAGCATCCACTTTTCAAGGTACATAACTTGTCCGTTTCAAGATGGGAATGAACTCAGAATGGTTCCCTGAGGTTTTTTATGATACACACAGACTGTGCATGGAACAAGGAACTCTTCTAGGATAATTAAATCTATGATGTCTATAGTCTGAATAAGTAATGGTAAATGACAACTACTATAGTTTTTCTTTTTCATGATGCTAAGCTGGGCTAGGCTGCTTTAAGCCCTAGATCCTGTCCCAAAGCTGGATCCTATCTGCTTTGCAGATAACTGGTGAGGGAAGCTATATTTTTGGGACCTCTTTGTGAGTGACCCATTGCCCATGTTGGGCAAGCATCATGAAAAAGAAAAACTATAGTATTTGTCATTTACCATTACTTATTCGGTTTATAGTGGATTTAATTATCCTAGAAGAGTTCCTTGTTCCATGCACAGTCTGTGTGTATCATAAAAACCTCACCGAACCATTCTGAGTTCATTCCCATATATATCCCACCCATTAAACCGCTTTCTTTTAACATTATCCTACATAAACTGTCTAATAAATTAATAAGGTGAAACTATTAAATAATTTATTTATTACACATTTGCACAAGAGGTGTAAGAAATAAAGGTCACATTTGCATGAAACATGGTGAAATACATCAGAAAAACTTATTTTCATGGAAAAATTGTGTTCCTGGTCTAAACCAAATCTTTACCCAGCACTATTACCCACTTTTATAGTTATAAATACAAATAAATGGATTTATTGTTTTGTTATTTTAAGAAGAAAAACTGGCACTTATTCCTTTTCCCCCTGCATTTATTAAGTAAAATTTAGGCCTTTATTAAGTCAATTATTCAGTCAATAAAACTATAAAAAAGAATGCAGCCATGAAAATCTTAAGCTTCAAAAATATTGATACAGTGGTTTCAGATGTAAAGCTTAAGATTTTCATTGCTGTGTTCTTTCAAACTTTAAAGCAAATGGTACTTACGTATTAATGGGGGGCCACCACATATTGATGGTTGGTTAGGTTAAGTTGTAATATTTTCGTTAGTTGATAATTTCTAATACAGGGTGTCCCAGAATTAACTATCTATTTCAATGAAATCGGACAAATTTAATAAAAACTGACATAATTTTGTGTTTATTACTAAATTATGATACAAAAACAAATAGATTTATAAATAATAAGTCAAAATTTTATTGAGAAGTTTCAACATGTGCACCGTCTGTATCTCTGCAAATTTCAAATCTATCCTCAGTGCTGCGAAACACATTTTGAAGCATTTCAGGTGTTATCTCCCGCACTGCCAACTGGATGCGTTCTTTAAGTTCAGCTAAACTATTGATCTTTTGGCAATAAACCTTTGTTTTTATGAAACCCCATGCAAAGAAATCCAGGGGTGTCAAATCCGGAGAACGCGGTGGCCAAGGTCGAGGTCCTCCACATCCAATCCACCGATTCGGAAGGCGTCTGTTGAGGTATTCTCGAACAATTAGAGCATAATGACATGGTGCTCCATCTTGTTGAAACACAACATTATCAAGAATGCCATCATCAAGAAGCTGTGGTTCGAGAAACTGCTGAAGCATATCAAGGTAGACGGTACCTGTTACAGTTGCTTCCGCAAAGAAGAATGGGCAATAAATTTTGGATTTGGTCATTCCAAGCCACACGTTAACTTTTGGAGAGTCTCTCTGCCATTCTAAAAATAAAACTATGAAAAAATTATGAAAATAAAATTATGAAAAAAATTTAGAAATTTATACATTTTTAATACATATTAAACATGATAAACATAAATAAAAGTGTGTTTTTAAAAAAATTGTCCGATTTCATTGAAATAGATAGTTAATTCTGGGACACCCTGTACATTGTATTTTTTAAATAGCAATATTTTTTAAAATATTTTTTTTATATACAATTTTCTGAAAAAAAGTAATTTTTTTAGGCTTATTCATGATGAAAATTTGGGAAAATTTGGGATCTACCAAAAAGTGAAGAAGATGCACACTCTTTTTTGCAAGCCAAAGAAATATAAATCATTGTAAATATTTAAAAAAATATGCTGTACTAGACATTTTCAACTAACGAAAATATTACAACTTAACCTAACCAATCATCAATATGTGGTGGCCCCCCCCCCCCCCCCTGTTAATACGTAAGTACCAAGCAAACTTTAAAGATCTCTTCGCAGTAATTAGACAAGTGGATAGATAAGATCTCATTCATTCACAGTGATTAATTTTGTTTTCTTAATATGGTGAATTTGTAATTTCTGTTGTTATTAATGTTTATTTGTTGCCTGCTTAGACCTAGTTTAGTCTGAATATTATTTACTTACTTACGTTTACTTATGTAGATTCTGGATACAGGTTGTTAGACTTCTGTATCCAGATCACTGTCAGATTCCTTCTCCGGTCTTGGCAGGGTGGCGGCAGTATCTTCCACTGTCCCAAATGAAGCTTCATATACAAATTTCATCCCCCCAGCAGGCCCTGTGCTCATCCAGATGCCTCTTGGACCACAGACTAGGAGCATTCACCACCCACGCTGGCAGACTATTCCAGGAGTCTACTGTTCTTAGGGAAAAACTATTTTGCCTCAGTTTCCTGTTAAATCTGGTTTTATAAAGCTTGAAATTATGGCCTATCATTGTGCCTACATCCATTTGTAATGCAATTGAGATTTCCTGATCATAAATACGGTGGGTCAGTTTGTACAACTCAATCATATCTCCTCTAGCACATCTAAACTTTAGTGTAGGCAAGTTAAGTTTCTTTAGTCTTTCTTCATAGCTACAAAGTTTCATTCCAGGAAGCATCTTTGTTGCACATCTTTGTATATTTCCTATTGCAGTTATATCCTTCTTTCTCCATGGACTCCATACTGCCGAAGCATATTCCAAATGTAGTCTAGTACCATTGCCTTAAACAGCCACTTGAACATCTGTACAAGAAGTGAAATAATCTTATTAACCCCACAAGCTGTGTAGCCTTGTTTATTTTCTCTTGTATATGCCTCTCAAATCGTAGTTGGCTATCTATTCCTCATTTTATATGGTTTATTGGAGTGCCAATAGTCATTGTCTTCTATTTTTCTGGGTGAAACTTCAGCAACCATTTGGTTGACCAGTTTTGGAGGGAATCCAAGTCTGCCTGAAGGTGTTCGTGGTCATCACTCATTTCAACCAGTTGATAGATCTTTGTGTCATCCGCAAATAAATAAACATCTGAATCACCCTCATCTGGCAGGTCATTAATATAGATTACAAACAGTAGTGGGCCAAGTATACTGCCCTGTGGCACTCCGCTGAGTACCTGCACCCACTCCACTCCCATCCGATTCACCATTACTCTTTGCCATTATTGTTGTAGTGTGAGCATGTGATAATGCAGTGCTGTGATTTATCTACTTGAGTTGTCCCTGGTCAGTTGAATGCCCAGTTAGGTCAACTGTATGCCCTTGATGACTGGTTAGGTTAAGTCATGATATTTTTGTTAGTTTTAACAAAAATATCACAACTTAACCTAACCAATTACCAAGGGTGTACAATTGACCTAACCAAGCATTCAATTAACTGGGGACCACGCAGCCCCCAACCACAGGACCATGACTTGTTTCTGTTTAAATATAAAAAAAATATAAAAATACAAAAAAAACTTACTTTTGTAAAAGTGATCTGGGAGAAAAGGAATAAGTACCGTACCAAAAATCTATTTATGCACCTAATACGAAACACTACCTAATTTAGGCCAAAGTTGACAAATTTGTAATTAATAATGAATGGCCAAATGAAAGAAAAACTATTAAAGTAGCTCGGCCTAGCATGCATTTTATCAAACATGCTTAGTTTCCTTTATAGTTTTTGAAGTGGTTATTGTGGGGAGCTGTTCTGTTGGAAGAGAGTTTTAGAAGTGATTCATTAACAGTTTTAGTTATCAAACTGTCCAAACTTGAGGCAGTTTTATAAACTATCAGCTAGTTTCCATGTTTGTTTCTCTAAAATTGCCTAGTGTGAATCGGGTATTAATCATTATATGTGGATAACATGAGGTCACTCAGGAGGCATTCCATGTCAAGTGTACACACTTTTTGGTGATTTCTGCCACTCATCTCACTGATTTTAATGATTTTTGGTGTGGTAGTTGGGTATGATGAGTAATGAAACGTGACCAAATTTTGGTTAATATTCGGCTGGACACAGGGGCTAATGAGAAATGAGAGGTTGTGTTTCACTAGCACTATTTTTCACGCTCTTTATGATGGTACTAATCATTTTTTGTGGAAATGCAAGATTATAGAAAAAAATACGTTACATTTTTATAGTGAATATTTCCTGTTTTGGCTATAATGTACTTTTTTTCATAAAAATATTTTTCTTGATTGGGCTATTTTTTCGCTACTCTGTGACTTAATTAGTTGATTGGTTTCTGGTTTGTCTATTTTTTATTTTTTTCTAATTGGATTCAGTTTGGTCATGTTTGTGATAGAATTATGACATGCTGTTCGTGTGTTTTCTGACTTTGAGAACTTGATTCGTCATGTGCCCTAGATGAAGAGAAAGCATTGGATGTTTTTATCAATTACGGCATTATTCTCTCATCCTTAACTTGCCCAAAATGTGACAGTGAGTGCCTAATACGAAAAGATCAGAATATATTTAGGTGAAATAACCAATATTAACCTGTTAGGTCAACTGTACACCCTTGATGATTGGTTAGGTTAAGTAATGATATTTTCGTTAGTTTAAACAAAAATGAAAACAACATGGCCTGAAGTTGAAATAAAAAATACATTTTTCTAGTATATTTTGGTGTGCTCTGTGGTTAGGTTAGGTTGGTTAGGTAGGTTAGTTAATTTAGTTAGCTTAGCTATTTTTTTTATCAGAATTACATTTCTGGTGTAGTTTTCTCTGCTTTGTTGGAATTTGACATACATATCTCGTGCAAATGAGGAGAAAAACACTGTATTTTGGAATGGAAAAAAAACAGTTTCTATAGAACATTTGCACAAGAAATGGGCATCAGATTCGAACAAAGCAGAGAAAACTACACTAGAAAGATATAATTTTGATAAGAAATGTAGCCCCTGTGTCCAGCCAAATTTTAGCCAGTTGGGTCAAATAGTTTGGGAGTAGTGAACCCCCCCCCCCCCCCAATTTGGGGTCAGCAGCGTAACTTCGTGATTTTGAAAGGTCATAACTCAGGATCTAATGGATAAATTTTAATGATTTTGGTGTCAAAATGCTCAGAAAAGACAGCAGAATAACTTTAATTTTATGCACAGAGTACACACATTCCATTAAAAAAAAGTTTTTTTATATTTCACCTTTGACTTGACCTCAGGTCAGAGTTCAAAATTCAAAAAATAGGCATAAGTAAAGACCTTTAGATGAAGCATATTCAAGCAAAAAATTGGAGTGGGATCTCCATGGGTTTGCTTTCCACAAGCATTTGAAATTGTGTATGTTGAAAATTTTGGGCATTTTATTTAAGATAACCACAAATAGTTCATATACTGTATATACATATTATAATATAGCTACATACATGATTTGATATGTACCTATAGGTAAGCATCAAGATTTTTACAAAACAAATTATTTGGTTCTCTAAAAGTATCAATAATTTTTATCACAAATCCTATATAATTTTTGCAGTTAAAAATAACTTGAAATTTAGGTGTTTGAAGTTTGAACAGTGAACAATAACTAATTTGTACAGGTATTTCTGATGAATTAACACTTCATATTGCCGTGCTGAACCTGAAAAATATAAATTTTATACCTATTAAAAATTTAAGTGAAATTATCATGAAAGTTGTTTAAAAAATTAATTAGCAAGGTAGATAGTTAAACCCCTTAGTTACCTCCCAAGGCCTAGGTGTGTACCTCATTCCAACTTCCAAAGGACCTAGGCCTAGATACTATGCAGGGTGCCAAAACAGTTTTTTTTTCATTCTGTATTAGTTTAAGAGATCTTATATATTCTACTGTATGGCAGAAACAAGCATAGGCATTGGGCACGCGCTTGTGGAGAAAATAAATTTTCTAACCTCTAAGCTGCTAGGATTCTAACCCAGGACCATATATTCACAGTCACAGGCTCTAACGATTAGAGGGTTAGAGGGATTTCCGCTATTTAATAATAATTTAATATTAGGAAGCTGTACAATTTAAGATAGACTAATACTTAGAACTGTATTCCTAAGTGTAATTATTAAAATATAGTTAGTTACACATACATGTCATCAAGCAATTTAAATAGCAATACTCACATTTTCCATGCAGTTGTAAGTTTTTGATTATACAGGGTGTCCCGTAAGTCTGGACCCATAGGGAAAAATAATAAAATTACAAAATAGTCCAAAAATTTATTACATAATCTGTTCAAAGTGTCCGCCGTTGTGTCGCACACATAGTTGAAGACGCAATCTCCACTGCGACAGCACTTTCTGAATCACAGTCGCAGAAATTTCTTGACACGCCTCCACAATGCGTGCTTTAAGGTGGAAAATGTTCTGAAGTTTGACCTCGTACACTTTGGCTTTCAAGTGGCCCCACAAATAAAACTCCAGCGGAGTAAGATCATAATAAAAAAATAATAAAAATAATAATAAAAATAATAAAAAAATATATTATAAATAAATTTTTGGACTATTTTGTAATTTTATTATTTTTCCCTATGGGTCCAGACTTACGGGACACCCTGTATGTTTTTGACAATAAGTTTGTGTCCAGTTTCTTGATTACTTTTTAAGATGATGCTTTTTCAGGATCATATTGGCTTCATTGGTTTCCTTTTTTGTGATTGTATATGTTCTTCCAGTAGCTGTCATTGGGTTTATGATTGTGAGGATGTTGGACAAATCTACTGTAAGTATATCAGGATTTTCAGGATAAGTAAATGACTTGTTTGGGCCACAAGGGTGAAGGAAATTTACTTTCACTTCACCCTCACCAGGATATGTTTCCATCACACACCCAATCCACCAGTGGTTATCGTACTCCACTGTTACATATCCTGTGACATTTTCAATTAATTGATAAAATTGGATCTAAAAATTCTTTCTCATTTGAGTATTGTTCTTGTGTTGCAAAGCTAAAAGACATTTGAGTCAATTTTAAGGAACAGAAATCAAAAAGATCTTTTGGGGACAGAATTTGATTTTCATATGGCCTACGAAGACTTTCTTTTGATGGTTCCTCCGACACCATCCGATGGTCCCTTGCCATGGCTGGTAGCAAAAAAATGCCACTCAGCCTTAACTCCAAATTCTTCATGGTGGTGGCATAAATTTAAAAAGTTTTTGCAGTTTTTGTATTGACCTGCGCATCCGTCAGTAAAATAGATAATTCTGTTTAGTAGCTGAAAATTTGACTTAAGATGATTTATTAAAACTTTTACGAATAGAAGCACTGCAACAGTATCATGTGTATTACACTTTGAGATAATAGTTAGAGAGCTGTGATTTACTTTTTCTTGCTTTTTGTAATAATAAACCCATGGATGAAGAGTCACTTGGCAATTATTCCAGTGAAATCCTTGAGCACAATCTTGGACTACAAAGGAATAGTTTTTGGAAAAGTCCCCAATCACCAAAAAATCGCCTTCATCCAGTTAATTTTTTCTTTTTTCTAAATACTTGGCTTGTTGTTTGGCAATGAAATCATGATGCCTTAGTTGAGTTAGTCGAGAAATAAATGTATCTAGGAAATCTTCTAAATTTTGAATAACACAGTCCAGCTGAGATCGATCTGTTGTTGTCCACTGTTTGTACTGGATTTCATCAATACCTTTTTCTTCGTAACATGTAAGAAGAGTTTCCTTTAGCGAATCAGGTCGAGGGCATTGATATCACACTCCTAAATAGCAAGAAGGTTGACTTTTGTCACATATAATTTTGGCTAAAGTGCAGTGGTAACTACTCAATAGAGTTTCTTCCTCACTGGTAATTTCTGCCATTCTAGAACCTGTCATCATTAACTTAACAGTCTGATGAATTGTGCAGATGCACACACTATGCGTCCTACTTGCTCCCGCCAAAACACATTTTTTGGGGTGCAGCATCGCAAATTTCGAAAATCCTATAGAGAGAGCTGGAAACTTAAACTTAAATTGTTGATATGCTTCTTTTAGATTAAGTAAAACTAACCTCTTGATATTTTTTTCGTTCACCATTTTGTTTTACTGTTACGCAGTCTTTCTTGCCTGCTATTTGTCTACTTATTTCATCATTTCTAAAAAACTCTTTAACAGTGTTAGTTACTTCCAGTGGCAATTCCTTCCCCATCTTTGGATTCAGTGATGACAATACTCCCTTTTCTTTTGCAAGCTGCTGAGCCTGAACAGCCATTCTTTTTGCAGTTAAATTCTTGAATTAGTTTTCGGGTCATTCCAAGTCAAATGAAACACACCTGGGGTTGATCATCACCAATTATCCCAAAAATTTTTTTGCAAGTAGGCCTAGGGCAGATATACTCAGAAATTTTTTTTGTCTGCCCGGGCCTTGGGACCCGAGATATGGGGGCCCAAATTTGGGGGCTGAATGCGTAGGGACAATTTCCAAATGCTTATATCTCTGGTTCTAATTGAGCTAGAGAGTTGGTTCTGGTGCCAAATTAAAGAGAAAACATAGCCCTGCCACTTTGCTCTAAGTGACTGAATCAAAAAAATAATTAGGAAAAAAATGAGCAAAAAAGTTTTTTTGTTTTTGACCCCCTAAAAAAAAGTCAAACCCCCGAAAAAAATTTTTTTTTCCTAGGGATGCCCAAAAAGGTTCTCTATAACTCAAATTTTTTTTATCCTTGGCTGGGCTTTAGTATTAGGCACCACAGCACTCAACATAAAACCAGTTTTTCAAATTTTTCATATTTTTACTTCAATAAAGTTATATTCTATTAAATGTTTTATTTTGCAAGGGTCTAGTAGTAGGTTTTAAATAGGACTCTAGACTAAAATATATTAATTATTTATATTTTTTTTTCAGATTAATGTTATTTTTAATAGCTAAAATTATTAAAAAAAATAGTATATAATTATAATGGACAATAAAAGTGTTAATCAAAGAAACTTAAAAAGAAAATGTGCGGACCCTAATAATCAGCACCCAGGACAGAAATGGGATAAATCCCTGAGGCATCCAACTAATGATATTATGACACATCTTCCGGCGTATGGATTTACTCAAGATCATCGTTTTTGCAAACAATGTAGAAAAAAATTAGATATTGAAGCAGATGAACAAAAGATGAATGCGCAATCTCAAGGTAAAACTTCCATTTACGTATTAAAAACATATATATTACAACCTTATTTTCATATGTAGGACTGTAGGTATCTTATTTGTATTTACTAAAATATATGTAAAAAAGTAAATCTTAATTTAACAACGCCTTCATTAATTGAATCAAATATTATACTTAATTCCACTATTGGCTGCTGAAAATATGTACATTAATATTTACTTTATAATAAAAATAAAGAAATTATATTGACTCATACCTAAGCATATACTATGTATTTTTTTCAGTGAATTTGTTTAATAGTAATTTGTATTTATGTAATTAAATAAAATATGTATTTACAGATGAAGATCAGCTGATGCGGTCAAGCAGTAATGAAACAAAGTTCTGGTTGTAGTAATGCACCTATGCCGATCGACGTCTCATTTGAAGTACCCGCTAGTACGAGTGAACTCAATAAATCACTTGTAGCAATTGGACAGTCCCCCATAAAAATAGATAAATTAAAAGGGAGAGAGTCTTACATTCCCAACAAAGCTAAAAAAGTATATAATATCCTTATGGAACACTTTAAAGTTTTAAAAGGAGCCCTGGACATTGAATTTGATCAAGAAGAGCAAAGTATAGGAACTGAAATAGAAAAAAAAGCTGGCTATTTCAATGAGATGATGCTCTCTCTGAAGGAAAAATTTAATGAGCAGTAAGAGTGAACAAGTTAGAATTTTAACTCTATTACCTAAAAGTTGGAGTTTAAGAAGAACAGCAAAAGAATTTAACACTAATATATATCAAGCAAAAATAGCTAGAAAAATTTCTGAAGAGAAAGGAATTTTGTCCAATCCTAATGCTAAAACTGGGAGCAAAATTGAAGCAACTGTTGTTAATAGCGTAAAGGAATTTTATACGTCGGAAGAAGTAAGTAGAGTTATGCCAGGTAGGAAAGACTATGTGAGTGTAATGGTAGATGGAAAAAGATAGCATATGCAAAAACATCTGGTACTTTGTAATTTGAATGAGGCCTATGTGCTATTTAAAGAAAAATATCCAGAGGCAAAGATAGGATTCACAAAATTTGCGGAGTTCAGGCCAAAGCAATGTGTGTTAGCGGGTGCTGCTGGTACACACTGTGTTTGTGTATGTACCATACACCAGAACACCAAGTTGATGCATATCGAAGCAAAATTTGAAACGCTATTTTCGGAAACTGATCATGCAATTAAACATCCACGGGACTGGATAAATTTGGGTATTTGTTCCACCCAAAATGCACAATGCAATTTAGGCACCTGTGAGCAGTGTGGAGACTTTTCCGGAATGAAAGATCTGATGCGAAAAATTTTTGATGAAAACCAAATTGATGATGTAGAATTTAAAAAGTGGACGAACACTGACTGGGTGACTCTTGAAACAATAAAATTGACCACCGATGACTTTATCGAAGATTTTGTCGAACAACTTCATATCTATCAACGTTATGATTTTATCGCAAAAATGCAGTCCAGGGCTTTCAGTGAAGCTAAGGATAATTTAAAACCTGGGGAAGTTGTTGTTGTCCTTGACTTCTCTGAAAACTACTCCTTTGTACTTCAAGATGAAGTACAAAGTTTCCATTGGAACAATCTCCAAGTGACGATACATCCCTTTGTAATTTATTATAACCATCAGGGCAAAATTTTACACAAAAGTTTTGTTATAATTTCAGAATGCAACATACACGACACCGTTTCAGTGTATCTATTTCAAGAACATCTGATTAAATTCCTAAAAGCTGAATTACCTGAAACAACTCTTATTTCCTACGTGTCAGACGGCTGCGCTGGCCAATATAAAAATAGAAAAAATTTCATAAACCTCTGCCATCATCAAGAGGATTTCGGCATTGCAGCTGTCTGGCACTTCCATGCTACCAGTCATGGGAAAGGCCCTAGTGATGGTACAGGGGGTGCAATTAAAAGAAAAGCGAGAACAGCGAGTTTACAGCGAGCGTACGAGAACCAAATAATGACACCGTTTCAGCTTTT
This sequence comes from Bathynomus jamesi, assembly GCA_023014485.1. Taxonomy (NCBI): domain Eukaryota; kingdom Metazoa; phylum Arthropoda; class Malacostraca; order Isopoda; family Cirolanidae; genus Bathynomus; species Bathynomus jamesi. The sequence continues at coordinate 451,013 of JAJOZX010003276.1, forward strand.
CGAGTATGTAAATGAAAGTATGCCATCTATTTCGTTTCAATACACGAATACAGCAGATTACGAGATTACGAAACAAAAATTAGAAGAAAGGTTTAACAACACCAAAACAATAACTGGGACCCAAAAACTTCATTTCTTTCGGCCTATATCCACAACAACATTAGAGGTGAAAGAATATTCCCTGGCCGAACATTTAAGAGTTGAGACGGTGAGTAAAGAGATTGGAGATGTCGCACGAGAAACAATTAGCGCAAGATCGGGATATGTGACGGTGGAATACGATGGACGTTGGTATCTTGGGGTGATCATAGATACGGAGGTACAAGTAGAGGGTGAAGTGAGGGTGAAGTTTGTGAAGCAAGCCGGACCCAGTGGCTCTTATACTTTTGATAATCAGGACATTCTAAACATAAGCCAGCATAACATCCTTACTGTTGTCGAACCTACCACACCAACTGGTAGAACCTATTACTTAACTAAAGAAGAGCAGAATAGAGCATCCGCAGAACTTGAAAAATATTTAAGTTATAGAACGTAGTTAAATTGTATAGATAATAGATATGTATAGTTTTTTATTTTTTAATTCATTTATTTCTATGATCCATCGACACAGACCCTGGAGTCCATTCTCGATTTACAATTTAAATAGGTAATTTCCATATATGATATACATATACAACTTTGTTTATAAAACCAGTTATAAAAATATTTTAAAAATTTCGTCTGTAATTTAAAGTTAAAATCTTAAGCTGTAAAATGTTATTACACATTTGTAGAAAAACTGTCTATATAGATTAGTTCTGGTACGTATGTATATAATATAAATGTAAAAAAAATTAATATCTTATTAATAAATAATTAATAAATAAATAATGATATTAAACTATTAATACTTGCATAATAAAATCTTTGAAGTATGTATGTAATAAAAATTGTGAACATATGTTTGAATTTTATATATTTTTACACCTAAAATATGAAAAATTCGCAAATACCAGCTCTACATTGAGTGCTGTGGTGCCAATACTAAGGCCCAGCCAAGCATAAAAATTTGTTGGGTTATAGATAACCTTTTTGGGCGTCCCTAGAAATTTTTTTTTTTTCGGGGCTTGACTTTTGGGGCGGGAGGTAAATTTTTTTTTTTTTCTCATTTTTTTCATTAATTATTTTTTTGATTCAGTCACTTAGAGCAATGTGGCAGGGCTACGTTTTATCTTTAATTTGGCACCAGAATGAACACTAGCTCAATTAGAACCAGAGATATAAGCATTTGAAAATTGGTCCTTACGTGTTCAGCCCCCATATCTCGGGTCCCAAGGCCCAGCTAGACAAATTTTTTTTTTCTTTGTATATCTACCCTAGGCCTACTTGCAAAAAAATTTTCGTGATGATTGGTGATGATCAATCCCAAAATGCCTATTTTTGTTCCATTTGGCTTGGAATGACCCTTTCTTACACTCATTGATGGTGCAAAAACAGTTAAAAATCATAATTTGGTCATGTTTATCTGAGTTTTGATATTTATCTTTCAATGTTTGGGCAACTACTTCTGGCTCGGACAGTTTGTCTACATTTGGTGGACCTGGCTCTTGAGGAATTTCACCTACCATATCTAAGTGTCTTCTTACTGAACTTTGTATTTTGGTCATTTTTGTTGGGAGGTATGCTTCATTTCTTTGAATCTTGCGCTTGACAATCAGACTTTCCCCAATCATGGTGGTCGTCTCATTCATTGCGGACAATTCAGCCTCCTGTCAACAAAAACATCTGATGACACAATTTCCATAGTAGTATCAGACGAGCTTGATGATAATATTTCTGGTTCTGCTATATTTTGAACTTGTAAAATAGGTGAGGAAAATTTTTTTCTCTATGATGAACATAACTTTTGGCCTGGCTTCAAATGATTTGGAAATTTTTCTATCAGTGATTGTGAAGCAGGCCGAAGATCAGAAGATTTTAATTTATTGTGGGAATTGAATGGATCACAACAATATTTTGATGATATTTTATCAGCATATAGTCAAAACTTGAACACACAAATTTAACATGATTAAATATACAAATTATATAGGTACTGTGATGAAAATTATTGTTCTTTTAGAGCAGCAAATACCTTAATATTTGCAAGAATCTTAATACATACAGTTTATTTATCAAACCATGAATGTAGCTATATTTATACATATATACATACTGTATATTTATATACATACATATATATATATATATATATATATATATATATATATATATATATATATGAACTATGTGAAGTTATCTTAAATAAAATGCTCAAAATTTTCAACATGCACAATTTCAAATGCTTGTAGAAAGCAAACCCATGGAGATCCCACTCCAATTTTTTGCTTGAATATGCTTCATCTAAAGATCTTTACTTATGCCAATTTTCATGACCTTGAATTTTGAACTCTGACCTGAGGTCAAGGTCAAAGGTGAAATATAAATGCAACTTTTTTTTAATGGAATGTACGCACTCTGTGCATAAAATTAAAGTTATTCTGCTATCTTTTCTGAGCATTTTGACACCAAAATCATTAAAATCCATCCATTAGATCCTGAGTTATGACCTTTCAAAATCATGAGGTTATGCTACTGACCCCAAATTTGGGGGGAGGGTCATTACTCCCAAACTATTTGACCCAAGTAGCTAAAATTTGATCACGTTTCATTACTCATCATACCCAACTACCACAGCAAAAATCATTAAAATCAGTGAGATGACCTGACATTAGGTGTGTACACTTGACATGGAATACTTCTCAGGCTTATTGAGGTTATCCATATTGAATAAATGGTCTAAACTATATTTTATGATAGAGCTTTGCAAAATATTTCAAGTTGGCTAATTATCATGCGTAACAAGGCTAGGATAGATAGATTATAAGTCAGCCTAGGCAGCCAGACTTCAGCATCAGCAAAATTCTCTCTTTCCAAATTTAATTTGAAGTGGCTCTGGAAGCATGCAGGTTCTGTGGCTGTACAGGCTATGGAACCCGCATGCAGGTTCCAGTGCCCATATACATGTAATAGCTACAGAACCTGCTAGACTCTAGCAAGGATTTCAAACTGTTTAAAGTGGCTCCTTGACTGGCATGTGGCTGTGTAGCCTATAGACTACATGGCTGGCATAGTGCATATATATATATATCGTGGCCGGACAGATGACCGACGGACATTTGGCCGATGGACATTTCACCGATGGACATTTGACCGAATGGACATTGAGCCGATGGCTGTTTCGCCGCACGGATGATTCGCCGAATGGACTGTCATTAATAAAAAAAAACATAATTTAAATACAAAAATTAGTTGTTAACTTTTATAATTTAAGTCTTGCGTTTGTGCCTTTATAGTTTAAGCTATTCTGAAACGTTTGTTCATTTGTTGCTTTTTTTAAATCTTAGTAACCTGTGTCTTAGGTTTTCACACTTAAAATTGCAGTCATCCTGGAACTTTTACATTGTTCACTGTTCAGTAACCCACAATGCCTCTTCAATTTATTGATTCAGAGAAAGGCCATAAAAGGTTAGTACACCCTTGATGATTGGTTAGGTTAAGTCATGATATTTTCGTTACTGTTAAAACATACGAAAATATCACGACTTAACTAACCAATCGTCATTTTTTAAAATAATATTAGTAATAGTTTCTCTAGACAAATTGTATCTGTAGACAAATTATTGTAGACAAATTGTTGTAGACGAATTGTATCTTTAGACAAATTGTTGTAGACGAATTGTATCTTTAGACAAATTGTTGTAGATAAATTCGCCGGACACCGTCAAAGTGAATTCCATGGTCTAAAACGAAAGTTTTAAATTATACAATATACACCGAGAAAGAGATGTGTGTATATATATAAATATATATAAACATTTTATATAGTATTATCGATATAAATTTATTTAAAAAAGGTATCTATGTTTTTACGTCAAGCGTCTATAACTGTCAATTTAACATACGTAATTTAATATTTTAACAAAATAATTTGATAACATTTAATAATAACCTTTAATAACGTGTGTATTTTGTCATAGAAATATTAATGACAGTCCATTCGGCGAATCATCTGTTCGGTGAAATGTCCATCGGCAAAATGTCTGTCGGCAAAACGTCCATCGGCGAATGGACTGGGTACCGTATATATATCAAATGGATTGAATTTTATTTTTTTATTTTTATACACTTCATTTAAAATAATAATAAATAGATAAAACGGCACAATTTTCTTTTCTTTTATAGTTTCAATAAAGACAATTTCCTTAAATCTTTCTGTCATCAACTAATTACTGTATTAAACCTTTGTTGACAAATGCATACACTGATTTTTTCATTACTAACTAATGACAAAAAATAATTTAAATAAAAAATGTTTATATTTGTCTAGTTGTTATAATTCAACTAAAAAAAATAACTTTCAGTACTTCTAAATACTACTGACTGACAAAGGGTTAAACTAACAAAAATATCACTTAATCTAACCAATTATCAAGGGCATACAGTTGACCTAACCAGGCATTCAGTTGGCCTAACTGGGCATTCAATTAGCTGAACATAGTGTAGTATATCATGCGTGGCACCTATATTTATCATTATGTCTGTAATCTACTTTGTATTATTTATGATTGATAATATAGGCTTGTACTGCTGCAGTGGCTGAGTAGGCCATAGTCCCCAAGTATCAAGTATCTTCAAGCCACCCAGCACCATTTTAAGTTTCTGGGTAAGGGGATAGTATTCTCCAGTATCCTGTAGTATCATCTTGGGTATTAGTTTTTCTTACCCCAAACTTTCTTAGTATGATGATGGACAGACACATTGTATACACTAGGTTCTGGATCATACACCAACTGCACTCCATCACCGATCACTTATAGTCCAGTTCTGATCTTTACAGTAATTATAAATTCTAAACAAATCAACTTCTTATTCTGGGTCAGGACTCTCTCGCGTCAACTGTCTATTTCTAGGAGATAACCAAGGTTCAATCCACGCATTAACTGTAAGCTACTTCCCAAGAATCTCTCTATTAGATCTTGATCTCCACAGAAAAACACTCCCAATCACTCAAGGTCCAAGAAAGGGACCAGAATTCTGAGGCAATCCTGACAGAAATAAACTTACCTATTTTTTATCCTTTTTATTATGGCTGGAATAAATGCAATTTTCAATATAAAGGTGTAAACGCACAACACTGGCAATATGTCTCAATAGAAAAACTCTGGAAAACAAATAATAATTAGTGAGGTTCAGTAGAGAAAAACAATGGAAAGCAAGTGGGAGACAAGTGCAGGAAATGATTGGTTTAAAGTACGTGAAACTTTGTCCCAGCCCAGCTACACTTCAAACTTGACCCTGTGACCAGATTTCTAAGTAAATGGCTAGATAATAGTCTTTCTGGTTCGCAAGCTTGATTGCAGTGGCAGTCCTGGAGTGGCCACCTGTAGCTGACGCAACCCCAATGGACTTCGTAGGTCCAACTAGGTTGGATGCACAATGCCAACTGGATGTGTCTGGACTAGTTGATATAATTAGGGAACTTCCTACTGGTTCCAACTGGTTGCCTAGACAACACAGAATTATTAGTTACACGCACAGGGTACAATTAATCAATATTAATAAATTATAAAACGATCAAAACACAAATAAGAACTGGAAACATGACTTCATCATTAATCACTAGTAAGAATAAATTGATTACTGAATGAATATAGAATCAAAAATAAATAACTTAAAAATAAAAATAGTGAAAGTACAGTAGTAAATATGTGAATGCCATTAACATTCATGACAAACATAATCCCACATAATTTAAGCAGCCTGTAAGCAACATAAAACCAAGCATGAGCAACAAGCAAATCTCTGAAGTTAAATACTAATTACAAATAATGCTAAACAAGCTATATCTGATTATCCTAACGAGTGACAAAAATGACAGGATCAGGTTAAATGCAGCTGGAAGGTACTCAGGCAGGCACTCTATAAGCTGGAGTAATAATCAGAACTCAGGCTAAATGTATTACATGTATATGCCCATACTTATTTACAATTTAAATGAATACCAATCATTATCTAACAATTATCGTAATCATTAACAATACTCTGGGCAATTTTAATGTCTAACATACTCTGATAAAGAATCATAATACCCTTAACAAATAAAATACCTTAATAGGCTTTCCAACAGTAATTTATGCTGTATCTTCCAGGGACAAACAATGTCCAGAGCACTTGCTATCAAATACTTTTTAGCTAAATAATACTCTTATTATTTAACTAGACATCTGTGGGGGAGAGAGAGAAACTCGTGAGAATTTTTAGATTTAATCAGTATTTGCCTAACAAAACTCCAGAGAACCAGATAGAACTTGAAAACCTGTACAATGACTAATTTATTGCTTGATTGGTTAAAAGGAATGAATGGGAAAACTTAACAAATTACTGGGAGGGACAGAGAGAAAAAAATACAAGGGATTGGCCCATAGCAAATTATACAAATGGGACCAAAGGACAGATGGACCATTAATAAGGAAACTTGGGAACCTAGTCCAAGCCTTATTGCTTGAATGTGGAATTTTATGAAAAACTTCACAACCCCTACAGTACTATGAAGTGCTTTTTTAATGCGGCTCTGGAACCTGCATGTGGGTTCTGTAGCCTGTAAGCTGCAGAACCTGTGTGCAGGTTCTGGAGCCACTTCAGATTTAATTGAAAGTTTTACGCAATATGAAAAATTTGCGTGTGCAATATATTGAAGTTGGGTGCTAATGCACTTCAGAAAGAAAATTCTCCCATTAATTTTACCCAAAGTTTTAATTTTAGTTTAAACTTTATGGTAAAACTTCATTATCCAGACAATGTTCAGAGAGAGTCCATAAGCTAACTTAATTTAATATATTACCAAACTGTTATGAACTGTCTGAACTGCATCTGGAATTTGGCTGATATTTTAACCAGGACTGGAAACCAGTATCATATATACCAGTAACTACCACTCAAAGTTTCAAATATCAGTATCACATAATATGGTGGTATTTTGTTGGTATTTTCATTTAAAACGCAAACCATATCCTAATCCTTTTCGAGTAACCTTCCTCAATGCTCTGGGCCCGATAAGAACTATTCTACCTTTATTTTTATTACTTATTTTATAAAACCTGAAGCCAAATGACCAAATCATTTAGTTGAAGCTGCTCAAATATTTTCTGCCCTTTCTCCAACTGAAGTTAGTGTGGAGAGGCTCTTTTCATCTATGCCTATGTATTTCATTCTCAATAATTTGGTCATCTTTGTCAGAAACCTCCTTAAATAACATTTTGTTTTTAAAGTCTAATGGACTTAACTGAAACAGACAGTTTTCCTAATTTCAAATAAATGATTTAACTTTTTTTTCTTACGAGTGATGAAGAAGGCTATAAACTTTAGTTACTATACAGGGTGTACATAAAGTCAGGATCTATTTTTGTGAAGCACTTGGAAATTATGTGGAATTCAATCATAAAATGATAAAGTGGTAACATTTATTAAATAATTAAGAGTAGGATTCGACGTGACACCCATCAGTATCCTTGCACAGCTCAAATCGTTCCGCAGCATTTCTAAACACATTCTGGAGCATTTGCGGGGTTATGTTATCTGCAGCAGTTCGTATATGTGTACGTAAGTTTTCAAGACTCGTAATCTTCGTCTGATAGATTTGCGATTTGATAAAGCCCCATGCAAAGAAATCTAAAGGGGTTAAATCTGGTGATCTCGCTGGCCAAGGTCTGTTGCTTCCACGTCCGATCCAGCGATTTGGAAAATGCCATTTAGATAATCCTGAACAATTTTGGCATAGTGACAAGGAGCACCATCATGTTGATAGATGACAGGGATAGGATTGTTAGTACCATCGTCTATCAACATGATGGTGCTCCTTGTCACTATGCCAAAATTGTTCAGGATTATCTAAATGGATGTTTTCCAAATTGCTGGATCAGACGCGGAAGCAACAGACCTTGGCCAGCGAGATCACCAGATTTAACCTCTTTAGATTTCTTTGCATGGGGCTTTATCAAATCGTACATCTATCAGACGAAGATTACGAGTCTTGAAAACTTACGTACACATATACGAACTGCTGCAGATAACATAACCCCGCAAATGCTCCAGAATGTGTTTAGAAATGCTGTGGAACAATTTGAGCTGTGCAGGGATACTGATGGGCATCACTTCGAATCCTACTCTTAATTATTTAATAAATGTTACCACTTTATCATTTTATGATTGAATTCCATATAATTTCCAAGTGCTTCACAAAAATAGATCCTGACTTTATGTACACCCTGTATGCATATATAAGAAATGGCTAGTATTTCATTTTGGCAATATTAAAGTTAGATTCTATAGTGATTGGGTCAAAAATTTCCTTTAGTTATACATAGCTATATAAACAAACAAATACTTTATTTCAGACTCAACAGGTACAAACATTATACAGGTGGTCCATAGAAGGTTAAGAGATAGTGGTCTGGACCAGTATTTCATAGTATTTCATTTTTGTATCAAAAGTAGATTCTAAATGTATAAAGTGTTTGTGGGCCCTATAACTATTAGCCAATACCACAACAAGTACCAGTACCATTTTGGGAAGTTGGTAATATCACTACTTAGTCACAAATACCAGTACCAGTACCAATTGAGTTAAAAATTATAATACCAGTACCACTATCATTTTTTTATTGTTGGTACCCAGCCCCAGAGGCGTACTGAAGGGGAGGGTGACAGGGGTGATTGGCCTACTCCTTGAGCTAATAAATTATTATTATTTTCCTAGTAAAATTGCTAGGTTAGAACAGGATGAGAATGAAAGTCTTAATCCAGCCCTGAGAATAATTTTTTTCTGTAAAGGTAACAATCCAAGGAAATGCTTAAATCTCAATATTAGCACTTTTTTATTCTTATGTTAATACAAATCTGAGCATCCTAATTGTGGTTTGCATTGAATATTATGTTAATAATCAGATTTTTATAATTATATTTTTTATATAATTTTTATATTTTTATTCATAATGTGTCTTAACAGTAGCTAGTTAATCATCTCTAACTGAATGATAAGCTCATCATGAACGTACATAAATTATTTATCTCTATTTCAATTATACTTCTACGATTAGTTCCACGTTCGCCCCCCCCCCCCCCCCCCCCCCCCAGCAAATTTCTGGGTACACCCCTGCCCAGCCATGAGTTTAACCTTGGAATTGTTAAAAATGTGTTGCACTGGGTTTCAATAAACAAAAACCTTTACTTTAAACTCAACAGGTACAAATATATACAGGTGGTCTGTATGTATTTAAGTAATAGTCATTTAGAAGAGTGATTACATAGGCTTATGAAATGGAGATATAATTAAGATCAGTTTATGACCAGCAAAAAAGTGGACTCTTGAAAATAGCTGAGGTTCTTCCATTCGAGTGACTAAATCTCATGGGTCTAAGAGTGGCTTGAAGGGGAAACCTTGTACATATATAGCTGGAATTCTTTGTACAGTTCTAGACTTCTAGCATTATGGAGTAAAACATTACAGTATGTATCAAGAAAGGCCCTGGTGGCTTCAAGTTATCTTTTTGCTTCTTGTATTCTTATGAAACAGTGTCAATAACATTGGTCTACAAATTTTGAAAAAGATTGTGCTTCGGAGATAAAATGTGTTTCCTATTATGGATTTTGGGGTGCTGAAAACGAATATGACCATAAAAACAGTCAATTGGCTACAGTTTCCAAGAAAATTTAAGTTACACATTTTGCGTATATGTATACCATATATTAGTAACATACCTGTATAATGCAGTCACTTATATTGATTCAACCTGTTGCTTCTTTGCTTGTCTCGTATTCAACTTCTGGAGCATCTCTTGTTATTGTCCAGCAGTAGTCTGCTAACAATGATGGACTCCATTTCCCCTGGTAGTGTTTCTCCATTGCTGAGATATCCTGGTGGAAATGTTCACCATGTTCATCGCTGACTGCTCTGCAGTTGGCCAGAAAAAATTCCATTTGCGAATGGAGGAAATGTATCTTTAAAGACATATTGCAGCCCATTTTTTGATAGGACAACAGCAGGTTTTCCACCAGCACCCTGTAATTGTCAGCTTTGGTATTTCTGAGAAAATTGGTTGCTACTAACCGGAAAGCATTCCACGCTGTCTTCTCCTCCTCACCTAGGATACAGTCAAACTCCTCATCTCTAAGAAGCTCGCGGATCTGTGGACCAACAAATACACCCTCCTTGATTTTTGCTTCACTGAGCTTTGGGAATTTACCACTGAGGTACTTAAAAGCTGCCCCTGTTTTATCTATAGCCTTAACAAAATTTTTCATGATGCCCAGTTTGATGTGTAAGGGTGGTAACAAAATCTTGCTCGATTCTACAAGTGGAGGATACTGAACATTTTTTGTTCCAGGTTCCAATGAGTGTTGGAGTGGCCAATCCTTCTTGATGTAATGAGAAGTCCTAGCCCAACTATCCCATTCACACAGAAACCAGCAATACTTGGTGTAGCCCGGCTGCAGTCCAAGCACAATAGCAACAACTTTCAAGTCACCACAAACCTGCCACTGATGTTTGTCATAGTTTATGCAGTTCAAAAGTTGCAGTCTCATGTTGTCATGTTTTTCCTTCATGTGGACTGCATGACCAACTGGAATTGATGGCAATACGTTGCCAACATGCAACAAAACAGCTTTTAGACTCAACTTCGATGAATCAATGAACAGTCTCCACTCATCCGGATTGTGAATAATCTTGAGAGCTGCCATCAGACCATTGATGTCATTGCAAGGTACAAGGTCACCTTCCATGATGAAGAATGGGACAAAATCTTTTTGACAGTCATGAAACTTAGTAACACGCTAACATTTTCAGCGAGGAGATTCCACTGCTGCAATCTGGAGCCCAACAGCTCTGCCTTACTCTTTGGCAGTTCTAATTCTCTGATAAGGTCATTTAATTCATTCTGAGTTATCATGTGCGGTTTGGAAGATGTCAAGTTATGAACAAATTCAGGGTCTTGTGAAGTTGAAGGCTCAAGTTTCGCAGGTTCCTTCATTCTCCTTGTCCTCTGACTCCAGGGAGAATGAGTGTGGGGGCTCAGGAACGGGTAGTCCTTCGCTGTGAGGTACCGGGTGTATAGCAGAGGGTATATTTGGATATTGTAAAATCCACTTTTTCTTCTTGCAAATACCTTTCTTGACTGGAGGCACCATGCAGAAGTAACAATTGCTGACATGATCTGTTGGTTCTCTCCACACCATTGGCACTGCAAAAGGTATAGATTTCCTTTTCCGATTCAACCACTGGTGAAGGTTTGTTGCACAAGTATTGCATCATATTTGTGGGGCCCAGCTCTTGTCCTGATCTCCAATCTCACAACCAAAATAAAGGTGATATGCTTTCCTAATCACAGCAGTTATAGCACGCTTTTGTGATGCAAAAGTCAATTCTCCACAAACATAACAGAAGTTATCTACACTGTTCATGCAATTACGAGGCATCTTTGTTCAAATTAGGCTGAAAAAAATTCAGTTTCAAAAGCAAACGCTAAAAAGAGTTTGACAAGGGTGCATTGTATGACTTCTGCGAATGAACTGATGCTGTGGCGTAATATGTAGATGCCTGTGACACATCGACGCCTTGACCCTACTGCGCATGCGCGGTTATATTTTTTTTTATTTTAATAAATTAATGTAATTACATTGCACTTTAATAATTTTAAATTAGGTAAGGTTAAGTTAGGTTAGTATTCCATTTATATTAATATCAAAAACATTATGAGAAGCAATATGTTAAAATGATCCAATCTATTTCTTAATAAATAATTTACAAATATATAATGTAATAGATAAATTTAAAATTACATTTTATTGTATATACAGGGTGGGGCACGGGAACCAAGTGTTTTTGGAATAATCAGGAAAATGATATTTATTTTTGTAAAGAAAATATATTGGTAGAACAACATTCGTAAGAACATAGCATTTCATGTCATAATAATCATGTACCGAAAATTATATCTGGCATATGATGTCCTTGGCCGTCGACGCATTGTTGAAGGCGTTTATGAAAATTGGCCTCCACTCTTCCCAGCAGGTCTCTGTTGATTTGGATGATTTGTTGACGGATCGCTTCCTTCAATGCATCTAATGTACGGGGCTTGTCCTCGTAGACACGTGACTTGAGGTACCCCATAGAAAGAAGTCACATGTGGACAAGTCAGGGGACCGAGGGGGCCATGCAATGTCACCAAATCTCGAAATGAGATGGTTGGGAAACAGGGGGTGAAGAACAGCCATTGACGCTCTGGCGGTGTGTGGCGTGGCCCCATCTTGCTGAAACCACAAATGTCGACGAGCAATACGCCTTCTTCGTAACTCAGGGATGAAAAAGGTGTTCACCATCTCAATGTAATGCCCAGATGTTATGGTAACGGTAACCCCATTTTGTTCGAAGAAATAGGGACCGATGACGCCAAACTTTCCCACCGCGCACCAAACTGTAACCTTAGGGCTATGCAGCGGTTTTTCATGGAGTTGTCGCGGATTTTCAGCAGCCCAATACCGACAGTTTTGATTGTTGACGGCCCCATTAAGGTGGAAATGGGCTTCATCACTCATTACCACCATCATGTTTTCATTCTGCTCATAAAGTGCAAGCATTTCCTGTGCAAAATTCAGTCATTGGGGGCAATCGTTTACATTCAATTCCTGCACCATCGCTAACTTGTATGGGTGAAAATGTAATTCTTCATGCAAAATCCGTCTAACAGTACGATTGCTGATTCCGAGTGCAGCTGAATGTCTCCGAGCAGAGCGGCCTGGGCTTTGCAACATCGCTTGTCTGACCCTTTCAACGTTCTCTGGAGTACGCACAGTGTGTTGCGGCCCCTTCGGTTTTGTTTTCATTATTGAGCCTCCTGTTCGAAGATTGTTAACCCAACGTAAGATTGTGTCACGAGCGGGAACAGAGTCATTTCGATGAATGTTGAATCTGCGGCGAAACGCACGCTGAACTGCTGTCACTGACTCGCCACTCCTAACAAAATGATCATACGCGAACATGCGGTGTTCTAACGTCCACTGCTCCATGATGGCACCTGAAAGATAAAGGTGAGTGTTAGTTAAAGTTAAATGCTATGAACCCAGGAATGGAATGCTACCTACCGCACGCCCCTCCCATTCCTAATGGCCGATTACTAGCTATTCAAAAAACACTTGATTCCCATGCCCCACCCTGTATATGTATATATTTACATTAATTTATTAAAATAAAAAAAATATAACTATGCATGCGCAGTAGAGTCAATGCGTCGATGTGTCACAGTCGTCTACATATTACGCGACAGATGCAGTCCAGTTAGTAGGGTGCAGGGTTGCCTGATATCTTTATAAATAGAGCCAATTGGCAATTTTAGGCATCATTTTTGTATTCAGTGACCCAAAATTAGTAAAGATTGACTACTTTCATTTCCAAAGCATTTTGGCTGTAGACCAGTGTAATGAACGTGTGTATAATTGATTATACTAATGTTTCCAGATTTTAGATTTGTGAACTGTATAACTTACCAGTCAATCAACCATAGCTTTTACTATCTTAGTAACTGGCCAAGTAGTGTTGTAATGATAAATATATAAAACTGAGTATTGGACTTGCGCAATTAAACACTTTACTGCAACTATTTTGTTTCATCTCTTTATGGATAGGCCTAATGGAATTTATTGTAATACATTCTTAGAGGGTTCTTATGTGTCCTTATTTCTAGGATTGTTTTCTTATTTTTGGCCACAAATCTTATTTTTATTTGTTCTTATTTCTTAATTTTTCAATTTTTCATTTTTTGGCTAAAGTCAAAAAGCAGTCCAGGCAATGTTCCCACTGAGAGGGGGTGGAGTTTTGTTAATTTTGACCATGGCTGTGGAGTCGGTCAATTTTGAGTGGAGTCGGAGTCAGAGTTAGAAGTGCATAGTTGGATGGAGTCGGAGTCGGTTCAAATCCTTCAACTATAACCATAGCAGCCTAGGCCTAGCTCAATTTTATGAATAAAATAGATTTAACCTAATGTTTTAATATATAATATAATATATAAATAATATATATATAAATAATATATAAATATAGTTGCTTATAATTAATAAGGATTATAATTAATTAACATAATTAATAATGAGGAAATTTAAAATTTTTGTACTAGTAACCCTAAATCTTTTTTAGATTTCAATTTGATAAGTAATGATAACAGCGTAATAGTTACAGCCACTAAGTAACCTGATGAGTCATGTGGTGGTGATGAAATGCCTTGTTTATGAATCTCCATTAGCCTAATAAAGCTAATCGTAATCAATTTGGCCTTAACATTCCATCAGAGTCGTAATTATACAAGTCAGATTTCTGGAGTCGGAGTTGGAATGTTAAAATTTTTGGAGTTGGAGTCGGCAAATTTTATCACTGACTCCACAGCCATGATTTTGACTAGAGAAAAATTTCAATTTTTTTTTTTTATCAGAATAAAATGTTAATGATATTATTATGGATATTCTTAATTTTTAGAGTTGCGGTTCTAATTTTTATTTTTTAGGCATAATTTGTATTTGATTGTAAATGGGCCAGCTTTGTTATCAGTAGTTTCTTGCAACAGGGCAACTGCCAGATTTATACGCGTCTCTCATACTAGAAACTTTACAGTTTTTAAAGGACTAACTTGGTATAAATAACACATTTCACTTCACAAGAGAAGTTCTGCCACAAATTTTTCTGTGCTGAGGTTCATGTATGTACATTAGACCGTTTCACGATTATATGGTAATTTTTCAAATTGATTTTTGATAAACGCGCACACTTTTATTTTTTTATATAAAGGAAGAAAAACAAATAGACAAAATATCATTTTATTTGAATGATAAAAAGGCACCCCTCAGATGGCACTTCTTTTACATTAATGGATAATTAGAGCAAATATAAGACTGAACGAAAAATATGTTTTAAAACAAAGCGACTTAAATTCTATTTAAGACATATATTGATTAAGAATATAGGGATTTCAGTGGCTGAGGGACCTCCTTTCTCTGATTTTCAATGATTTGAAAGGCCAGTTGTCTCTCTTCCTCACTCTTTGTGAGCTTCTCATTAAACTCTGTAGCCAGTTTGACTCCTCGTTCAGCACAGTCGTTGATTACTTTGACTGCCATGACCCGATTACGGTGCTCCTCAATGTCTTCAAGTTTCTTGGGAATTTCTATTTTCAAACACTTGAAGAAGTCTTGTGTTTGAGTTATGACAAAACTGGTAATCTTTAAGTCATTGGGGTTTTGCAACATTCGGGGGTCCACCTTTCTTGCCCTCACTTTTCGAGGAGGCGCGTGGTGAAGGTTGTGGAGCATTAGAACCTTATCATCTTCAGTCACGATGTTTGAGAAAAAGCCAAATCCTACAAGATCCTCACTCAAGTACCAACCATGGTTCTGAAGTTTTTTGAGGGCTGTAGCACCCACTTCCTTATCAACCTGGATCTTGTAGATATGTAGCATCTTGAGGAGGGCCAAATCATTTGCTGGAGCATCAATTCCAACTGGAGATGTATACTAAGCTTGAAGATAAACTGTCACTGAAAAGGCGTTTATTCGTATCAGAGCTTGTTTTTCATGAGGGGTGAGAAGGAATTGGTTCCTAAATAAGTAAATTTTTAAGGAATAGATGCCCTTTCCCATCCATCTAGCTCTGCTGTAAGCTCCTGGGTAGTGGAATCTGCTATCAGAGCCTTTATTTGTTTTAGGCATTGGACAACCAAGGAAGATAAGTGCAAGTTCTAAGTATTCCCTGTAGTCACCTCGAGTGTGGCCCTCTTGAAGTTTGGAAGTGATGAAAGAAATAAGCTTGTCTCTGTGCTTCAAGATCCAATGATCTAAAGATTCTGAGGTGAGATCATTGGGTTCATAGGGCTTGTAATTCTGCTGATCAATGTTATCCCAACAATCTCTGAATCGATTGAATAAGGGGATTTGTGGACCCGAAGAAGAGAAAAACATGTCAAAAACTGCAGTGATAAGAAGCTCGTGGATATGGTGGCGGCATGCCAGAAAAAGGAGTGATCTCTGAAGGGCCTTTTGGATGATGGTACAAGCCCCAGCATGGATACCTGTATTGCTTGCAGTAGTATCAAAACAAAGGCCTGCTACCCACTCATTTACTTGTGGCCATTGCTTCAAGACATATAAAACTGCTCTCCCCATTTCTTCTCCCGTTCCAGAAATAAGCTTTGGAATAGACAGTAATTTTTCTAATTCGCCTGCACCAGTCACAACAATGGGCATTACATCAATCTTACCCCCATGCATGGATGGAAGAAGCTTTCCATCAAAATGAATTATTAAAGGGGTATTTGGTTGGAAACTGGCTTTAATGTCTTCTCCCATCTGCATCCGTGTTGATCGCCGAGACCTGTAGATAGAGGATGATGAAAGTGTGATCTCTTCAATTTCCACTCCAGCAGCTGAAAGGGCAGGTGCCACAATGTGCATAGCAGCTCTTGCAGATGTTCCAGTGCGGTCCAGAGCAGCCAAGAACTTTTTATCCTTAACAATTACACCTGGTTCAAGCTTCTAATTTTTTGAAGATGATTATGAGAGTGCTCTGTAGAACAATTCATCACCAGATGATTCTTCACTTCCTCCTGAACCGGAATTTTCACATTGGTTGAGATCCACAACCTTTGTCAATTGCCTCATTTCTTCCTTTGATTTCCTGCGAAGTTTTTCCATTCTTTCCATGCTTATCTGTCGTGCTTTTGCCTTTCTTGAAAACTCCTTGTCTTCTGGACCCATAATCATTTTCCGATCGTTCCTTTGATCCTTAAGAAAATCTTTATCCTCCTGCAATTTTATTTCTGTTTCCACTTCTGAATGAGCTACATCGAAAAGCTTCTTTAAGCTGGTGACAAATTCTGCTTCATTCTTCTCTTGGGTAGGAGTTCGTCGAGTTCGGTTCTTGACCAGCCCTTCATGCTTATTGTAAAGCCTTTTAAGCTTTGAGACAATATAAGGCTTGTGGGATGTAATTAAGGAGGCTTTTTCCCACATAGCAATAACTTCGTTGGCTACAGTTGCGCAAGCTACAGAGACATTTTGCTTTCCCACCTTAATGTGATAAAAAAGACGTTTAAGGACATCACTGTTAGTTGGAAGCTGCTTCTCAGAAAAACCCTCTTCCAGCACTTGTCCGACCAACCAGACTTCACACTTGTTTCTGGTTTTTGCCATAATTCTGAGGGAAAAAGTTTTACCACCTGTTAGTCTTAATAATAATATAATATAATCATTAATCACTCACCTAAATTATATTATGACTTGATTACTGTAAGAAAGTTGTAAAGTAACATGAAGTAACCTTTCTAGAACAGTAAACTTGTGAAAATATCAGTAATTATAGATGAAAAAAAAAAAACATCATATAATCCGTAAAGGGAAAAAATGGAAATTCTAGAATAGTTATCCTGAAGGAAGAATTTTCTAGAATTCTCTCTAAAGAATATAGGGGGGTTACTGGACCATTCCTGAAAATGACCTACTTATCTTCCAATTTTATTTATGAATTTTATATACCAAATTTAAGAGGACATCACAAAATAAATAAATATATTTGCCAGAAAAATGAAAATTTTCTCATGAGGGGTAAAATAGATATGCATTGAGGGGTGGGATAACAATAAGCTCTTGTCTTAATATTTTGCATGAAGTCTTTATTCATGACATATTACTTTTTTAGTATGTGTGCGTTGAGCCATCATAAATTTCGATTTTTCGAAACGGCCTAATGTACATGGATTGAAATAAAATAACTTATGGCTATAGGCTATACCTTTCAATGACTGGCAATGAACTTACTGTTGAGTCTGTAGCTACCAAGTTACTTTTATGTTGAATTTAAATTGTGCAACTTAAGGTTAGTTTTACTAATGGTATAAATTTTGGATAGTTTTAGGCTACTTTTAATAAGTGTTTGTTTGTATTTTTCACTACAAGTAGAATTCCTTTTACTGTGAAAGTGTAAACTCCTTTTCAAAATCCCTTTCTCAATTTTGTACACTGTCAAGTCCGCTACAATTCACGTGAAGTTCCCAGTATGGTCCATCTTTTAGCATTGTAGTATAATCCCAAGATATTTAATATCAGATTCTGATGGTGTTGATGGTCTTTATTACACTCTTGTATTATTTGTTGTCACTCATTAAATGTATCAAAAATATACTGAAAATTGATATTTTGAAATAAGGGGGCCTATGTTTATATATTTTTATTTAAAAATTTAACTAAATAATTGAACCTCCGCAGTTGTTAGAATATATAAAATCTAAATCCATTTCAATCTAATTTTAAGAGTAGGATTAAGCTTAGCTAGTAGACCACTTAATTTATTCCTAATAATTAGGAACTTTCATTCCAGGTAATAGAATGGGAAGTAGCCATAACAATAGCAGTTCTGTGTTTAGAGGTTTACATTATAATTCTGGTAGTTCCTCTGGAGGAAACACTAGTGGCATTCATTTTCACAACCAATTGCTTCATCATCATCATCTCCAGCAGCATCACAGTCCATCTCAGAATTACGCTTCGAGTATTATTCAAGGAGCATCTGGTAGTTCAGGAAGTGGAAATCAGATCATATCCACTACTCCTTCCGCAGTTTCATTACCAGCTCCTGCTCCTGTTCCTGGAAAGTCTAGCTCTGTGAAACCAACAGATAATTCAAGGACCTCCACATCAAGAGCTTCAGGAACTAACCTTGATCAAATGCAAGGTTTAGTTGCTAAACTATGGTTTGATCATAATTTGGAATCCTCATTATCCTCATTAGAGAAAGATGAACATGACAAACGAATGAAAGATCTGCGCAAACAGTTAGAATATATTTCAGATACCAATTGGAAGTACATGCCTATTGAGAAATAGATAGGCCAAATATAATAATAAATTTATAGGACAGAGCTATGGCTTCATTTAAATATTCAGAGTGGTACTGTAGCTGTTAGACTTAGCCAAACATGTTAGTACAGAGAGAAGACTAAAGAATTAAAATATATACTTTTCATGTAACTTATCATACTGCAGAAAATGTTCCAGTTCATGAGATCATATTAATTATGACATCAACCTTAAGTTACATTTTTTCCACTCCATTTTCAATATTCCATGGAAAAACTAACAACGTGGATACGTCTACTGTAGAGAGACCAAAACTTCAAGATTTTGTATCAAATATTCCACTGAATGGAGAAAGAAGAAGTTACTCGGGTTTCATAACATCCCTGAGTCAAGGGGAAGGAGTCATTAATAAGGATATTTATTTTAGCATTGACTTCCATTTTAGCACTCGGTTCAAAGTTGGAGACTGTGTACAAGGAGAAGCTGTAAAAGAAAATAATCAAAGTGCTTGGAGAGCAATTAAAATTTATTCACTGAGTGAAGATTGGGAAGAAAATAAAGAACCATTTGGAACATCTTCAACTGATCAAGTCTTTACTCACACTGACTTCCCTCCAACAGTTATTGGAAAAGTGATATTTGTGTATGGAAGACTTATCACTTTAAATAATCAAATTTCACTCAGTACTAATAAAGAGAATTGTCACTTTGATGTATCAGTTGGTATGTTTTTCTTGTGTTATTTAGAAAAGGTTAGGTCTAGTGACTAGTGATGTGCATCTGAGTATAGGCCATGGGTCTGTTTATAATAATGGTAGACACATTAGCTGCAGTACAGGTATCCCCAGTTAGGTAGTGACTCGTCAGTTGGTGAAGCTTTTTCCCTATTTTTTTCTTAAATTAGCAAAAGCACATTTGAATTTCTCATGCATTGATAGAGGGTGGGCCCTGCTCTTTGATCACACATAGCCAGATGGCATGTTTTAATAAGTAAACTTAATTTTCTGTTTTGTGCATAGTATTACATTTTTGTAATAAATTATTAATAAGCACATAAGGAAAGTATATCTGTAAGAGAAATATTGAAAAAAATGGGTTTGGGCAAAAATTAGGGTAAATTTTGGCTAATGCCAAATGTAACTTGATTTTTCCCACAAGTTGTTGTTGTTTGTAAGTTAACCATTTTGAAAGTTACAGCTGTGCTTTTGGATGCATCCTTGTTAGTATATGAAGGGTACCTGTACTAGTATGATGCCATTGTTGGCCTGAATCTAACAAAGCAAGCAAGGTAACCTTTTAAGTAGCTACTTGAAACCATTTTCATTAGACTAATTAGATAGCATACTGCATAGGTTAGGCTTACCTTGCTTGCAGCTTGTTTCAGGAACAAAATTAGTATTTCTGCGTGGTACAATAGGTGGAACATTCTGTTGTTTATTGGATTTTTCTTAATAGGTCCATATAATTAAAGTTATCCACCTAGTTTCTCATGATATTCCCTTATTTACTAATTTTTTAAGCCATTTGCCATATAAGGACCTTGTTCAAGACTGAATAAATTTTCAGGTTTTAGCTAGGATTAAAAAAGCAAATTGAATGCTATACAACAAAGGGTTAATTGTCCACTAGGTTATCTTAATCCTGATTTATATAAAGTTGTTCATAAAAGTACAGAGAGAACAAATGAATGTTTATCTTTTATTATCTTATCATATAAAAGACTACACCTTTTCACTCTCAAATTAAAACAACTGAATTTCAAATTAAAATAAATGAATTTCAAATTAAAAGAAATGAATCTCAAATTAAAACAACTGAACTATGATTTAAATTATATGAACTTTAATTTAAATCAGATGAACTTTTATTTAAAACAAATGAATATCAATTTAAAATATATGAAATTCATATTAAATAACTAATGTGAGGTTAAAAAAAATTACGTTTGATGTAAAACATTATATTTTTCAAAGTAATGATATTTCCAGATTCAATCAAGATTTTCTACAAGAGAAAATAAATATTTGAACGTCATTTCTTGTATCTTAGTACATGTAACTGTATAAATAAAGCAACACAGGATAAAGTAACGTACAGCTATTCCGTGTATGTTAGTACACATACTGTAGTTATACAAGAGAAAACAAAAGTTACATGATAATGAATTGGTATTTCTTGTATGTTAATACGAAAAAAGAGAGAAAGCAAAGTATGATGCATTAGATGCATTACTTAATGGTCATTTCTTTTGTTTGCACACAAAATTACATAAAAAAAAACATTCAGTTATCACCTAATTGTAAATCCTGTAGCTGCATCACAGCAGCAAAATGTTTTTGGACATGGTTGCAAGTTTTCAGACAGCATTGGTGTGATGGTTGAAATGGCATTATCAATGCAGCATTTCAGATTTTACACAATCTCTGTTTTAAATTGACTTTCATATATTTTAAATTGTATTTCACTTGCTTTAATTTAAACTTCAGTTGTTTTAATTTGAAATTTAGTTGTTTTAATTTGAGATTCATTTCTTTTAATTTGAAATTCATTTATTTTAATTTGAAATTCAGTTGTTTTAATTTGAAGTTTAGTTGTTTTAATTTGAGAGTGAAAAGGTGTAGTTTCAAGGAGAAAATAGACCATAGTTTCTTTTATGTATCATGAAATAACTATAAAAGCTTTAAGCGAATGATTGATTATTTTCCGTACTCTCTTACTGGCTTTTGGTAATTGGGGAATCACTAAGCCTAAGCTCCCCGAGTTCATATCCAGTGGTTTCATAAATGTAGAACTTGAGTCATCCATTATGGAGATGTAGAAGAAAAGTTTGTTATGGTACCTACCCTCAATTTCAAAGGTTATTTTTATTGATAGAAAATTTAAATGAGGGATACAAAAAGCAATTGGTTGATTTTAAGTGAAGAACAATTACCACTCGAGTGGTGCCATTGGGGCATTAGCTTAAAATCATGCCAAACTGATTTTTTCCTTCAGGTTGCGTTTCTTACGTAAAATTATTAGAACTAAACGAAATTGATGATAACTTTTCTTTCTAGAATAAAGCTGATAAATTGGGTTAAGTGTCTTGTTAGGTTTGGTTGTTTGTAAACAAAGCCAAGTCATCATTGGCACCAAGTAGTACAGTTTCAGAAAAAGTTTGCCTATATAACCTAAAATTTCTGAAAGCGTAAAAGCTACTAATTGGTATGATTGATTTTTACTTTTGAAATTTTATTAGTGTCACCTAAAAGAATAACATATTGAAAGGAAAACAGGATTTTGCCCATTTAATTTTTTGATCTTTTGAAATTTTTTTTAACTGTAGATGAATACTGTACCTTAGCTATTGGGCTAAACTGATTTCCTATATGATATGGGCCTCGTGTGACAAATTATAACAGCATTGACCAAAAAAAAATTCACCAAATTATTAACATTTTCATGCAAATTTCAATGTAAGATTCATAATAATGCTTTTGATATTTTCTTTTATTTTGATGGTGATAAACCTTTAAGTACTGTATGTATAGTGGGCTTCCATAAAATTAGATAAAATAGTCTGGCATTGGCCAGATTACATCTTTGAAGTGACTACTTCCCCTTAAAGGTTCGATTGAAGTGCATATTTGGCCAAGTTTGAAAGTTACCATACTTCACTTTCCTACACTCCAAAGGTGAAGTTGGTTTTAGCTGCAAGCAAAAATTAACAAGTAGGACACAGTTGCATTGCTTCAATCTTATTTAAAATGACATCACTCGCTTTGTGAAGTAGATGATGTCATATCAAGCTAATTTCTGAAGTTCCAGAGATGATGAGAAAGTGTCATATTTAGGGTTTTGAGAGAAGGAAGGAAGTACACAAGTATCCCATTATCTTAGGTCTTGAAACAACTCTGTCATTCATACCACAATGTACGCAAAAACTATGCCTTAATTTACCTGGTCAATAATAATAATAGTTTTGTGAATAGACTAAAACCCCAGTTAATTAGGGTTAGGGGTCTGAGCCAGGGCTACCTTAAC
Organism: Bathynomus jamesi; assembly: GCA_023014485.1. Lineage (NCBI taxonomy): Eukaryota > Metazoa > Arthropoda > Malacostraca > Isopoda > Cirolanidae > Bathynomus > Bathynomus jamesi. Next base: position 474,008 of record JAJOZX010003276.1, read on the forward strand.
CAGAGTCAATTAATGAGGGGTGGCCAGCCCACTGTTTTGCTGCATGTACACTAGGGTGGATCGATTTTACATTTTTTTCGATTTCCATATTCTAATAGAGACAAAAATTTGCGCATGCATGAGAAAATAGCCTCTGCAAAATCTTAGCTTAATAGGTAATCATCTTCTGCCCCCGGCAGAGTGATGAAAATCATATTTTAGTAGTCAAAAACGTATTTTTCTTATAATTTTTAAAATATTTCAATATGCATGTGTGTTATTTCATGCCTAAGCAATGATATAAATGCTATGGGAAATATATAAATGCATTATTTAAGACAAAGAGCCGATCTGAAAATATGTATATAAATTACCTATTTTTTCAACATTTGACGTTGTTGCCGGGGGCAAAAGATATTAACGTAGGACAACGCGCTTGGAAAAACGATCATATGAGGTCTTTTTCATCGACTTTATAGTTATTAGGAATAATTTTGATGCATATTGAAATATTTATAAGAATACGTTTTTGACTACTAAAATATGATTTTCATTGCTTTGCCGGGGGCAGAAGATGATTACCTATTAAGCTAAGATTTTGCAGAGGCTATTTTCTCATGCATGCGCAAGTTTTTGTCTATTAGAATATGGAAATCGAAAAAAATGTAAAATTGATCCACCCTAATGTACACCCGCCGCAAAATGACTTCGGACCATCTACCATTTTGGAGGAAAAGCACAAACATCATTATAAAAAAACAAATATATTTAAAAACTTAAGTTACATCAATATGAAGTCATGGCTCCCTTGTTCTTGATGACCCCCTGGAGCCGTTTGGGTATGGAATCACTGAGCTTCCTGAAGTAGTCCAATGTCATCTTGCACCACACCTTTATCAGCTCCGTCTTGAGGTTCGCGAGGTTAGGAGTCTTCTCTGCCATGATCTTCATGTAATGCCAACAGTTCTCGATGGGGTTGAGATCGGGGCTATTGCCAGGCCACTCTAACACCTTAATCTTCCGCTCATTAAGCCACTTCGTCACCTTGGCCTTGTGACAGGGGGCACTGTCATGCATAAAAATCTCACTGCCGTGAATGGTGAAGTGGTTCAACAAATGGTCGTTAAGAACATCAATATAACGGTCACCGTTCATCATCACATTCTTGGGAAGGAAGTACAGACCCCGATTTCCCTTCTCACCAGAAAAACACCCCCACACCATCACTGACTCAGTCGGTACCATGTAGGCTGGGTGGTACCGACTAGCAGATGACGGGCGTCGCACCTTGGCAGATCGAATCTGGAACACCTGGAACATGCTTTCATCTGAAAACATCACCTTCCTCCACTGTGCCGATGTCCAATGAACGTATTTCTTTGCAAAGGCAACACGCTGCTTCTTCATGCAGTCGGTGATAAGTGGCTTCTTGGTGGCGGTTAGGGTTGCCAAGTGTCCTTTATTTCAAAGGACAGTTCTTTATTTCAGCTCATGTGTCCTTGTCCTTTGATAAACTCGGAAAGGACACCATATGTCCTTTAATTCAGTAATTGATTCTCAAAATTTTATTCATCACTAAAAATTTGAGACGGAGATGTTTTCAAACTTAATTAATCGGGAGAAGTGAGATTCAACATTCAGATGTGATTTCTAGTAAATCAGAGTTGGTAATCCTGCCCCCATTGCCCGTTGCCATTGTCATTGTCATCCTTGCTGGAGAGGAACGAGGAAGGCATTGCCCGCTAACATATTTTTGTGCTTTGCCAATTGCCATATTAAACCAGCTTCATGAGTTTTTGACGTGATTCTATTTTTTATGAGTTGAAGAATATCTTCAGATGAATACTTAGGTAAGAATACTTAATTGTATACTAGGTTTCCCTCTCTTAGAAAGTTAGAAAACATTACAGCTTTACTGAAGGCTGGTCGAAGTCAAGATAAGTACAATTTTATAAATAAATAAAGGCTTCATTCATTATAATGATTTGTAAATATTTTCCTGTCTTTAATTCACAAAATATAATAAAGAAATTTAAAAATGTTTCATTTCAATACAGTAGTGTGATTTTACAAGTGTACGACTTTCTAGACATATTTTATCTATGAATATAATAAAGAAATTGTAAAAAATATTGCACAAGTAAATTTTTATCATGATAAGCAATGGAATATACGGTAGCGTGCAAGTGTCCTTTATTCAAGATCTGTTGACTTGGCAACCCTAGTGGCGGTATGGCATGGTAACCCCAAGTCCTTCTGCAGCCAGTGCTGGATCTTTCAAACAGACATGGCTTCCAGCAGCTTGGGATGGTTCTTTTTCAATTGAGATGCAGTAAGTCGAGGGTTCTTCAACACTTCTCACTTTATGAGGTTATCCGTGGCCTTAGACATCTTCCTTCGCCTTCCACCACCGAAATTGTGCTTCGGTACGATGTTGGGTGGTAGGCCTCTAGCTGCCACCAGCAGCTTCATGATGGTCAACTTCGCCCGACCAGTACGCTTGCATATCGTCTTTATCGGGACGTTTTCTTGCCTCCACGCAAGAATAAGGGCCTTCTCCTCAACAGAACAATACTTCCCAGGCATGTCCACTGCACTTTAAGAAAAATAAAGAACACAAATGACTGCACACAAAAATCCAAGAATTCTGGACGTGGTACGGCAGAAACACAACACCCCCACGTCACCTCTATCTAAACACTGACGAGTTTTGCCTCTGCGGTAGCATAAAGGGATCGACTAACAACATGCCAGATACTTCCAGACAAAATACTTTACTCGGTAGCGTGAGAAATGCAAATCGATTTCAGACCGCTTTCTCAGTGGAATATCGCACGAAGGTCCGAAGTCATTTTGCGGTGGGTGTAAGATACAGAAAAGACAACCTCACAGCACTGGGGTTCAAACCCACAACTTCGGGGTCTCTTGGTACTGTTGAGTGGTGCCCTAACTGGTCCACAGGACACTTTCTAAATAGCTTAAGCTTTATTGAAATGTACAGGGTGGCGCAAAAGTCGCCCACCATAGGCATTTTCAGTGTTGATTATAATATAGTATTTTTTCTTTCTGGTAGGGGATGGCTGTGAAATTAAAAATAGATGAGGATGAACTTGGTTTTAATGTATGGAATACCAGATACTACTACAAATCGATCAATCGCTACAGAATTTAAATTCTGTAGTGATTGCTCACCTTCTCATTGATTGTTAATTTCACAGCTAAAAGAAAAAAACTATATTATAATCAACACTGAAAATTCCTTAGTGCGCGACTTTTGCGCCACCCTGTATAATTAAAATACTGTACTATGATAATATAGTACATCTTCAAAATATAAAATTGAGGATGAATAATTGGGCATAATCCTAATCTATTTAGAATCCTAATCTATTTATTTAATCTTTGAGTTATAATTCTTAATCTTTCCACTAGGTGATTGGGTTCATTGCGTGAAAGATGAAACTATAAGAGATCTTGAACACGGAAATTTTCCAGCATCTAAAGTGACTCCTCTTCGTAAGAAAGTAATTCATGGATGCATCTCTCACGCGCAGTCCTTTTATTATGTAATAAATGGAGAGGTAATAGTTGTAGTTAATAGAGATAATAGAGGTTATAGTTTAGTATTTAGCGTAAATGACATTAGAGATAGCTGAGAGAGATATAAACCTTTTAAACATAATGTTGGTTCTTACATACAAGTGTTATTATTTTAGCTAATGTTAAGAGTACATTTAAGCTGTCTCACAATTACTGTATGCGTAAGGATGTGATATTTTTATTGAAAAAATCATCATAATGCAAAAAAACTCACGCTTTCTTTTGTCGTAGGTTTATTGCCAGAAATCCTTATTTCCAAATTGCGTAAAAGTGAGGGAGAGGGTAGTTGCGGAAGTGATAGAATGTAGCAAGGGAAGCTATAGCTGGAGAGCGATTGGTGCATGGTTGGATCAGTCCACTAAACTCTCCGTTGCTCAGAATCATCTTGATTTTTCGATGATAATGGTGAGTGACAGGAACTGGTAGAAGCGATTGTCTTCCTTTTGTATTTGGATTTAAAGTCTTAGTTACGCGACTTCATCTTTGAATGAGAGTACAATGGGACTTAATACCTAATCTCTCATTAGTTGTAATGAGACGTTGGACTAAAAAAGTCCTTTGTTTGATGAAACGAGAGAATTAGTGGTAAAGCTTTATATCCCATCTATCCCCTTTACTCCAGAATTTAAATATAATTTTTCAGCTAAGGAAAGCATATTACAGAATTGGCAGCAATGAGGCAAATATTGTATTATTATTATTATTATTATTATTATTATTATTATTATAGCATTTTCCAATAGTATGATACATTTTTTTAAGACATTAGAGAGAGACTTGAGTGAATTGTAGTTTCATTGCGTTCCAAACCGAATTTATTGTAGCCAAAATGAAGTTAGATTAAAGTGATTTCAGTTACCTTGCCAGTTCATAAAAACTTTCATTTTGAGGGTCGTTTAGCTTCTTTCGCAATGGCAAAGATCGCGTGACGGAGGGGACCTACGTCTTTACATTGGATCTAAACCACGAGTCGTCGTTACGTTATTTGGACGCGGAGGACGGTCATTCATCCAACTACAACCAGACCCAACGTCGATTAACGTCGTTGATCGACAGGAAATTATTTTAATGTCTTTTTAGTCATGACTTCCGTGAACCCAAAAAAATAATTAAAAAAATAAATTAGACGCGTTTGTGACACGTTTGAATAACGCGCTTGACGTAGGGAGACGGAGCTTGAATTGTCGGCGACAAATTTCCATTAAACAGCTTGGTCCTCAGCTATTTCTTGGTCATATCGGTAACGCCACTTCCCGCCAGCGTCCGTAGCTCAGCGGGTGACACCATTTCCAGATAAGCGAAACGAAGACATTGAGATCATGGGGTTCGAATCCCGATGGTGCCGTAGTAATAGTCCGGGAGTTCGAGCAATGGACCCGGTTAGTTGGCCTGAGCACTGTGCCAATTTTTGGCTATCCTCGCTCATTATTAATACTGCCTCCCATTAGACCAGCGAAGGTAAGCGACGTTAGGTCTGTTCAGTAATTGTCTGGGAGACCTCCACGTTTTGATGATGTAGCTACCATTGGTGTGGATCCCACGTAAAGTCGTAGGCCCCCTCCTTCGCGGAGGAAGTTAAACATCATCAAACGCATTATGTTTTCCCTGCAGGTAAGCACTTCCCGTAAACCGGAAGCAGAAACTCCCGAAACCGAAGAAGAGGAAGACCTCATTCCGGATAAAAATGGTATTCGTGTAGAAGGGGATACCGAAGTCGTTCTTCGAGGCATTGGGTATTTACGATATCTCAAAATGACGATCAGAAACGAGTCTAAAGATCGTACTCAACTTGTGGAGAAGGTCACCATTTGCGCGGGACACACCCAACCTCATTTGAGTCTAGATTCCTCAGTTGTTTTTCCACTGCGACTCGACCCTCTGACAGAAGTTCCAATCGTCTTCAGTTGTTCGGGAAAAGTGATCGGAACGTTTCGAGAGACCGTTGTTCTTACATTCAGCCACAATAACGTGGCTTTCGTCATCAGCCGACGGGTGACAGTTACTATTGATAAGACGGATGCAACGCGGGGAAAGAAAACTATTTCTTTCGCTGGGGTCAAGAGCGGCAGAGGGAGGGTTATCAAGGGGGAGAAGCCCTTCCACGCGTCTCCATTCCTGCCCATGAAGTTACCTCATGCCGAGGTTCCTTTCCGGTTGTGGGAAGCCGTTTTGGGTGAAGAGGATGTTGCGGGTCTCGCGCCTTCGTTGAATGAACCTCTCAACATACAAAATTACGTAGAGAAGCTCTCGTTTCTTCTCTTCCTCGAAGAGGTTGAAATGGAGATGCAAATAAGGAAGGTTAGTCTTAAAACGGGTCAACTATTCAATGAAGGAACGTAGGTAAAAGGTAACATCCGAAGGAGGAGGAGAAACAGCAGCTGAGGCTTGAATAACCGGAATAACGTGATTTCATTGAGTTCTTTTTAGGTTAGGCTAATTTTTGTTGTTCTGGGGAAACTGTGTAACCTCCATCGTAACGGCAAAAGTCAAGGCCACACCCGCCTTATCCACGGGCATTTAATGGAGAGGAGCCCGCGACCCTACTGTGATGATTGTATCGTTCCCTCGACTTTGCGACACTCGCTGGTCAAGTATCCCACTCTCGGGGATTTGCTGTGGCAGCGTCAACTCTCGGGGCACCAAAGAGATGACTGCACATACCCTCTCTCTTCGGTGCTCGGGGCAGAACAACGAAAGTAGTCGGTGGTCGAACTAGTTTGACCAGCGACCACTGGTTCTCTTTTCTTTCCAAATTGAAAAAGGGCCCATTATAGGTGAAAACGTTATTCAGATCTTATTTTACATTTTCTTGCGGGTTTTTAATTTTCTAAAAGTGTTCCGCGGTTTTATATACTCTTATCCATAATCTTATTATATTAATGAGTTGCGTTTTAAAAAGTAGTGATTTCGGAGTTAATGCCTAAGAAATCCTTTTTCAGAAAGAATGGCGGATGTTTCTTACGTTTAGTATTTTTCGTGAATATAGTTTCCAGTAGCAAAAATATCTTAATTCAATCAACGAGCAGTTCGAGACCAACAGCGTCTCCATTTACACGCACCACGAACTGTTTCCATTCCTTCTCTGAGTAACCGTTGCGGCGCCTTCATTTGAATTTCACCTTTTATTTACGCATTTACTCATTACATCCATCTTTTATGCGGCTTTGCTCTACTTCTCACATTTCTGCACTCACTGCTATATATCATCATGACAGTTTTTTCATTAGGGTAAAGTTGCCAATTGTCGCGCAACTCCCCACAAAATACCGTTACATTGAAGGAAATAAAATTGATGTGAAACATTACTTCTAATAACGAAGTTACTAAAAGTAATGTTTCACATTGATCAATTACATAGTGAAATGCGCGACATTAGGACCGATGCGCGACCATTGGCAACTTTACCCTATTTACCATTTTATTTCTTTGTATATTTTTTTTTCGAAAAAAGTTTCATTGTTTAATTGTTCGTCTTTTGTTTATGCGGGAAGGAGGGGCCAAGGGCGCACGATAATCCGCACTTAACACGCTTTTAATTTTGTTTTCCAGTTCGATATCCCTCTTACGCCTTTTACTCCTCATGGAGAGTTCTTGAGTTTGGTGGTGGAGGGCTTGTCGGAAAAACGCCCTTCACTCATGGTCGGAGACTCCGTCGTTGCTTTTCCCCCGTCCGTGACGGATGATTTCGCTGGAATTAAACACGAAGGAATCATTCACCAAGTTCTCCATTCCAAAGTAAAGACATCGGGGTTCTTTAGTATCGGGGCTGGGACTAGCTTAAGGGTTACGAGAATATTGATATTTTGGGGGAAAACGAAAGAATATTGAAAATATTATTCCCAGTAATGTTTAATTTGTAATTAGATACTGAAGTATCCCGGATCTTTGTCCATCAGTGTACTCTAGTGATAGAGCGTTGGGCCGCCGCTAAACTCAAGGTCGTGGGTTAGAGTGTCGGGTTGGATTTCCATGATCATCATTGTGAATGGTATTGCCATTAATTCAGGATGTCCCTAAGTTATTTTCACATATTTTATTCCATTTTGGTTGATTTTATGAAGATAATTTATGGACACACTGTACTTCCTGCTTATCGGTCGTTTTAAAAATGTAATCATAAAGGATCTTCTTGTTCATTCTTCGAAATATTTTTCTAGCTAACTAATCCGAGTAGTTCCTAAACTAATAACATTTTGTAAACATTTTAAGATGTAATAAAAGTGCGATATAACTCTTCAGTTTATTGGGTTATGTCGTAGCCACATCGCAGTACCGTTTCCCATTCGATCAGCGAGCTCAAGCTACGTTGGGTCTGCTCAGTAGTTGGATGGGGGACTCACTTTTGCGTTCACATTCTGTAGCGACCCTTAGATATTTCAGGTCGCACGTAAAGTTGTCGGTCCTCCTCAGTTACATGACCTTTGCTGTTGCGGAGGTTTAACGACATTAAATTTTTTTTTTTATTCAGTTAGTTGAAAAGATGAGTTTTTAGTTATTTTGAATGAAAAGTTAATCTCGTTTCAGGTATTGCTAAAATTCCATCCCAGTTTCCACTCCTGTTACCATGGAGAAGATTATTCCGTGCAGCTACGTTTCAATCGAACGCCCTTGAGACGATGTCACCTCGCCATCTCTCTCGTTGTGGATCAACTCGGATCAGCGAGTCTCTTCCCCGCCAAACTCGACTTCCAGTTACCTCAAATCCCCTTCATAGACACTGATTTTAAGCCAGAGTCTAATGGTAATTTCATTAAAAGTCTCTCCCTTGATCCTGTTTTCGATTGTTGCGCCGAAACTACCTCAAATCAACAGTGTGACCATGTAAAGTGGGGAAAAAGTAGTAGACATGTCGGAGACGAGGAAAATTACTCACCCAACCTCACAACCGTCTTGAACAGTTCTTTCTTCAAAATGGATAGAAGAGGATATTGTTTACCCGTTGTGAGTTCCTCAAAAAGTAGAAGAGGTGAGTTAAGATGGGATGTTTAGTATTATATCAGTCTGGATTTGAAGTACTGAGCTCACTCAGTAGGGTTCCTAAGAATACCGACCTTCGTAGACTAATTATGACGTAGGCCGTTATCCATTGGTCGCAAACAGCTTGAACTCCGTGGTATAGTATCGGAGTTGCTGTCCCGGAATCGTGGGATCGATTCTCTCAGACAGCGTGAATTTCTGGACAAGACCTAAAACTGAATCATTTGCGTATGGCCCCCAGTAACTTGTTTGAGGTTCATTTATCTTTGTATCCGTTATCGAAAGCAAAACTTACTGATAGTCACTCATTCCTATTTGGTGACAAAAGTACTGCTCCAAGATTGAAGGGTTATCCCTCTAAACAGTTCATGTTAACGGAAGAAACGAGTTACCCTTACCTGTTTAGGAGCCAGTATCCAAGACCTCCGTAAATAAGAAAATATTCAGTGCATATACCATGAAAATGTCTGTTATAGCGTAAAGCGAGGATTAACTAAAGGAAACTTCCTTTGTCGCAGGAACTCGTTGTAGGCCTGGCATTCCAAGGCTTGAATGGTTCAATAAGGACTTAAACCTTGAGCAAAGAACAGCCGTGAAAAGAATTTTAGAGGGTAGCACACGGCCCCTTCCATACGTCATTTATGGTCCTCCTGGGACCGGGAAAACAGTGACTTTGGTTGAAGCCCTTCTTCAGATTTATAAAATGGTTCCTCACAGTAGGTAAGTAAAGCGTATTTAGTTATTGTGAATTTATTTATTTGTCTTTATCTTTTTTTTATCATTTATAATTAAAAATTGAGCTGGAAACATTGGCGTAATTAACTGCATGTTCATTATTCATGGTGTTTCACTGGCCTACATAGTCAGTGCTACAGACCACTATCTCTTAACCTTCTATGGACCACTTGTATATAAAATGTACCTGTTGAGCCTGAAGTAAAGTGTTTGTTGTTGTTATCAGTAATAAATCCAAACGCTTTTTTCTGATTATTTTTTTTTAAATCTCTCTATTGAACCATGTCGGTAAAAATTTTATTTTTATATCAAGAGAAAAAATTTCAATTATTTCAGAATACTTGCTGTGAGTCCAAGCAACAGCGCGAGTGATTTGATAGTTGAGCGAGCCATTGCGAGCGGTCGTTTGAAGCCTGGAGAACTGGTGAGGATCAATGCATTCAATGTAAGTGACTAAATATTTTCGCATATTGTTACTCCTAAGCTTTTTGTGAGGCGACCGAAGGTTGGGGACCTACTCTCTGTCAGGTGTTACGTCATTATCGTAAACTTTCCCGAGCGCATTCGGTATTTGATTCAACATTCAAAATTTGATCATAAAATATAGGTTTAGACCATTTATCTGACTTGGATAACTTCGATAGGCCCGAGTACCTTCACGTTTTCCAAATGTAATTTAATTGTAGTCTTCGCATTTTCTCGGAAGATTTTGCATTGCATATTTATTGCGCGAATTAATTTCAGTATCGAAGGTGACTTTGTCTTAAATCAGGTTCGGACTTTATGTTGTGGTGTTGAACGGTAAAGTATATGAATTTTAAAACATACCATTCTTATTTTTACACCTCATCAACAGTATTATTAACGTAGAATTTACGCCCGAATTTTTACAAAAGTTGAAGGTGCCGACGTATGGTGCAGACTTCCAGAACCGATTGAATGGCGCAGCTCCTCTTTGGAGGAACTGCACCATTCAATGGGTTCTGGAAGTCTGCACGAACATTTTCAATTGTTTTGCCATTACGTGGTCGCTTATGAACCTAGGTACTAGCCAATGTGCGTTGTTCAATCGTATAGTTGCTGCTATCACACGCTTCAAATGAGTCTGAAAGAAAAACGAAAATCAGTTAGTATTTTGCTGGGTTGACAAAACATTGTGGACACCCTGTATATGCCATGCTGAAGTTATTGCAAGACTTATTTTTGTAAACGAGAGATTTTTCTGCAGTTGCTGAAAGCATTCAGTTGTAATGCAAAACTGATGTTTAAACTCGATCGGTTTATTCCTAATTGAATTCTGATTGAAATTCGTAGGGCAACGTAAAGTTAACTTTAGAGCGTGCGTATGGAAGTTTATGTAGCAGTTGAGGTACGTCGAGGCCACTGTCGCAATTAACATTGGCAGTCCGGTAGTAGTCAGGTGTAGATCCCCTCCTTCATACGATGGGGGAAGTAGAGATCAAATAATTCCCCCTAAAACTGGGAAAACTGTGTGTCAGTCCACACTTACGGTCTATAGCAACGAAATACCCTAAATTTATGAAGTGAAAATTCGTCTGTATGATTTAGTAACAGGATTCTGCATAGTAGAAAATCTAACGAAACGGTTGAAACTTTTGACGGAAGATGAGCCGAAAATTTCAAGTTCCTTTTCAGTGTATGTATATTTGAGGTAATTTTGTTTTTTAATTAATCGTTTTCAGAGGTGTGTGGATAGCATTCCCCAAAGTCTCGAACCCTTCTGCGTCACTGTAGCCGATTTGGAAGTTGTTGTAAGGCATCGTATCATCGTTGCCACGGCAACGACGGCTGGACGACTCTACAGTGCCAGACTTAAAAACGGCCATTTCACCCACGTCTTCATGGATGAAGCTGGGCAGCTGACAGAGCCTGAAACTTGCGTCGCTCTTGGGTAAGTTTGTTTGCGCGTTCTCAACTTTTAATTGTTCAGTACTTAACCTTTCGGACCCCATCATTAGTCGCTCGATTTTGAAGGAAATTCGGCATTTAGAGTGGAGAATGGCTCTTTGTGGCTACTGCTACTGTTACCGGTCCTCCTTTTCTTTCGTCATTATGGGTTCACAAAGCAATACGGTGTTCACAGAACAATTTATCCGATCGGCCCATTAAAGGTCCATTCAAATAAGTCAAATATATTTACAAAAATCTATAATCTAAGTTTAAATTAACACCGAGACGACGCACTTAAAATATACAAACAGTAGGTCCTGTTCCTACTTAAAGTAAACTATCACTTCACTCGTCTCAGTCGCAGTGGTGTTCCAAAGCTGTTAATCTTGACTTCCCGGCTGTTGCGAGTGATTTAGATGGACGGGCAAGGATAGGCTTTGTTTCCAATTGATGACGCTTAACCTATATAGGCCCTATAAAAATTGCTATAGGCAATGTTCAAGCACCACTGTACCCTGTACCCTGAAGTGACCACAGATTTAATGCCGACAACTCAAACTTTTAAATATCCAACTTTCTTGAAATTTCTGTAACTTGAATTTCCCGCTTCCAACCTTTATTGTTCAGATCACGAGCACGAATCATCCCCAAACTTCCATTACTATCTTTCACCTCGCTCACTTTCAAATCTTTCACACCGAGCTCTAGTGTCGCACTCCAACTATAGCTCACATTTAACTTTCACAACAATGATACTGCCATACCAGTCACACTCCAACTATAGCTCATTTAACTTTCACAACAATGATACTGCCATACCAGTCACACTCTTACACTATTAGCCGCTATCTCGCTCATCATGCCAGAAATGGTGGTTTGTATGGCTCCAGCTAAATAAATTTGGAGGGGGTCATACTGGTTTGCTCTTGTCCGCAGAGGTGGGGAGTCGGGAGTCGGGGCTTTTTTGAAGAGTCGGGAGTCGGGAGTCGGTAAAAACGACCGACTCCCGACTCTGATTCAATTTCTATATGCCAACAATTTACCAGAATACTACTCTGCCCTAAATAAATATCTTCCTGAACTAATTCTAGATTCACATTTCCACATTTGATTTATTGTTCTGGTAAATCTTAGCAAATGAATTTCATATTTCTATTTTAGGATACTAGGTACCATATAAAAATTAGCAATATATTAATTATTAATTTAATTAGCCCCTATTAGTAATGAGTCGTGGGCCTAGTAGAAAATCAGCAGTCTTTCAATATTTTAAGCTAAATGAGGATGAAAGTATTTTTATTTGTCAAGTAGAAAAGGATGGTAAAGAGTGTAATGCAAAAATTAGTGCTTACACTGGGAAACATGCTAATGCTCCAACTCGAGCCTCAAACTTGAAACGCCATCTACGAAACAAACATCCCAATATTTATAAGGTTGTAGATCAGCATGATAAGGAAAGAGTCGGGAGTCGGAGTCGGTTTTTAAAAATACTGACTCGGGAGTCGGTTGTTTTTGGCCGACTCCCCAGCTCTGCTTGTCCGTCCATTCGTCACTTTCGTGTCCGCGCCGAAACTTTTGAACCGCTCGATATAAATTTATGGAAATTGTACGAGTTTACGAGACGATGTGTCGCGAGCAAGAATCAAATCTTTGTATCAAAGGTCAAGGACACGGGGGCATTGATGTCGTTCTGAAATAGTTCTTGTTGGTCATTGTCCGTATAGGTCATTTGCACCTAGAGCGTAACACCCTGAGGAGATATCTTGTTTTTGGACTAAAATGAATCTCTAGTAGCATTGGAATGGAATTCTATCCTTAAAAGTGAAGTGAAGTAAAGGAAAAATAAGAATGATTCTTTCGAGTGTTAACACCTTTCAGTGCTATAAAAATGTTGGTTTTTATTCTTTAGGAATTGGTGGTGGTGGTAGCGCATTGTCGTAACATCTAGCGAGTTAAAGTAGAATTAGTAACCTAATCCTAATATAGTTTTATTCACTGGTTGGAAATTACCTATATTTTGTATTAGATACTGAAATACCAAAGCTACACTTAATAATAATGATACTTTACCACTTTCCGTGAATGGTTAATTAATTATTATTGATTTGTAGAACGCTCCTTATTAGCACATTTTGACTTCCAAATACACTGATCAGGAGACAAGATTAAATACTTTATTTTGGCAACTCAACTGCGTATTATAGCTTACCTGATCTGTTTTTATCGTAACACCGCTTCCCGGAGATCAGCGAAGTTAAGCGGTATTGGGTCTAGGACTCTAGGTAGTGGTTGGATTGGGGACCGTCCTTCGCGTCCACATGATGTAGCGACCTATGGTTCGGGTCCCACCCACGTAAATATATAGGTTCCCACCGTCATATGACTTTAGATGTTGCGAAGGAAGTTAAAGAAGACTCATTACAATTTGGAACCATTTTTACCATTAACTGTTATTCGATTAGGCTGGTGAACAGCAGTAGTGGCCAGATTGTATTGGCGGGAGATCCGAAACAATTGGGACCTATCGTTATGAGCCCTATTGCCAGGAGATACGGACTAGATGAGTCTCTCCTTCATCGGCTGTGCTCGTCCGTGATCTATCAGGTAACACTCGTTATTAAATAAGGGCACCCTACATTATCGTACGTGGTATATCACGTGGAAATACCCTGGCTTTTATTTGTTATAACAACAGTTTGAGAAGTTTGGCAAAAACGACGCATAAACTTAAAAAAAAAAAAAAAAAAAAAAAAAATTAATCGACTCCAAAAAATATCACTAAAATTATTCCAATTTTTCAAAAAACGGGTAAAGTGACGCACTTACCCAATTTGAAAAGTGATTCCATCAGAATTGAAACTAATCAATATTTTAGCATGAAAAACGACTCCCCAGATCTGATATACAAACTTCTTAACTTGGTGCTAGTATTTACTGAAAATTAGTCTTTTGATGAACTTATATTTATGTGGAAACCCAGAACAACTCTTAAAGCTTTTGAGAGAGAGAGAGAGAGGGAGATTACTTTCAGAGTAGAAATGGGTTTTAGATTACAAATGAATGATGAAAAGGATTGTAGAAAAATTGCGGACGACGTGAGAAAATTTCTTTATATAATTTAGTGTAAACAAAACCAAACGCATTTAAATTTCATATTTACAGTTCCATTACGTCCACATTTCATTACATACATTTAATTAATAATCCATTTCCCATTCGCTTGAACTTGAGACCATTTTTCATTTCAACTTCAGAAGACTTTTATACGTAATGTGAACAATGTACGAGATGTCCCCAAAATTACTTTTCAGCCTCAGTGCCCACGCTTAAAAAAAATTTACTCTGACGATGGTACTATTGACGATGGGTCAGTGGATGATGGCACTGACGAGACGACGATGAGAGATAGATGTTATTTTGAACCACGACTCGTCACCCTCCTCGTCAGGAACTACAGGTCTCATCCGGATCTTGTGAAGCTTTCCTCGTCACTTTTTTACCATTCGCTTCTTGTTCCCTCTTCGACAAATCAAGTAAGGAAGAAAATCCCTCAGAAAAAAGCAATAGAGGTTAAACACTTTGTGATAGGTTGATGTGGAATTGGATTATGGCCTTGGGTACCATAGTCTAATATAATTTACCGAGTCTAGTCATCGCATTCATGAGCTGTTTACTAAAATGAATATATTTATTCTGCAGCTTAACTATTACTACTTACAATTACCATACTCTACGCAATTTTTTATATCTCGAAGTAATGGAAAGTTAGTTTGTTTGTTTTTACTCTAATCTGTGTGTTATTACAGCCGTAAGAAGGACAATGTGTAACAAATCCTGTCTCAAATCCAAACTTAGCAGTAACATTGGTGAATGAAATTTGTAATTTGTATTGCTCGCTTCAGAGGGCGCTGCGAGTCAATTTCTGGATGAATGTTTATTACGGAAATGAACTTTTATGATAAGACTCGGTAAATTATATTAGGTTGTGTTATTTATTCGTAGGGAAGAGGCAGCTGATGCCTTCTATCAAAGATTATTTCTAACAAGATCTGAAACTCCATCCACTTTGACGTTAGCTTTTTCTTCTGCCATCTGCCATTTGGAAGAACGACTAAATTACCAGTGGAAAATGTCATCATAATAAATTGTACATAATTACTTATTATTAGTTCAATATGCAATCAAATGCAATGTCGTATAATAAATTAGGCATATCAGACTTTTATATTTTCCAAGATTGATGTGATAACATTGTCTTTGTTAATAAACTTCGTAAAGCTTACTTCTTACTGAGGATGTCCTGGGTTTGAATCGTGGTGGCGACATTTTTGTTTCCTACAAATTCCATGCGTGTTATTCCATTTTATTTTTTATACATATGTTTAAATTTTGTATTTTTGTAGATGGTGAATCGTTTATTGTTGTGGGAGGAGCTTCCAAACCCCTCGTGCCCCCTCTTATTCCATCCAGTGAGGGGAGAAAATCGACAAGAGGGGGATTCTCCATCGTGGTTCAACCCTGCAGAGGCATTCCAGGTATGTGTGTGTGTGTGTATATATATATATATATATAATTATATATATATATATATATATATATAATATATAATATATATATATTATATATATATATATCAACGTAAAGAACGACGCTTTGTATAGGAGAATTAGCCGCGCAAGATGAGAGCGAAAGAACGAAACAAATGAAAAATGAGGTACCCACCCGGGAATCGAACCCGGGATCTTCCGATTGCCGGTCAGATATGATAACCACTACACCACAGGCCTCACCCAAACAAATGTCGTAATTCCTCTACATACGCGCGGATAATTCTCCTATACAAAGCGTCGTTCTTTACGTTAATTATACTGCGTGTTTGCAGTTACAATATATATATATATATATATATATATATATATATATATATATATATATATATATATATATATATATATATATATATATATATATATTATGCAGGAAGAAGGGCCCAAGGGCAAACGCTTCCCTATAGAAGAAGAAAGCCAAAATTAAGGTCCAGAGTTTTTGAGATGCCTAGACACTGTATTTGAAAAAATGGAATTCATAGATGGGAGGAATGATGTTCCAGAGTCGATCGGTTGAGTAGTTGAAAGAGTAAGAATACCGATTAACCCTCGCGTTAGAGAGTTGGACAGAATAGGAATGAGTGTCGAAAGCCTGGTACTGCGAGCTCTCCTGACAGAGAGAGAAGTACCTCAAAAGGCCTTGCGCCCCATACCGAGGAGGTACCAATGGCAACGGGTGCCAGGGAAAATTTCATACACCCTCAAATAGTGTGCAAGATTCGGTCTAACCTTTTCTTGAACTGATCCACAGAGGAACTGTTCACAACTTCTGAAGATAACCTGTTCCACGTGTCACAGATCTTATACGTAAAGTAATTCACACACACACACTAGTGCTAAACCGTTTCAACTCCAACCATTGTTGCGAGTTGGGTTACTTAAACTAAACATGCTTCTAAAATCGACATCGTTGAACCCGCGTAAGAGCTTGAAAACCTTGAGTTTCCAGCGAAAACAAGTTCAGGGCGCGTAAGCGTCGATTGCAGCTCATATGCCTAACGAAAGGGATTAACTTTGTGGCCCTCGCCTGGACTCTCTCCAGCATCTCAATATCTTTCCTGAGGGTGGGCGACCAGAACTGCACAGCATACTCCAAGTGCGGCCGAACCAGGGAATTGTACAGAGCGGGCACAATCTCCTTGTTCCGGAGTCGAAATTGACTCCTGATATAACCAAACAGCTTCTGGGCTTTCTTTTCCACCTCTACGCACTGTTTGGTAAACTTAAGGTCGCTGTTAATTAGCACACCCAAGTCCTTTTCCAAATCAGCGGCCTCGATATTACTCCCCAACATGAAGTAGTCCGACTTGGGATTGGCGTAGCCAATGTGCATGACCTTGCATTTACCCAAGTTAAACGGCATTTGCCATTTTTCGGACCACTCCTATCTTACGTAGGTCCGCACGCAGTTGCTCGATCGCTTCGGGCGTCCCAACATTGGCCCCAAGCTTGGTGTCATCGGAGAATTTGGCGATCCTACTGACGATGCTAGCGTTGATATCATTTATGTAAATGATAAACAGTAGTAGCCCCAAAATGGAACCCTGAGAAACCCCGCTAGTGACCGAGGCCCAACCCAAGCTAGCCCTTTTAATTATAACCCTCTGCCGCCTATTCTTCAGCCAGTTTTCAATCCAGCTACCTACTTCCCCATCGATACCCAGCCCGCGAACTTTGCCATTAGCCAGCAGTGAGGTACTTTATCAAAGGCTTTCTTAAAGTCGAGATAAAGCATATCAATTGCCCTACTCTTATCGTACTCACTCCACATGACGTGGAAAAACTCGCAGGTTGGTGAGACATGACCTATGCCGTCTAAACCCATGTTGGGAGTCCCCAAGCAACTTGTAGGAATCCAAATGGTCAACGATCCTATCCGCTATTATAATTTACCTACAACCGTAGTGAGACTAATGGGACGATAGTTCCCTGGACTTTCGTGATCCCTTTTCTTAAAGATAGGGATCACGTTGGCTTCCCACCAGTCACCAGGCACCTGGCCCGTCTCCAACGATTTATTGAAGACTGTAGCCAAGTGGGGAGCCACCTGGTCGCGCACTTCCCGCAACACTCTTGGAAGGAACTGGTCTGGCCCAGGAGCCTTAAACGCGCTCACTTTGTCTATTCTATCGGCAACGACTGTTGCGGTATACCGAACACTATCCAGGCCAGCACCTTCGGGGATGACGCGGGTGTCCTCCGTGGTGAACACTCCCACAAAGTACTCATTCAGCACATCAGCGATGTCGGAGGTTCGCAGCGCGCCGCTGGGGTCCTTTAACGGGCCTCTCATGCTTCTAATGGGCTTTCTACTACAGGGTGGGCCGTAAGTTTCCATACATAGGAAAAATAAACATTTTTTTATGGACAACCATTTTTATTTATATAATATGCTCTACATGGTTGCCATTGTTTTGAAAACACATTTCAATACGTGTTCCCCACTGTTGATGAACACGCATTAGCACAGTTGACGTTATGCTTGTAATGGCGTTGGTGATACGTTCCTTTAGATGATTTATGTCTCGTATCTTTTCCTGATACACCATGGCCTTCAAGTGCCCCCAAAGATAGAAATCAAGGGGGGTGAGATCTGGGGATCTGGGAGGCCACTCCACAGGACCACGCCGACCAATCCAAGCATCCGGAAACTGCTGCTGATCCAAATACCGACGCACGTGAAGACCATAATGAGGTGGAGCTCCATCTTGCTGGAAGTAAACTGGGAAGTTACCTTCCTCGTTTAGCAGGGATGGGAAAATCTCTTCTTGCAACATGTTAAGATACCTTTCGGCATTAAGATTTCCACTGACAAAAATTGGTCCAATAATTCTGTCACCCCATATCCCGGCCCACACCATCACTTTACCGGCACCTTGCATCTTCGTCGGACTCAGCCAGTTAGGGTTAGCATTACTCCAATAACGTATGTTTTGCCGATTAACCTCTCCATTCGTTGCTCTTTCGTCAAACGCATATTCTTAGGGTATCTGAAACATAAAAACAAACGTTTAATTTTTCCTATGTATGGAAACTTACGGCCCACCCTGTATTAATATAACTGAAGAACTACTTAGGGTTCCCCTTACAGAGGCTTGCCACCCGGAGTTCTTCGTTACGTTTCGCTAGCCTAACCTTCGCTTTCACTTCTCTGCACAGGCAGACATATGCCTTTGTGTTCTCATGGGAACGATTGGCCTTCGCCCTCCTATACGCAGCTTTCCTATTTTGGATAGCCGAAGCGATGTCCCGAATGAACCACTTAGGCTGCGTTGAAGCAGGGGTGACCGGTTTTGAGGGTATGGCAGCAGACTGCAGCACCATAAACTCGTCCCGGAATGCACTCCACACTCCCTCAACATCGCCGCCGACCTCTAACCCCATCTCACCTACGCTATCCTGGAGGCCAACAAAGTCCCCTCCGCCGTAGATCGAGCTTACTGCCTCTCGAGTTACTACGCTTCACCCGAGGGACGCAGACACAGAACCTAATCAGACCGTGATCACTCCCGCCCAACGGTGAGGCTAGTGACGAGGTTGTCTTCAGTCGTGAATACTAAGTCTAGAACGCTTTTGCCTCGTGTAGGTCTACTGACCCACTGAGTCAGGAAGTTCTCATCAGCAAAGTCAACTAGCCTCCTCCCTTCGGCATCAGCAGTCCTGTCTTCCCAGTTTATGCCGCGACAGTTGAAGTCTCCTGAAACTACACACACCTTGTTCCCTAGCAGGCTACGGAGTTCGGTGTACAAGGCTGTATCCTCCTCGAGGAGGAGATGCGGAGGTCTGTACACCAAAATTAACCTATAGTTCGTCCTTCCCTGGTTCAGATCGACGCCAAGCAGCTCCTGTTCCGATCGGAACTGACAGTCAACCGGACTCAACGTATCCCTGACGTATATTAGTACCCCTCCCCCCTCCCCACGGGTGCGTTCCTTGTGAAACATTCTATACCCGGGAATCTCGAACTCCCCAACGTTTCCCTACGATCAGTATGAATCCAGGACTCGGTGATGGCAACCATATCCTGGTATTTTGATGCTAAGAGCGCCCGTAGCTCGCAAAACTTATTCCTTGTCGACCTAGCATTAAAAAGCACTGCATGGATGGAGCCTTCCCTATTCTGACCTCCTAGCACGACCCGTTTCCCGAACAACACCTCACCAACGAGGGGGTAACTTCCGAAGGAGCCTCATCCCCCTCGAACGGGGAAGGAGGGTCACTCACCTGTACATGGACGCACCCTTCAGTTGAAGGTACGTCCGCAGCGGCTGAAGATCATCTCTGCCCAGTGGGGGCCCGTCATCAATCCCCAGGCTTGACCTCACCATACGGTATAGGTGCCGGTCAAGCAGCGGGCCAAGCGCACCTTTACCCTTGACATTGAGGTGGACACCATCCCTCTGATAAAGGTCCCACCTACCCGAAAACACGTCGAAGGGGTCAACAAACCTCTCGCCCAGTGGGACGCACAAGTCTTGCACCCTCTCGTTGGTGCCAATGACCTTACTGAGCGCGTGGTCACTGGCATTCATCCGCGGTAAAATACCCATCAATATTCCCCTGTCTGTCTTAAGTTTTAGATCATCCGCAAGAGACATTATCTCGGTGATGATTCCTTCCGTCGAACCTACTCTACCCCACTTTGAGGAACAGGTCGTTGCCATCAGCATGGACAACGATCGCAGTCCTCCAACTAGTCACGCGCAGCTCCTCTATCTCTTTACTTAAGTGCGCCGTTCCCCACCCGGGTAAGCACCTTACCTTACCTTCCTCCTGTCCCGGTTTGCAGAAGTAAAGTACTTCTGGCCCCTGATCTGTGAGTCCTCAATCAAAACGGTGTCTTCCTCTTCGCGCACAGGAGACTAAAGCGGTTGGAGCTCCTGACAGCGGTAACTGGGGTATCAGGTTTCGGCTTCACAGCGTTCTTGCCCGATACCTTTCGATACCCTCGCCACCCGTAGACTCAGCCGCACTTACAGTACCCGACCCATCCCGACCGGCAGCTACATCCTTCGGTTTCTTCGGGCCATGAGTAGGCCCCTTCTCACCCTCTCTCTCAGCAGAAGGAATCCCTTAGTATCCTATACAAACAGTTTGTACGTACTACCCTAACTTACGCTGCCCCCGCCTGGTCCCCGTCCATCTCCCACACAAAACAGAGGTCTCAGAAGCATTACTGGCTGCCTCCGAACCACACCCATCCCACATCTACATGCAGATACGAAAATACTCCCCATCGAACACCACATGAACATGACAGGGACTCAATTCTTCTCCAGAGCACTGGCCCCAGACCACCCCTGTCACCATCTCACATTACACAATCCCCCACCCCGCAACAAAAAACGTACTCCTGCTGCTCACTATTCGCAGCTACTGAACAATATCCCCCCTCCTCCCCTAAACATCAACCTCATTAAACATCTCCACACAGAATTTACCCGGAAATACCTACTCGACCAACCACACAACACTGTCCTTCACAATACTCCCCCTGTAGTCCATCAGAGCGAACAAACCCTCCCAAGGAAAACAAGAGTTACTCTGGCCAGGCTCCGTTCAGGCCACCACCCCTCCCTCCAACAATACAGACACAGACTCCACCTAGCTGACACCTCCACCTGTCAAAAATGCTACCTCCACCCTGAGGACACAGAACACCTACTCTTACACTGCCACACTCTCTCTCAACAAAGACACAACTCCAACATTACCTCTCTACGAGACCTATGGACCCGTCCCACGGTGGTAGCGGGATACCTGAGTGCCGCCGGGTTCGCATAAGAGAACCCGGGGGCTACGAAGAAGAAGAAGAGATTGATTGATTGAAGACAGTAAGAGGTGGGGAATATTTGTGGTTAAATTTTTTTTTTATATTTTTCAACAGAAAATCCGTTTCGATAGAAAATAAATAAATAGTTCCAATAAATTGCATGTTGTAAACAAGAGTATTGTGTGTGCGTCTTTTAAATATAAAAAATAGATTTTCTTTGTTAAATTTGGATACACAAAATACAGCATAGACTTAACAAATGTGTTCAAATTTTATATTTCAAATAAAGGATGCAGATAAGTATGCAGCCCATAAAATATTTGGTAAATTGTATTAATAAGAAAAAAAATTCGGTATATGTATAAAAATTATGAAGAATGTATTTGTTTAATGAGAGCTTGTATATCATTGGTAGATAAATGATGGTCGCAGCATAGCATCATGTTGTGTTTTTGTTTTTAGGTGTCTCGGTACGTCGTGGCTCTCCTGAACTTTGGTTTGGAGTCGAATGAGATCGGAGTGATCGCCCCCTACAAGAAACAGGTATTGGACGGGGAAACGTGTTATCTGTCGTAACCAATGTCGCAACATCGCTTCTCGTCGATCAGCGAAGTTAAATGACATTGGGTCCGAGTTGTAGTTGAATTAGTAGCACGTACTCCGCGCTCAGAGATGTAGCGACCCGTGGTCCCTTTTGTTATAGGACCTAAGATGCTACGGAAGAAGTTTAATGCCCCGAATTATTATTATTATTATTATTATTATTATGATGATGATTATGATGATGATTATGATGATGATTATGATGATGATTATGATGATGATTATGATGATGATTATGATGATGATTATGATTATTATTATGATTATTATTATGATTATTATGATTATTATGATTATTATGATGATGATTATGATTATTATTATTGTACTTTGCAGTAATCCCGACTTGGATTTTAGAGCAGGGATGCACAGTCTTTTTTCAACAGAAGGCCAGAGAGTGGCTGTTGGTTATTGAGTGGTGGCCGCGCATGGTCGACGATGAACATTTTAAAATTAATATTTTCTTTCACGAGTTAAACTTCATCTCATTTATGATCTCTCGAGTTTGAATCTTAAATATCGATCATTGGCTGTGCTAATTTAAATTAGTTATTGCAAAAATCCATTTCAAAATTTCTTTTTGTAGCAACAGCTTAGTCACTCTCGGTGGTTCTCTCTTTCTCGCGGGCGAATCTGCGTATATATGAAATAATTATTTATTGGCAAGAATGCAATCTCCGAGACGCTTTAAGGCAGTGGTGCACAAACGTTTTTGATGTGAGGGCCAAACCAACCATCCAGGGCCGGATTTAGGAGTGGGCAAAGTGGGCAGCTGCCCATGGGCCTCCACATCTTGGGGGCCTCCACATATTGACAAGCCATTATCAAAATAGAAAAAACCCGAAACGAGAAACCCGATAGATGATCAACAAAAAAACACGCGCATCCAATACCGCTGTAGTACATAAACTTTTACCAATTACTATTTGTTGTGTACTGATTATTATTTTGTTTTTATTACTCTTTTAGGCCTACTCTCACTATAATGGAATACCCGAGTAACCCGAGGCTTTCATTTTTTGCAGAAATGAGTGGAATGGACAAACACAAGAGTGCACGATGTTTTGAAAGTGTATGTATGTTAATTATATTATGAATCTTATGGATGACTTCAATTATGCCTTCCCCTAAGGTAGGGGGGCTTCCACATGGAGGCTGCCCAGTGCCTCCACACGTCTAAATCCGGCTCTGCAACCATCTGTTTTATATGTAGGGGCCAGGTATATAGATTGGGTCATAAATTGGGTCACTTTTATTTTCTAACTTTTTCATTGAATTGAAAAGACCCGTGGTGGCCACATTTGTCCCGCGTGCCAGGGTTTGTGCATCACTGCTTTAAGGTCTCTTAAATGCGAAAACAGCTTCTAGCGATCAGTCTTTTTTTAATTTAACGTGTGAAATGTTGGTTTCTCGAATCAACAGGTTGAGAAGATTCGCCAATTGTTGACGGCTTTCGATATTGAAGATGGAATTAAAGTCGGTCCAGTGGAAGAGTTTCAAGGACAGGAAAAACTTGCTGTAGTAGTGTCCACCGTTCGGTCCGCGGATAATTTAGTCGAGGTTAGTGTTCGCCTTCATTTGAACCGTGATCTACCTTTGCTTATCGCTTAACCTTACACCCAGAATTATGTGATAGCTGATGGGCAATTTAAGGTGACAGTTTACGGAGTTAGTATGGTAAATTCTGACTTGTCTGAAGTAGAATCAGGTTCCCAACGCATTGGGACAAAGGGCATGAACTCCAAACCTGAGTACTAGCAGAGTAAGTGGTCCTGGCTCAACCTAGGACTTTACTGTTCCGAATCTAATGCATCTACGGGAGTTCAGTAAATTGTGTAACTATACGACGTAGGAGAATAGGATGACTAAGTATTCTTTGTAAATAATGAATAAACGTAGGGCTGTTCTCTCTACTACGGTCTTCCACCACTCATTTCACTTGAAACATAATTACTTAATAAGGATGACTTAAATAACAGAACCTTGTCTATATTAATACTTTCATTGTTTTAAATTTATTCCAGGTATGAGTACAGAAATTAACCTTAAAAAAAAAAAAAAATGAAAAAACTGCCATTCAAGTCTAGCAAAAGTTTGGCACGTGTTATTTACATACTGATCATCAACAATTACGTTAAGTTACACTCGGTTTTAAGGGAGTTATGATTCAGCGGTGGAGAAACGACTTCAGGGTTTACGCGATGGAGTAGCCGCAACCATTCCTTATCGCTTTAATAATATAATTCACCATTGAAAAATTGAAGTTTAGGGTAAAAACCATAACTGCGAATAAAGCCAAGTATGAACTATGAACGGTTGTTGTAGTCACTGCCTCGAAATGCAGTAAATTATTTAGTTTGGCTAATGATGCAAAACATCCAGGTTTAACATTTTCCTTAAACTAACGGTTAAAATGAACTACCTCAATGAAAAGAAACTCCATTTCAGTATTTCTTATTGGAATTGACATAATGCTCCGTTGGTGCTTGTTGAACCTACGTTATGGCATTCAATTTATAGGAAAGGAACCACGACCCAGAGAAGCACCTTAACTGAAATCGAAGCTGAAACTCAAAACTTCGACCTTCAGATTAACAAACTAACGTTTTTAGCAATGGCTAGGTGAGTTTAACATTGATTATGGTGGTTATACTCCTTTATCTCTCGAAGTATCCCGTGTGGTAGAAGTGTGTGTTCCAGTGGCATTTGGAGAGTTGCTTCTGAGGTAAAGTGTATTCCTCGAAGGTGATCTTTCGGGTACGGAAGAGAAGTACGAGTCTGTACAGTGGATGGGTGATAACTGTCCACTGGAAGCAATGTCTGAGCAAAGATCATTGTGACGGTCTTTTAGGATCAGAAAGTTATTCTCTCCCGCCGTCGATGGCATTTCTTCGTTTCGGTAGTGAATAGCAATACTTGTTGGCATTCACAGCAGTGTTCTAACCCAAAAAAATCCAACAGCAAAGGCACTTTCTGGTCCCAAGAGGACCGTCAATATGATCTTTGCCACACCCGAAATTCTTGCCAGCTTTTAGCGGACAGTTGTCACCCATCCATCGACTGCCAAGACCTTGTTTCTTCAGAACAATCTCCTCAGTTCCATGAAAGATCGTCTTCAAGAGCACTTTACCTCATATGCTCTCAAAAGTGCCACTGAAACGGCTTCGTCAGCGGAGCACAGACTTCTACCACACGGGGCTGTACTCGCTTACCGCTAGATGGTAGAAGTGCATCGATACAAAGAAGGTATTGTTGCCCTCTTCTAGTTATATTCCATTCCAACTGAACCATAATTCTGGACACCCCTCATTTAACCACGCAGAAATCGTTGTTGAACCCGCCAGGTTAGCCTACTGCTAAAACGTTAGTCTATTAATCTGAAGGTCAGGGGTTCGAGTTTCGGCTTGGACTTCAGATTTCAATGATTAAAGTGTTTCTCTGGGTCGTTGTTGATGTGGTAGTGGTTCCTATCCTATCCTGCGTGAAGCTGCAGGTTCTCTCCGTCACATAACCATTGATGTTCATTCTTCCTAACATCAGACTGACGTAACCCATAATTTGGGCTTCTTGCGAAGTGCTCAGAGATTCAATGTGGCTGTTACGAGAGCGATCGGACTTCTTGTCGTCGTTGGAAACCCATTTTTGCTCGCCGAAGACCCAAATTGGAGCGCTTTTCTCAGTTATTGCATTACCAAAGGCGCTATGAAGAAAAGGGAATAATGACAGTATCTTAATTATGGTAAAGTAAAACAAAATACTTAAGAATAAAGGAAAAATATTCAGTTCTTACTTCTTTTTTTTAAATAAAGGGACGTTTTATTTATTTTTATATTCTTTAGCTTAAAGAAATTATGTATACCGTATATATATATATAAGATTATTTCAACTAACTACTTACACGAGTTTTGTTGGGAAGTTACTTATAAAAGATATGGCGTTTCATCACAGGACATTGTACATGTTCATAGAGAAAAATTTTTCTTTTTTGTAATGTTCAGGAATAAAATTTATTTTTTCCACGTAAAGTATTTTCTTTAAATACCTTCACGACTACATACCATAAAATGATGGTATTCGATCAGAAAACGTTATTGGCCTCATTTCAACGTGATGTGTAGCGAGAGTGCTATCTGTGTTGCTGCCACAATCGCGCGTAAATTCGTTATCGCCCGATTTCAGATGTTTTCATAGTTCTTGTCTTCATACCGAAAAATGGAACCAATATTTTACTTTCATGATTAAAATATTTTGCAGAAAATTTTATTAATCTAATAATAATAATAGATGCAAAGCCTTCCCCAATTCGTGGAATTACTTCATGTCTGTCTGTTACCAAAGTAATTCAATCGCTCTTTTTAATACATTTCAATATAAATTTAATAATGGTTTCGTTGGTGACGAAGAGACGGCCAGACTTGCGGATGATCTAAAACTGAAGACAGACGGGGTAATGTTGATGGGTATTTTACCGCGGATGAATGCCAGTGACCACGCGCTCAGTAAGGTCATTGGCATCAACGAGAGGGTGCAAGACTTGTGCATCCCGCTGGCTGGGCGTGAGGTTTATTGACCCGTTCGACGCATTTTCGGGTAGGTGGGACCTCTACCAGAGGGATGGTGTCCACCTCAATGACAAGGGTAGAGGTGTGCTAGGCGCGCTGCTCGACCGGCACCTATACAGAATGGTGAGGTCGAGTCCGGGGGGAGAGGATGAGCCGGTGGCGGATGTACCTTCAACTAAAGGGTGCGTCCAGGTACAGGTGGGTGACCCTCCTTCCACGTTGGAGGGGGCTCAGGCTCCTGCGGAAGTTGCCCCCTCGTTGGTGAGGGGCTCTTCAACTCCCGACAACCCTGGCTGTTCGGGAAACGGGTCTTGGGAGGGCAGTCAGAAGATGGAAGGCTCCTTCCGTACAATGCTTTTTAATGCTAAGTCGATTAGGATATGATGCTATCGCCGAGTCCTGGATTCATACTGATCGTTTGGGAGTTCGAAATTCCCGGGTATAGAATGTTTCGCAAAGACCGCACCCGTGGGGAGGGGGGAGGGGTACTAATATATGTGAGGGACACGTTGAGTCCGGTTGACTGCCAGTTCCGGTCGGAACGGGAGCTGCTTGGCGTCGATCTGAACGTGGGAGGGGCGAACTATAGGTTAATCTTGGTGTACAGACGTCCGCATCTCCTCCGAGGATGATACAGCCCTGTACACCGAACTCCGTAGCCTGCTAGGGGATAGGGTGTGTGTAGTTTTAGGAGACTTCAACTGTCGCGGCATAAAGTGGGAAGACAGGACTGCTGATGCTGAAATGAGGAGGCTAGTTGACTTTGCTGATGAGAACTTCCTCACTCAGTGGGTCAATGAGCCTACACGAGGCGAAAGCGTTCTCGACTTAGTATTCACGACCGAAGACAACCTCGTCACTGGCCTCACCTTTGACGAATCGTTGGGCGGGAGTGATCATGGTCTGATTAGGTTCCGTGTGTGCGTCCCTCGGGTGAAGCGTAGTAACTCGAGAGGCAGTAAGCTCGATCTCCGGCGGGCGGACTTTGTTAGTTTCCGGGTTAGCGTAGGTGAGATGGGGTTAGAGGTCGGCGGCGATGTTGAGGGAGTGTGGAACCCATTCCGGGACGAGTTTATGGTGGTGCAGTCTGCTGCCGTACCCTCAAAACCGGTCACCCCTGCTTTAACGCAGCCTAAGTGGTTCAATCGTGACATCGCTTCGGCTATCCGAAATAGCAAAGTAGCGTATAGGAGGGCGAAGGCCAATCGTTCCCATGAAAACACTGAAGCCTGTGTAGGGAAGTGAAGGCGAAGGTTAGGCTAGCGAAACGTAACGAAGAACTACGGGAGGACACCCGCATCATCCCCGAGCCAGGCGTCAGGCACGAAGGTGCTGGCCTGGATAGTGTTCGATGTACCGCGACAGTCATCGCCGATAGAATAGACAAACTGAGCGCGTTTAAGGCTCCTGGGCCAGACCAGTTCCTCCCCAGAGTGTTACGGGAGGTGCGCGACCAGGTGGCTCCCCACCTGGCTACAGTCTTCAACAAATCGTTGGAGACGGGCCAGATGCCTGGTCACTGGAGGGAAGCCAACGTGACCCCTATCTTTAAGAAAGGGGATCACGGAAGTCCAGGGAACTATCGTCCCATTAGTCTCACTTCAGTTGTAGGTAAATTACACTGGTCAACAACAATTTTGTCACAAGGGTTTTGATGGGTGTTCTAAGTGTACTTTTTCATGCTGAATCTAAATATGAAATCAGATTTTTTCTATCCTGTTAGTTTACTTGTGACGCTATGTTCATTTTTTCCTCATTTAGCATGATCACCGGATAAAAAAAATAACATTATATGTAATTAAGTATATAACTATAATAAAATATATTAATATATATGTTGTATTAATTTTTCTGTAAAATTAGTACAATTTATTCCTTTGGGGAGAAAGTTCTGATAATGCTGGCAGGATAAATTTGGTCGGAGCAGCAGACTGTGCAGGTTGAAACATGTTTGTACCTGTTCAGACATGAGCCTAGTTTCTGTGTGTAGAGCAGCTCCAAGTCAGTCTGCTTGTAAATGTCACAGTGTTAACAGCTAGTGTCTGTTGCTTCTTGTTAATTTTACACCAGTGTTGTATTCATATAGATGTTTTGTAATGCCGCGGAACTGTCTGAATCATCCTAATTCCTTTTGTTATGTATGTGGTGATCTAACTTTAAAATCCCAGAAACGTAACTTTACACCATTAGTAAAAAAATGCTATGAACTTTATTTTGGATGTAAAGTAGGCGATCAGGACAAGAGTTGGGCCCCTCACATTTGTTGTGTGACATGTGTAAGACTACTTACACATGGCTAAACGGTTCACGTCACATGCCATTTGCTATTCCAATGATTTGGAGGGAACCCAAAGATCACACAACAGACTGCTATTTCTGCCTGCTAAATACAAAGGGGATCACTTCAAAAACAAAGAGCCTTATGAAATACCCTAATCTACCGTCTGCAATGAGACCAGTTCCCCACAGTGCTCAACTTCCAGTACCAAATCCTCCTGAACATGTAAGTTTAAGTGATGAGGAATCAAACGTAGCTGTAGCATATCACGAGGAAAAAGATGAAGACATTTCTGATCCAACATTCCAGGCTACCTGTTCCTCCAATGAACCACATTTATTGTCACAAGGAGATCTAAATGACCTAGTTCGTGATTTGAAATTATCTAAGAAGCAGGCTGAACTTTAGGTTCAAGATTAAAGGGTTGGAATCTACTGCAACGTGACACTAAAGTTTGTTTTTTCCGCAGCCGCCATGATGAATTCAAAGAATGGTTCTCCCATGAAGATGGACTTGTGTTTGTAAAGATGTTAATTCAGTCATAGGGGCTCTTGGTCATGAACATAACGTGGATGAGTGGCGATTGTTCATTGACTCCTCAAAAGTCAGCTTGAAAGCAGTCCTTCTTCACAATGGAAATAAATTTCCTTCTGTACCTATTGCACATGCTGCAACATGAAAGAGTCATACGACAACATGAAGTTGCTTTTAGAAAAGTTTCAGTATCAGAAATATAAGTGGAATATCTGTGGAGATCTGAAGGTCTTGCACTTTTGCTAGGGTTGCAGCTAGGTTACACCAAGTACTGTTGTTTTTTATGTGAGTGGGACAAAGCAAAACCACTACGTTAAGAAGGATTGGCCAAACGCACCTCACTTGTTCCAGGCAAGAAAAATGTTGTGAATAGTTCACTTGTTGACCCTGAGAAAGTGTACCTTCCTCCTTTGCATATCAAGCTTGGACTTATGAAAAACTTTGTTAAAGCGATGGATAAAGCGCAAACAGGATTCACATAGTTGAGAAATAAGTTTCTTCGGATCAGTGATGCCAAGATTAAAGAAGGCATTTTTGTAGGCCCTCAGATCAGAGAATTGTTAAGAGATGAGAGATTTGAAGGAGAGTTGAATGAAGTTGAGAAAGCTGCGTGGCAGTTTCAAAAGTGTCTGCACAATTTTTTTGGGAAATCACAAGGCCGAAAACTATCCTGAAATAGTAGATCTTCTTAAGTCTTACCAAGCAATGGGGTGCAATATGTCATTAAAGGTTCATTTCTTGGACTCTCACTTGGACTTTTTTCCGGAAAACCTGGGTGCGGTAAGCGACGAACATGGTGAGCGTTTTCATCAGGATATTTCTGCCATGGAAAACCGTTACCAAGCAAATGGAGCCCCTATGCTGGCTGACTATTGCTGGACTCTTAAGAGAGACATGCCTGAGGCAAAGCACAGCAGAAAATCAAAACAAGCTACTTTTTAAACTGCAGGTATGTCTTTTCGATCATATTTTAATAAGTATGTAACTATGTGGGTTTTTAAAAATTAAATTGCATGTCACACAAAAACCAAACCTGATAGAGAAATTTTACAAACTTATTTGGATTCAGCACAGAAAATACTATAAGAATAAGGTATTTTCATTCTTAGGACACGAAAAAAAATTTTTTTTGTTGCCCAGTGAATTATTATTAGAGGGGATAATAGCGGATAGGATTGTTGACCATTTGGATTTCTACAAGCTGCTTGGGAACTCCCAACATGGGTTTAGACGGCGTCATGTCTCACCAACTTGCTCGAGTTTTTCCAAGTCATGTTGAGTGAGTATGATAGGAGTAGGGCGATTGATATACTTTATCTCGACCTTCAGAAAGCCTTTGATAAGGTACTTCACCGCCGGCTAATCGCGAAAGTGCACGCGCTGGGTATCGGTGGGGAAGTAGGTAGGTGGATTGAAAACTGGCTGAAGAATAGGCGGCAGAGGGTTGTAATTAAAGGGGCTAGTTCGGGTTGGGCCTCGGTCACTAGCGGGGTTCTTCAGGGTTCCGTTTTGGGGCCGCTGTTGTTTATCATTTACATAAATGATATGAACGGTGGCATCGTCAGTCGGATCGCCAAATTCGCTGATGACACCAATCTTGGGGCCAATGTTGGGACGCCCGAAGCGATCGAGCAATTGCGTGCGGACCTAGGTAGGATAGGAGTGTGGTCCGAAAAATGGCAAATGCCGTTTAACTTGGGTAAATGCAAGGTCATGCACATTGGCTACGCCAATCCCAAGTCGGACTACTCGATGTTGGGGAGCAATATCGAGGCGACTGATTTGGAAAAGGACTTGGGTGTGCTAATTAGCAGCGACCTTAAGTTTACCAAACAGTGCGTAGAGGTGGAAAAGAAAGCCCAGAAGCTGTTGGGTTATATCAGGAGGCAATTTCAGTTTCGGAACAAGGAGATTGTGCTCTCTCTCTACAATTTCCTGATTCGGCCGCACCTGGAGAATGCTGTGCAGTTCTGGTCGCCCACCCTCAGTAAAGATATTGAGGGGCTGGAGTGAGTGCAAGCGAGGGCCACAAAGTTAATCCCTTCCGTTAGGCATATGGGTTACAATCGACACTTACGCGCCCTGAACTTGTTTTCGCTGGAAACTCGGAGGCTGCACGGTCAACTCATCGAGGTTTTCAAGCTCTTACGCGGGTTCAACGTCGTCGATTTTAGAAGGATGTTTAGTTTAAATGATAACCCAACTCGCAACAATGATTGGAAGTTGGATTTGAAACGGTTTAGGACTAGTGCGTGTGGGAATTATTTTACTATATAAGATCTGTGACACATGGAACAGTTTACCTTCAGAAGTTGTGAACAGTTCCTCTGTGGATCATTTCAAGAAAAGGTTAGACCAAATCTTGCACACTATTTGAGTGCGTAGAAAATTTTCCCTGGCACCCGTTGCCATTGGTACCTCCTCGGTATGGGCCGCAAGGCCTTTTGAGGTACTTCTTTTCCTTGTAACTCCTTGTAACACTCTCTCTCATTTACATATATCCCCTCAAGGGGGGTTCTAAGCTCGTGCTCTTTGTGCTCGTTTGTATGTGCTTGTTCCTAGAGGTTTCACGTGCGCCCTCCCGGCCCTAGCACCCAAGAATGATGGGGCCCGACCCTGCAGTCCTTGGTCTTTTTCCACTTCGACTGTCCCCTCCACCCTTTCTTTTTCATCTGTCTTTCCTCTCACTTTTTCTTTGTTTTTCCGCCGAGATATGCCCTTTTAAATAGAGGCGAATCGGTTCTTCCGAACTTAAAAAAAAATTTTATTATATATATATAGATATATATATAT